>CAVNZL010000012.1:1535000-2135000 GCA_963693355.1 Pontia daplidice | reverse complement strand
AGTAACCAATTAGTACTGAGCGTGCCGGCCTATGGCCGCTCTTACACGCTGCGGTCTGAAATGAATGCTGTTCCCGGGGCATTAGCAATTGGGCCTGGCCAACCAGGAGCAAGCACTCAAGTTCAAGGATTCCTCGCATATTATGAGGTAATGTAACGCCTCAGTTTTACTCGCACATGTTATAATAATAATCGCGAATTTATAATGAAAAGCAGTCGAATATCCAATAATTATGTGAACAAAAATTAGTTTTTTTTTTCTTTTATATGGTAGTTTTAATTTTTGTATCTGTATATCAAAGTTTTGGACTGTAAACTCGATTAAGGCTTTTTTGTTCTCTTTATTTATATTTGTCAATAAAAATAAATTAATTAATTTATATATGTCCGTTTAAGAAAACGTATTGAAATCTTTTGACTGACCAAAGACACTGCTATGTATTCATTATAAAACTTATATTATTTTTAGAAATGTGAACATATTAAAGAGAGTTTTTTATTGAAACAAATAAGTGTTCCTTATTATTTATCTAAATTATCATGATATGAGCGGTTTACAGCAAAGAAACAAACAATATATTTGAGGTATTGTTTCCAAAAGGTCGATAAAATTACCATATAATAAAAAGGTAGTAGGAATTTGTTCCATAGGTCATGAATCAGTTGTGGTATAATAAAAATGCGGTCTTATTTCAGATATGCAAAGAAAAATCAGATAATTGGAAGATCTCGGCTAGTCCGTCAGGTACGTATATCAGTTCCGGCTCTCAATGGGTCACTTACTTGAGGCCTGAGGAGGTCCATCGAATGGCAGCCTCCATCGCTCTTGAGGGTCTTAGAGGCGCTGGCTTATGGGCCCTAGACCTTGACGATTGGACTGGCTCCTGTGCTTGCAGACCTTGGCCCATACTCACAGCTTTACGTCAGGGACTTTTAGAACCCACGCTCCCGCCTATTCTTTGCCCTTAGGACTGTTTAGAAATAACAAAAAAAAACTAAAAGAGCCTTTTGTAGGTTGTTTATGAAAGATTACCTTTTATATTGTTACCTCTTAGATATATGATGGCACAATATTGAACATTCCTGACGCAGAAATTATATGTGTGCGTATATTTAAGTTTCACGGTTCTTGCTTATATGTGTTGAATATAAGTGAAATTTATAACATTATGGATGGATGACAATTGAAACCAATATACAAGTTATGAAGTATTGATAAAAGATTTATTATTGCATAATGTGCATTTTCAATAGATTTACAATGTTCTTTAAACGTTACCTCTACTATAAACATTTTGTAAAAAAAAGAATTATTTGTATAAGATTTGTTAAACATTACGATATTGTGTTCGTAACTACATTTGTCAGGTATCTACTTCGAAAAAATGTATAGTTGTAACTTAAAATATCTTGTATTGTATATAGTAGATATTCAGTGTTTTAAAGTCTGCGTCCGCATTACTCGCTGTACATATTTGAATATATGTATCCCGGAATCGATACGCCTTACGTGATCAGAATTGTTACCAGATGACGTCACGGTGTTGTGTAATTTGAAATAATAAAAAGAAAATGATATTAATTTCATGTTTTATTGCACGTCGCCATGAATAACAAAATTTAAAAGATAAGACAATCAAATGAGCACTTTGTACGCTCCAAAGACAACTGACGATACCTATCTAATTTCATTTAAATCGCGTGTCTTTAAATATTTTATTTTCACCATATTCAATGTACTGAAAATAGATATATGTAATATACAAATATTATAACGTCACTTTTTATATTAAAATTTATAATAATTAAGTGAAGAATTTGATAATTAACTGATGAGTCATGCAATGAAAATGAATTACGGTTATAGATATTTTTATTTCTTAAAAAGATTACACCATTTGTAGAATATCGCTCTACGCTTGTAAGTGCCCGTGTGCATTCGCTAAATAGGCTCGATATTTAGATAATAGATATTTAGAAGTTTCTTAAAGGCAGTCGGATGAATCCGACTCACAGCACACTTCTTATACTGTTTGGTAAGCTATTATAAAGTTGTGCTCCCTCGAATGCGATCACTTTTTTCTATAATTGGTTCTGGGTTTAGGTAAGACTAAATAACTAACCAGTCGAGTTATGCGTGTTGTCGAATGTTATGTTTTGTTTAGTACTTTATATATAAAAATGCATGTAGATAAAATATTTAATTGTTTAATATTCCTTAATTTCGTCTTTTTAAATTTCTATAGAAGAGGTAAAGTATGGATATTTGAAAATAATTTTGATCAATTTGCTTTGTAATCGCTGTATTTCCGAAAGTTTTCTTTTTATTGTAAAGGAGATAAATTGAGATAAAATCTAAATTTACAATAAGATCTGAATTTTTAAAGATTCAGATTACAACTTGAACTTGACCTGATAATTCGAAATCTGCTATTTATGTATAATGCAGTATACTGTTATAGATAAATGTGTTTCAATTAAACTTGGTTTAAACTCTAACAATCTAGTTTTTAACTGCCTATTTAGAATGTTAGAAATTGTAGACGGAATTATACAAATCTACTATAATTAGGTACACATACGACTTAAAATAGAGAAGAAAAAACATTTATTGCTGAACGAGAATCCGGTAAATACTCTACCTTTGTCAATTAAAACGAACCGCAATACAGAATTTCACTGAAACTAAAATTTATATTTAAAACCGTATGCGAACGTAAAAACGTATTTTTAGATCGAATTGAAGGAAATACGTTCTCAATCCGTACCATAGTTATCACGAGTATTTTTTATAATGTATAAGCATCAGAGATCTATATTAACTAGGTATATCGTCCAACTGGCGCCATATAGTAATTAGACTTGCACGGTGAACAGTTTGACTATTTTACTTGATGAAGCGGTATGAAATATTCTGCTTTAACCGTTACACAAAAAAACCACCTCGAGTCAAATTTGGCCTCGGTATTACATTAGATATATACATTTTTTTAATTTACGTTTTTTTAACGTAAATTAAAAAATATATATATAAAAACTTCAAAGATAGATACATTTCGAGTTCGGATAAAGTACAAAGTATCATATTGCGTCATCGTTTACACGAACGAAAAACGAGCGTGGCCTCGACAGGCGGCGAGTAGAACATCGATTTACAAGTTTACGTCAAAAGTCAAAACTAAAACACGCTAAACGGCTAATGCAAAATGCTTATCGGCATTCGCACTTTGTATTTTACAATGTGTAGTTGTAAAACTCCGTGTTAAATTATCTAACTATTTAACGTATTTTATAATCGTGTTATCAGTGAATCTATTCTAATTCTAATGGTGTCTTATTAATCGCATAACCTCTCTTTAAGTTAATGCTAGTGAATTGTGAATGAATAGTGGGGGTCATAGATATGAACAACACATTAAATATGTCAAGAAAAGCAGTAGCATCAACTATAAACCGTAGTATGCAATTGTTAAGACCTAAATTGCATTGTTTTGGAAGTATTAAGTGCAACAGTTTACACACCACAGTGAGTATGCCTTGAGTTTTTTTTTATATGATGTTTTCTTTAAACGAGTTCAGCGTTTAAATCATTGTACTGATTTTCATCAATTTTGGTATAGAGTTTAAGGGGATCTACCAGCCATTCATATTACTAATATGTATATATACAGTAAATTATATCCAGTTATTCACAATATATAAAAATAAACTTGTAACTTCTAAATTAAATAAAAATGATATTGCATAACACAACTTATAATGTCTCTATCCAGAGACACAATGATAAATAATGATTCTTAATTGTTGCAATCGTAACTGGAACTTTCTTACTTTAATTTTAGGCAAAGGAAATAAAAATACCAGTACCATGGGGACATGTTTCTGCAAAGTTGTGGGGACAGGAAAACCAGCGACCAATTTTAGCACTCCACGGGTGGCAGGACAACGCTGGCACTTGGGATCCACTTGCACCTATGATCAGTGATAAAATTCCAATTCTTGCAATCGACTTTCCCGGCCACGGCCTATCTTCATGGATTCCACCAGGTAAAGGAAACTCAATATAATAAATAAACGTATTTCACTGTGATTATTACATCGTAATAATATATTATATTTAAATTATTTCAGGCTTCCAATATTACCCCTGGGATCTACCAAGATTGATACTCACAATCAAAGACCACTTTAAGTGGGACAAAATATCAATTTTAGGACATTCTATGGGTTCCATAGCTGGAATGAGATTTGCGTGCGTATTCCCAGACGACGTAGACTTTTATATAGCTGTGGACAGTCTTATATACGATGACTACGATTTGAAGCAAGTAGTTGAGAGGTTCCCTAAAATATTACGAAAAATTCAATTAGCACAAACTCGTCTGAACGAGGAACCTCCAGCGTACACGATGGACGAAATTAAGCAAAAGTGGCATTTAGGAACATCAAAATCTGTATCATTGGAATGTGTCCAGTACCTGGCAGAACGAGGGCTAAAGGCATCCTCATCTGACCCCAATAAATTTTACTTCAGTAGAGACGCTCGACTGAAAAACATGCTATTTAATCCCGAGAACAAATTATTAGTAGACACGCTTGTCAGGCGATTAAAGTGTCCCACTTTATATTTTAAGGCGATAGATTCACCTTACGCATCAGACGAGTACTCCGTGGAGATGCGAGAAGTAGTTGAAAAGAATAATCCGAAATTTGAACCCCATTTTGTACCAGGAACACATCATGTGCAATTAAATAATCCTGAACGATTAGCTCCGACTATTTTAACGTTTTTACAAAAATATAACTTTATATGACGTAATTATTCTAATAGAAGAAATAATATATTCATGCTCACATCTCAGACTCATAAAACACTTCTTCGCAAGAACTTCAAGGACTAACTTAAAGGTTGGGTGGGAACTTAAGTTTTAATTAACCTACAATTACAACCTAATTCTTAATATTCTACAGAAGTAAAATATTTGTCTTTGAAAGAAATTGTGTAGGTTCATTATTTATTATCTTAATTTATTGACTTAACTTATTTTATATTAATTTCAAAAACATTTCTTAAAATGTGTTAAAATAAAATCTATTATGTATGTCTGTAAGATGCATATCTTATAAATATGTAAAGTTTGTACAAATAAATGCTATACACATTTGTTGTTATGTATTTAGTTTTTAACTAAAAAATTTTTTATGTTTTCATTATGGTTGATAGTAACATTTATAATATTACAAATGTATTCTAATTTATCACATCATGCCAAATATTATAGTAACTATAGAAATAATAAATATACTTACTAGTATAAGAATAATCATTGCCTGTGTTAATACTACTTACTGTGATGTTATTTTCTGGTTCAATATTGAATTAAATTACCATAATAAAGACCCCATTCACATAATAATTAGAGGAGTACAATATTAAAAAATAAAAGTACATCCTCATTGTAATGCTTCATAATAATTAAATATTTACCATTAAGTTACATTCTATACTAAAACAGATAATAAAAATGTTTTAAAATAATATAGACATTGTTTTAAAAGATATTGTATTTATTGATTTGCTTTTTAATTATATTTTTTTATAATAATCTGACAAGACTTTTTCGCCTTACAGGCTGTTTTCATCACACTGTCCAGAATTTTCTAAGCTTGATACAGAACTACTATGGCAAAGATGTGCCCCCTTCCTCAATGGTAAAACTTTTAAAAGAGCATCTTCCCACTGCATACCTTCAGAAACCCGTAATATAATTTCAAAAACTGTAACAAATTAACAGTTCATATTTTTATTTAGTTGTGTCTCAGCTCTATAAGATAATACTGAGACCTAAAATATATACACTTTATATTTGAATTCTAAGCAAAGTTTTAAATTATAATGTGATAAATTTTGTAAAAGAATAAACAAAAAAAAATATGCAAAGCTGGAATGACTTATTAAGAAAATAATGCAACTTTTTTTATTACACAAATAATTTTTAGAAACAAATACTGCTTTTCTCTATGGTAGGTATGGTAAAATTTAAATTACTCATTTGGGCTTGGCTAATACCCAATAAAAATACTAACCATGGTCAATTGTTAAGACTTTCCTTGTCTTCATATTTACATATTTCGCAAGCGGTAGCTGAGCATGTCTGATTCCTTGGTCAATTGCTATTTTATAGCAAAGTCCCTGAAAATTACATACCTTATTGACAACAAATACAATAACACTTATCAATTATTACCTATTATTTGCATTATTAGCTACATTGAGGCAAGCACTTAAAGATGTTCAGAATTGTAAATATGAAATAACCTTATGCTGATTATGGTCCACTAAGCCTCCAATGATGTATAAATTGTCATCTTCAAACTTTTCAATAATATTTTCAGATTCGCTTGTTAGATAAACCAACTTTTCCTTAGGAAAAATATCTATATATGACTTTTCATGGTATTCTATCTGGAAAACAATACATATTACTTAAATTATGAAATGTAAAATTATTAAATCTTTTTATATATAAAACAAACCTACATCCCAGTTTTCATAACCATTATGTCTAGAAATATCAACTTTTGTCTTTTCACCGAAACTAGTCACATGAAACTGAAGAGGTGAATCTGATCTCCTATTAATTGAATAACATCTTAGAAGCTGCTTGATAACTTTGTACCTATCTTTTTCACACATTAAATGATCAAAACTTAAATCTAATATCACTCCTATAGCACTTTTATTCTTCTCAAGCTTCATTTTCTTTAACATCTTCCTATTCGGTCCTAAATCAATATTTGCTGCACGAGCTTCCCTTTTTCTCTCTTTTGCCCTGGCCTTTTCCTTACTACGTTTTTCTGATTTGTGTTTTTCCCATCGGACTTTTTTCAACCATTTTCTCATTTGATTTTTGTTAAATGGTCTAGGTAATTCATTACCATCATCATCTTTAAGACCTGGGTCAACTGTGACATCAAAAAGGGTGTAATGACGAAAGTCATTATTTGCCACAATATCGCACTTTTCTGCTTGCAGATCCATTATTATTTATAGGTATCTCACTTTTCGCAGCCCTTAGCTTTTTTGTTTTATGTCAGGTACTTGCTTTCAATTAGATGCTCATATTTTAATAAACATAAATAACAATGTAGCATTTTAGCTATCCTTTCATTACTTTTTGTAATATAAATTAATAACCTTAAAACATTGATCAAAACAATCGCACATTTAACCTAGAAATTGAAAGATTTAAGTTAATGAAAAATGAAAACTGATAGAAAAATGACAATTGATAACTGACATGTAAACTTAACAGATATTCTTCTGGTCCCGGTTTAACAAGTAGACTTTTTAATCTATCTATAAGAACAGAATTTCAATTGCATAGTTTTAACTAAATAACATATTTGTCCATTTTCATCAAACACATTTGAACATAAATAGCTGAAACATTGTTTTTATACAACAGATAGTAAGTTGTAGTAACTCAGATTAAATGGCACCACCATAGAGTGGAGTATGTTGAGAGCCTTTCAGGATTCAGTGCCATCTTTTCATGATGAAGTATTCTTTCACAAATACATCGACTGGCAACTGGTTCCACTTAGTATCTTAGAAATCAGAAAAACTCAGTTGCGTAACGGACATTCATCAGTTGAAACGGGTTGAATTTCGGTTTCTGTCTATATACCGTTGATGAAATTCAATTGCAGGTATCAGGGCGAAACAGAAAGATTCTAATTAAACTGAGATTTTTCAAACACTTTAGTTATGAAAAATCTCTAGGTATTTAGAAATTTGTGGTTACACTCTCGAATATCCTAATTAACGAAGTGAAAAATATCCGTAATAGGTGAAAAAGTTGTACCTATAATTAGATTTCTACATATATTATTATTAAATAAACATTGCAAAAACTATCGGCCGCGTGATTGGTATAAGTATAATTATCAAATAGTAAACAAACAAAATACATACTGTTAATATCTGTTGTGACTTATGGAAAATTATAACCTTTCACGACAAGATAAGAACCACAATCGTTTGTAGAAAAACATTATTATCTCAATTTAAATAATAAGATTCTTAAATAAGACCATTATTCCCAGTCTTTTAGTATGTTATAGTGAAACAAATTGCGATGTCAGCGGTTAGTACCTCAAATAATTTATAGCTTTAAATAAATATTAGCTAATATTGTCTTTATTTTAAAAATACATTTTTAGGAAACAACACTTAAGCTAATTATTATTGTTTTTGCTAGCTATCGACTTATTCATATTTGGATTTTTTTAAATAATAAGTATACTCTTCGAAAGCTCTCATTTCAGGATATATATCGATTATGGGGAGGTTGCTTCGAGGAGGAAGCGTCAACGGACCTCAGGCATCTAAATGACTCTCTCTCAGTTGATACTCGACTATTTAGCGAAGATATTCGCGGCAGTCGGGCTTGGGCCAAAGAATTGAATGTCTCGAAGCACATATCAGACGATATTTTCAAAGCTATTGTAGAAGGATTGGACAAGGTTATAAATACACCTTTTTTACATTACTTTTGCAAATTACATCACCATTTGCAGTGAATGAAACCTAGGAGTTATCCGTTGTGTATCCCTTGTTCACGGTAAAATTATGAAAATCAGACACTGAACAAATGTGTAGATAAAATTAAATTCAACCAAAAATATTTAGTATGCGCGATATTAGAACATTTTGTAACGTAAATATTTTCAGGTGGAACAGGACATAAAAAATGAATTAGCCAATAATGGTCGGCTTCTGGATGAAGAGGAGGACATCCATTCGGTTGTCGAAAGCCGGCTTCGGAAATACGCGGGTGATGCTGCTCTTCACCTTCACACGGCGCGTAGTCGGAACGACCAGTCTGCCACAGACACCAAACTATGGATGCTCAATTCACTAAAGAAACTATTAAATGAAGTTATCCAATTAATTTCGGTAAAATTAAAATTATATCTTATCTGTACACTGTAACTAATTGTATGAGTGTTCCCAATATTGTGTGTAAGGGTTACATAATTACGGATTTTAAAACTCGAGATATATCAATATAATATTTCATTTATATAAAACTTCAATTATATTATCTTATTAATTACTAGAAAAATGCAATTATTTAGAGTCACAAAACTTCTTTTTGTAGGTAATAACGGTTCGCGCCGAAAGTGAAATAGATATAATAGCTCCAGGATACACCCACTTACAACGTGCGCAACCAATTCGATGGAGCCATTTTTTGTTAAGGTATATTCTAATATTTTAGTGCAAATTAAGGTTACGGGTACGACTGTATGTAATTAACAAAATCAGGCGTTACTTTAATGAAGTTCATAGAATAAAACTCTAATATGGTCTATTACTCCTACGAGCAATACTCGGCGAAAAAAAAACCGGTGGTTGTGGTGTTTTTTACGACTAAGTATATGTCACTAAACATCCATTAAAATATAGTTATTTACGTTGCAAGTCATTTATCAAGTTTGTAAAATAAAACATAGAATTATAATACTTTTGAAGCTTTCGTCAAAACAAAGTTTAACAATAGGTATGGTTGAGATGTACGACTTTAAAAACTTTAAATTTCAGCTATGTCTGGCTTTTTAAAGAGGACGTTTCGCGATTGGAAGAACAAATTAATCGTCTATCAACATGTCCATTGGGTAGTGGGGCGATAGCTGGGTGTGCCTTACAGGTAGATCGCTACCGACTTGCCCACAGTCTGGGGTTCAATGATATTACCCCCAATTCTATGTTTGCTGTTGGATCTAGAGATTATATAGGTATGCTTCATGTACACTATGTTGTTTTCAATGAAAACTGGTGTTTTTAGATTATCAACTTCGCTTTCAGACTGCAAAAAAAACTTTTATTATTTAGACCATAAATAACCCCGAAACTCTATTTTCGTTTTCAACAAAATTACTAAATTATTTCGAGTTAAATAAAACCGGGTTTACACTTCTACCTAAGTATAAAAACAAAGTTTTATTAAGTCAGGAACATAGACATGCGTCTGCGAAATTGCAGTGTTAAGGGACATTAATATATATAAAAAAATCCTACCCACAAAATGTACATGATTGTTTCAGTTGAGTTTTTAAATTGGAGTGCCTTGTGTGGATTGCACCTGAGTAGGTTCGCGGAGGATCTAATAATCTACAGTTCCCAGGAATTTAGCTTTGTTCAGTTATCTGACAAATTTTCTACTGGATCGAGTCTGATGCCCCAAAAGAGGAACCCGGATGGATTGGAGCTGATAAGAGGAGCAGCTGGATTGCTGCTGGGTGACAGTTTCTCGTTTGCTTGTACTTTGAAGGGCTTGCCGAGTACCTATAATAAGGATTTGCAGGTGGACAAAGAAATCGTGTTTCGGTCTTACGATAGACTGATGCGTTGTATACGAGTGATGAATGGAACGATTAAGACAATGACTGTAAGTTCCAAACATTTTTATAAATGATTAATTAATAATATTACTAAGATAGATAGGTTTTATATACAGAGATCATTTTAGTACAAGTAAATAATGGCCGCAATCCGGTTAGTTGAATGGAATTAATTAAAGTTACATTTTTCTAAATTTCTCAACAAAAAATAGGTTAAGTTATTTAACTGAACCTTATATCGCTTGTATCAATCAAAATCTGAAGATTAAACCGTTTATAAGGCTGCGATGATGATATTGCTGTAAAACGAACATCATATTCATATTTAGCTCAATACTTTTTTTAATTTATCTACAATTTTCTTTGCTTTGTTTGTGTATATGTATGTTGTTTTTTTTTTGTTTAGATTTTGTTTTTTTATATATAATATAGTTTATTCCCTAATATATATATGACGGTAGTTTTAAAATTTTGGCTATTTCCAATTGTTTACATATCACAGTTTTGGTCGGTTGACTGAATTGATTCTTTTTATTTTCTTCGTTTATATTAGTATGTCAACTGACTGTATGTGGTGTATTCTTAAAAAAAATAAAATAAAAAATTGACTTCCATAATCTGTGATCTATCTCTCTGCATGAATAAAAATTATGGACGTTACCTATGTATATAAAGTTTATTTAATACTAGGTAAAGTCCGAAAAGGCCGCATCTTTGTTGGATCCGGGAATGTTGGCCACAGATGTAGCCCACTACTTGGTGCGTCTCGGAGTGCCCTTCCGACGAGCTCATCACATCGTTGGAGCTGCCTTACGACAAGCTGCTACACTTGGTGTTACACTTCAAGACATGCCACACGAGGAATATATAGCAATATGGTATTTAATTTTGGTCCTATTGATCGATTTGTACTTGCTTAAACTTTTGATGCCAAAGAACGCGCCAATCTCATTAACTATATGTGCAAAATTTAGTTTTTTTGTGTGTCGAATAGTCCATTTATCGAGGAAGAACATTTATGACGCAAGGGAAGAGAGAAAGAAAATGTGCCCGGGTTTTCTATTGCTTATATTCCCACTCAACTCCAGTTCGCCTTATCCGATCACACTTTTAGTATTGCTTCCTACGCGTTCGCCAGCCTACTCCCAAGTCATGCATGTCTAAAAAAATGTCACTTCAATAGTTTAAAAAGTATAAAAGCTCCTTTTCGCGTGTTATGATCTGCAAGGATATTTCATTTGAAAATCTAGAAATAAATAAAAATACAACCCTTATTTCAGTTCAGAATTTGGTACAGAAGACGAATTTAAAAAGATATTCTCGTGGGAAGCCAGCGTGGAGCAGTATACGAGCGATGGTGGGACGTCCCGAGCCTGTGTCACTAAACAGATAACAAATCTATTCGAATGGTTGCATAAATATAAAAACTGCTGACCAAAAACCTTTCCATTTTATTATTTTTTGATACAAAAGAGTGTTATTTCATATTTACCTGTTACTGACATATTAAAATATAATTAAATTGAGGATTGGGTATTTGCTTTTTCTTATTCGCGCTCATTTAATACTCCCTAGCTTTAAGCCGAAGCGTCAATGGAAATAAAATGTCAAATTATCTCCTATAACGTCATCTATATATCTTCATATAAAATTACGGGAGCATGGGTATTACACATTAAAAAAAACAATAATTACTGGATCACCTGGGAAAATAAAAACTGAACGCAGCATATTCATACAAAAATAAATATGGTTGCCTGGAAGATATCGCTTGTTAGCGATAAGGCCGCCCATTATTTATATACTTGTTTTATTGTTAATTTTCTTCATTATATCGTGTATTTTAATAAAGTAAGTACATATTTGGATCCTCAAAAGACAAGCACAAACTGAAAAGTTAAATATCAAAGCGTGAAACGTATTCCCCCAAGTAAAATTAAAATAAAAAACAGTTTGTCAAAACATAAGGTATATTATACCACATATTTACTAAATCTATCCTATGAACTAATCATCATTATTCGCAGGAGGTATTTACACTTCAATTTTAATATTTCCATTAAGTTTTGATAGAAAAATCGATCTTTAAAGACAGCTGAGGTAAATTTGGAAACCACAGATATTATTAATGCCATTAGCATTTTGATTTTACACAAAATACCTTTGTACAATTAAAATCTAACATACAAAGAGGAAAATTTAAAAAACTGAAATTTGGTTTTTATGTTCGCATGAAACAGTCTTTGCAGTTAAAGTGATAAATGAACACATCGGATTTCAAATAATACATTGTTAATTAGTATTGTAGAATATTTTATATTTTAAAAATGTTTTTTTTTTTTGTAACTTTTTGTACATTTTTACATTTCGATTTTAACATTTGTCACTTAATACGACAGGAATACGTGAAGCTGACACGCGACCGTAATACTCAAGGTACCCACATTGTTCAAACTTGTTTTATAGTTCGGGCGTAAATTTGTAACAAACATATGTCGGTTAATTTCGTTGCATACTACGTTATTGGTGTTTATTAACCCAATTATTCAAGTTACAAGTGGATAAATTAACTATACAATTGAAAAGTACGGTCTTGGCAATGACACCATAAACGCAGACTAAGCCATTCGAATGTCAACATGAGTGGAGCAATGTGTTAGAACTTGAGTGAGAATCCGGGCGCGACGTTGAGCGACCGCGCCTGCAGCTGGAAGCCCAGGGCTTCGTCGGAGTCCGCCCTGGCGAAGTGCGCGTAGGCGGCGCCACCTGCTGGGGGCTTGGGGCTGTGCGTGGTGCGGCGGTTGCCCTCGGACTTGGCCGGCCACGTGGGGAACATCGCCGGGTCGATCGCGACGGGATTCTCCTACAAATTCGATCAAACATCTTATCACCGATTGAGCTTTTACTAATAAAGCTTCCAAGCTTATATGAACTCAAAATAACTCCTGTTCGTCGGGTAATTGAAATTTTTAAATTTGAAATCTTCAAAATAATGTCACATACCGATTGTATAAAACTGTGAAGTTACCTTGAAGTACGCATGCTCGAGTGCGGCTTCGGCCGTGAGTCGGCGCTGAGGGTTGTAGGTGAGGAAGCCCTGCAGCAGAGCCAGGCCTGCCTCCGACAGCAGATCCGCCCCCACGCGCTGCTTGAGGCCGCCGGGCGGATGCTCCGCGAACGTCATCTTCTGCACGGCCGGCAGTTCCTTGTACCCTGGCCACAGCAGCTCTGACGGGGTGCCCAAGACCTGTAATGCAAACACTCCAAAAATTATAAAACTGAAGTATACTTAAGGCAGGCTATCAACGTCTCGCTACTAATTTCTTATTTTAAAATCTATTTCGTTAAATTCGTAGTCGTCGCTCTCACCTTAAAAATCCTGTTCAATTGATCGACTTCGGATTTGCCGGGGAACAGAGGGTTCATCGTGATGAACTCGGCGAATATGCAGCCCACACTCCACATGTCGATGGGGGTGGAGTACTCTTTGCAGCAGAGCAGCAGTTCCGGGGCGCGGTACCAAAGGGTCACGACGATAGGCGTGTACTGGCGGAGCGGGGACCCGTACTCCCTCGCTAGTCCGAAATCGCCAACCTGGAATTATGACAATTATATGCTCTTTAGTAAACACGTTTCACCAATACTGAATTAAATGCGAACGGTTTTAAATATAATTTATTAATGGTATTGGAAGACTGGATTTATAATATATATATTAATTTAAATTCAAAACTTTCAGGCCCTATTAAGGACAGGCGAAAAAAACTTTTGAACAAACTATGTATAGAAACTACTTATACCTTTAAAGAAAAACACTTTGTTAACGGATTAAGTTATTTTATAAAATTTAATTATATTACATTATTTTAAATTTTCCCAACGTTTCGCGTACTTTACAGCGTGCGGGGTCACTCAGACTATATTATTAACTACTTACTACTGACTACATATTCCTATTATTATATCAAAAATAAAAATTAATATACCTTCAAAATTCCTTTATGGGACAATAATAGGTTGCTGGTCTTTAAGTCTCTGTGCAAGATCCAATTGTCGTGTAGGTGGTGAACCGCTCTAAGCAATTGCGTCATTAGACATTTCACCTCACCTGCAATGTTTTTCCTCATTAGCGAGGACAAGATAGATATTTTGTCTCTTCCCCATCCAATATTACAAATGGTAAATGTAAATTTACGATTTATTTCTTTAATTATGATTAATTTGTTTATCTTGACGTTCATAAGTGTACATGTTTACCTAAATGAATGAAGATATTTTGATTTGATTTGATTTGAATAGTAAACAAACTTATCTGTTCCCTCTAATGGCCTTGGTGGCCACGCTAACGCAAAATTTTAAAAATATTTCCGTCAAAAGGAAATATTTTTAAAATTTTGCGTTAGCGTAGACACCAAGGCCATTAGAGGGAACAGATAAGTGTGCCCTCAAATGGCCTTGGTCCTCTACTCTCATTAAAGAGAATGTCTGTGTTTCTTTTTGACTGATATTAATGATTAAGCTAAATAACGTCCCTAGCGATATGTAGCTGGGGGTAACTTAATCTAAAAGAAAAAAAAAATAGTAAACAAATCGCATTAAAATCTATCAAATATAACACTAATATTGTCTTTGACATAGCTATTACTCATTTAAAGAAAAACACTTTATTAAAGGATTTATGCAAAATTTAAATATATTTTACATTATTTTAAATTTTCCGACGTTTCGCGTATTTACAGTGTGCTTGGTCACTGTAGACCACGAACACGATAGAGTCTACCGTGACCACGTAAACTGTAAAGTATACGAAACGTCGGAAAACTAAAGCTTTAAAATTTAGCTTAATCCGTGAATAAATTATTTTTCTTAAAATATAACACTCACCTGGCAGAAAAACTTGTTTCTTATTCCTCATAGTCTCCATGAGGCTCTTCAAATCGTGCTCGACATAATCCATAACAATGAAAATTTTATCCATATTGGAGCCAACCACGATTTCCCTAACCGTGACGATGTTCGGATGCTGGCCCTGCAACAATCAAACGAGGGTACGGCACCCGTTAGCGAACAAACCTGGAAGGTTCCATCATTCCTGCTGTAGTCGGATTTGAAACATAATTTGATAAATCAATATTACTTCAATTGTATTCTGCTTGTTAATGTTATTATTAAGATCCTATAGAATCCATTATCAAATAAAATATCAAATAAAATGTTCTCAACATAACAAAACAAACAGAATACATTTCAATTTGTACAAATCACACATTTTGTAAAAATTAACGATTCATGTGTGATTTATAAGCACGTTACACAAAAAAATATCATCCGGAGTAAGGCTGAGGATTGATAGACAATCAATTAATTTAATTAATCGACATTTTAATTGTTTGGCTATTTGTCGTCTCGCGTAACGTTAAGGGTAAAGTACTCGTCTATCGTTGAAGGTGAAGGAAGAGTTTTTTAATTTCTCTATCATTTCTATATCTTCATCAAAACTGTACCGGCAGTTCTCACCATACTATATCTAATAATTGCTTTCGATTCACCAGATAGTTACTATATCCGAACGAAAAGTAGTAGCTAAAAATCATTTGCTTCTATATCTTGGAATAACGTAATGATTTAACAATCCTTAGTCTCATCACCGGTATATTTAATGTCTGCTAGAAACGGACTCAATTGCAAGAACTTCGTTAAGCTTTAAAATCCGCGTTTGTAAAATCTGAATACAAACGTAACAAACACATGGATAAATGTTTATACTCAATTTGAAACAGGACATGGGGTCATCCACAATGACGCGGGAAAATATATTTCCAGATTAATTCGATTGATTTTACTTTATAAGTATTATAAAGAAAAATCAATAGAACAGCATTTATTATTATAGAATTGTATCAAAGCCCAAAAGTATTGTAAATTTAACAATTGACTTTAAAACATTCCGACACCGAATAACAAAATACTAGTTATGTTAGGTTGATTGAAATCACCACGCTTAGGAAACTATTCATACAGTCCTATACAGACTGTAACTAGGAAGCTTCTTTGTCTAATAAAAATTAATTTATATAATAAAAAAAAAATACAATAAATCTCAGTCGAAAAGCCACTAAGTCGTATGTGAAAACGAAATGAAAAATTAGAGATTTACAAGAAAAAATCATCTCTTATTTTCCAGTACACTTTCAACACGTGATAACATCGAAGGTCTGTTGGCGCGTAATTGTAACAAAATTGATAAATATATTGGAGGTTGTTTCGAAACTTGTATTAGGAATGACCCCCAAACGTAAATAAACATTTAAATAAATAATAAAAAATACATAATGTAGGACGTACACAATTACGCATTATTATAGTCACATCTCATATAGTTATAATCAGATTTTACAAACTTAGATGCAAACAATGTTCACAAAAACGAAAAAAAATATTGCCCGCTATGACAACTTCTCAAAAATGTTGCTAGCTCTAATTTCATTGTATCGACCTGAAAAGAAATATTCTGACATGGCAATACAAACCAATATTCTAATTGAAATATCATCAATGCAGTAGTTCTAGTAAATCACTTAAAAAATACCTATACCTTAAAAATATACCTATTTGTAAGAATTTTATAGCCTGGACTAAATTGGATTGAAATCCACCGATTAGGATAGGTTATACAACCACTTAATCGTTATTATGGCAACAACAAAATGGCCACGCACTAAACAGTACATGGTTATGTAGAATTAGTAATATAATCCTTCATTCGTCTTGAAGTAAATATTCATATATATAGATATAACACATAGCACAATTTTATAGTAACATCACCAGTTCCCAGATTCTTAGTACATTCATAAGACTGATAAAAAAATACTTCCGTCCCTTTCTCTCAAATTATGCTTAGATTGTGATAGAAAGAGACAGATGAACTTTCGTTGACGTAAGAATAAATGTCTTGCTCATTGAACTCACGATGAATCCGTCTAATATTTTAACTATTTTGCGATGAATAATGTAGTGTCGAAATAAGCTACAAATATGGAAGAAGCAGTATCGTACGTTTTCCATAGATAGTCCTACTTATTTGATAATTACAGAGTTTCTAAAGAATGAATATTAAAAGACTACAACTGTAAATGAATAAACTCCAGAACCAGAAAGTCAAGCCTTTATATCAAGGCTACTATTTAGACTAAATGAATAAAAAAGAGATGTGTGAAAAATAATAAGTGCATGAATTAGTTACTAAAATTAAAAAAAAAATGTCTCAATGTTATAGAATCAGTTCGGAAACCTATAGAAAATATCTTAATCCTTTCGAGATAGATAAATACTAATAAATTTATCCAAAAACTAATAAAATATTATGTTAAAACTATTCGATCACTTAAATCAGCCGTACTAAACTACCCTCACAGTTGTCATGGTGCTGAAATTTTTTGTGATACCAATGGTAACTATGGTAACAACCACGGTACTATTTTTAGTCTACGTTATTAGACCGGGTTAGTATATAATAAGAATTATATATATTTTTGGTATGTTTTGTGCTCATTCGTCTCTATCTAAAGTATCATGTGAAATAATGGTTTCCGCGGTTCCCAATTACAAGCGACATAGGTACAAGAACTCTATAATGAAGTTAGAACCGTTGTATATATGTAAGTTAGAGGATTTAAGTATAACGCAAATATATTCTTAATTTAGGCAAATTGTAGTGGTCATATTTCAATAATTCAAGATTTCGTAAACCCTCGTCAAATCAAAGTTTAAGGTACTAAGTTTGGTTTTAAACAGCGCTTAAGATCAGTTCGCGATTATGGTTACTTAAGAATCTGTTCCGTAGCAATTACTTTCAAGCAAAATCGAAATTGATCCGAAATTATAATATCTTTACAAGAAAAAAAGTGCAAGAAAAAAAGTGCAACAAAATGAGGCAAATTTGCTAACAATGGTTCTGGAATTTAAAATATACTGTTATATATCACTTGTAGTGTTAATTTTTTTATTAGTCACTAAATGTAGTATTCAAAAGTTTCAGTATCCTTAAATTCGTAATAGGACAGCGTCGCTCATTAATCACGTACGGCTTAGTTTTAAGCACTCGAATTTAAGACTTTAAGACTACTCTCTCTTAAAATTTAAATTTCAATAAAATATTTAAAAACAACGTACCAGTAAAATTGTAAAAAAAACCAAGTTTCTTATTCATCAAGTGATTAATGTACGGTCCATGAAAACGTTGAATAAGCCTGAATTTCAAAATATTCTTCCTATTTAAGGCTTTAACTTATCAACTTAACTATCGAGTTACTTAAAACTAGTCCAGCAGTGACAAAGTAATCATGCCGCTAAAGTACAATCTTATCAACAGAATGTTAGGTGCGTTTGACTTTTACAAAACATTTGACTCAATATGTCTATAAAATCACCAACATTCTGCTAAATCATTACCTTTCCGGCGTCCTTCTATAAAGTTTGTATTGCCATTTCAGAAAATCGTCGATATAAAAAAATTACTTTTCAAAAAAAGGGTAATCCCCTGGAATAAATTCCTTATAAGGCCCGCCCATGTTTCGAAGTTGTTAACCCTTGCAATTGGGTCACACCTCTAGCACAACCCTCTTCAAGAGGTGCCGGGCCTGTAGGAATAAAATACACTGCATTAATAATGGGGCACATGTGGGAGCCGGCTGAGCGGCTCAACTTAAGCTACTACTAAAACGTATACCTCAGTGTCATGGTGGCCCAACTTTTATTTTTATTTAGATAAATAAATATGATCCTACCTTAAGTAATGTGTTGATTTCCCTCAGCGATGTTATGGGAAATCCCTCTTTCTCCTTTTCCATTTTGAGCCGTTTAAGAGCAACTATCTCCTCTGTGGTTTTGTCACGAGCTCTATAAACAACCCCATATGTCCCTTCCTCTATTCTATTTAGACATTGAAACTCTTCAACTGATCGACATCCCTATAAAATGGTTATGGTTAACATTGGGGCAAAGTCACCAACCAAAGTTTATGTGTACATTCACTTTGGTTCAGAGCACCTTATTTTATACACAAAACAACACCAATTCATATGTAAATAGAATCTAAATTTCTTTACCGAACATTGAGTGGGCATTGGAGAATTTTGATTACATACATATCTCTCCTTATTTAAAATGGTTCTTAATGTGATTCTTGCCTAAATAAAACAATAACATTTTTACTTATAGTTATTTTTTAAAGTTAAAATTTTGCTAAATAAATAATTATTTTTTTTAGTCATACTTGATCATAGCTCTAAGAAAATAGGTTACCTGTAATGCTGGGAAGTATGGAGGTAATGAATTAATAGCCTCCTCTTTGAGTCTGGCACTTTCATCGTCTTCAGTGGGCTTTACCTCTTCTGTAGGAGTTTTTCCATTTTCATCCGGTGGAGGAGGTGAAAATGAATGTGATCTGCTTCTGCTTTTTGACCTAGACAGTGACCTGAAATTGGATAAATTTACTTACTTCACATGTGCAATTTATATAAAATTTTGTAAATTCTCTAAAGTGTATCTATTTTAGCAAAGAGATGGTAAAGAAACAATACCAATAAATGTTGAAAATTACCTTTGACTTTCATGAGAAGATGGACTAGCATGAATTGATTTTGGTGAAGGCGATTTAGATTGAGGCTTAGGTTTAGGCTTCTCATTTGCAGGCTTTTCTTCTACTTCCTCCACCGATTTAGCAGATTCAGATTCTGTTGATGAGCTGTCATCTTCTGTATCACTGTTTGAATGCTCACCTAAAATTTTAACATGTAATCTGCATTTGTCAACCCTCAAAGACTCAACAGCAAGCAGTAGCTAGTCTTATATATTTTCAGATTACACAATTGTAAGTTGAACGATTATCCAAAAATGTATGTAAGATATAAATTATTTGTTAAAATGTATATGTTACCTTCTTCAGGCTCGGAATGTGACTCACTCTTCATCTCAACATCACTAGCATCAGACACTTCCACAACAGAGTCCCCATAGTTGGGAGATTGTGAAGTTTTATTCTTTTTACTGCTACCCTCTTCTGGTGTAACAGAGCGTTTCTTACCACGACGTCGACGGTCTTCACGTCGGGCCTCTAATTCACTTCGGGACTCATGTTTCCTTTTTACCATTTCCCTTTCTAAAATAGCACAAATGCATTAAAATATATGTGCTATCTATTGCAACAATTTCTCTATTTATCAATATCTACGACTATTAACTATTACTATATTAGTTAAGGATGGAACCAAATTGAAGGATATTTTCCTCTTTTTGAGAACTTTCTGAAAAAGTACCATCTTTAATAACAGCATGATCACTTTAAATAGTAAACCTAAGAGATTCTAGCCTTGCTTTAAGGAAAGAAATATTTTTGGTTGAATTTTAAATTAACGATAATGTAGATATGTATAGCAAAAGTAATCAGAAAAACAGACTCGAAATGTGTCTACCTCATTCCCGATTGGGAGTTTGAGGGATTTAACACACACATACCTGCTTCAAGTAATCTATTTTTTCGTTCCAAATGTAATTTATCATAGGACTGTCTACTGCTAGAATCAGATTTATAATCTTTCTCATATTCAGGGTACTTTTTAGAATCCTGTGTTTGAAGTTCTTTAGTCATTCTTTTACTTAATAATCTACTTCTTAAATCCTCCAATTCTTTATCACCTGATGTTTTATCCCTGTTCTCTTTTTCATGATTATGAGAGCCTCTGCTCTCATCTGCCACCATCCTGAGTCTTGTTTCAATTTGATCAGATTCAAGATGCTTTCTTTCGGCGTCCGTGTATTTGTATTGTCTATCCCTATGAACATACATATCACGTTCCCTTTGAACATCTTTATCTTTATATAATTCCTTACTCCTATAAGCTTCTCTTTGTCTCACAACATCCCGATAAGCAGTATCTCTGTAAACATCTCTTTCTCTATAGTGATCTCTTTCCCTATATGGATCTTTATCCCTATAAACCTCTTTCTCTCGATAAGCTTCCTTTTCACGCAGTTCCCTTTCTCGATACATATCTTTTTCTCTTATATCCTTGTCCCTATAAAGGTCCTTCTCTCTATAGTATTGTTTATCTCTATAGTAGTCTTTGGGTATGTCTTCACGATCCATATTACTACTTACTTCACGCTTAATCTTGTCTGACTTATCACGGTCCCTGTAGAAAAAATGTAATTATGATGTTGTACATCCCCAGACCAATCAGTCAGACCTTAAATAACATTATTAACATTAAATAAAGTTAAGGTATATCAAGATGAACATAATCATAAAATAAGAAGAACACAATACCTGTAAAGCTTTTTTTCTTTTCTTGCACTTTCCTTGTATCTTTCTTTGGTTGAATGTTTATGGTTTCTTTTGTCCCTGTGTGATCTAATTACAGCTTGGGGTGGTTTTATGACCAAAGCATCTGGATTGTCGCGATCTTCATCAGACAAACTAAATAAAAATGTATATTAGTAACTGTTTCTAACATTAATTTTAACTTTCATACATCACATTACACACACTTAAAGCAGCAGGTGTGGTTAAGCAGTTATACAAATAACAAATATAAGAATTACAAAAAAATATAAACAAAATTAAGACAAATCTTTAAAATAATGTTATCAATATAATAACCTTACGATTACCATTAGTAGTTAGGCCAACCATGTTTCATTATATTAGTAACAATTACACTACAATATATGATAAAAGCGTATAAAACATGTTACAAACCTAAAATCCATTTCATCTTGAACAGGGCTACGTGCTAATTCTCCATCTTCACTTTGATCGTCTTCGTAGTTACTCATGATTCAATGTCCAAGTTTGTAAGTCAAACGTTTAATTTAGTTCAGTGTAATTGAATTTTTTTAAAATAATAATGAATTCACCAAAAAATCATTAACAAGAAAAGTTGTAATAACAAAAAATTATCACAATACTTCCAAGAAAACCATTTACTCGTAAAATATAAATTTCCTCAAGCACAAGCACAATTTGACGCCATCTTGAGTTTTATAAAACATAAAGTACAAACAATGGGCTATGACATAGCATGATCATGAACATTACTATATATATATACTGTACATACATCTACAGTCTATATCTGTGGCGAATACTAAGTCCAAATTTTGTTGTTAAATTGCATTTAAGCAAAGGATAATATTATTTGTATTTTTATTAATATTAATTGTTATTTTAGTGTAGTAAAGTAAGAAAAAATGTACAATTGTATGAATAGAATAAACTTTCAAAAATATTTTCATCTGTATAACATTCTTTGTGGTCGTATAAGTTGTGTGATGGCTGGTACAAGGTAAAATTAATGGTTTAAATAGAATTAACATATATAACGACATTCTATCAAAAAAAAACAAACCATTTTATACATTCATAATGTTATAAAATAAAATCAATAATCCCCCGACATTTGGCCGGCCTTGGAAATACAATATTTATTTTTTGATTGTACGTTAACAACAAATGTGAAAATGCAAGCCAATGTCGTGTAAACCAAGCCTCATAATGTAAATTGTCATGTGCGTCACTGCGTTCATCACTATTTACTATTTACTCTGTGTGGTTTTAGTAATCTGTAAAATAAAAGTATTTTTTTAAGTTCACTAAAAGCAAGAGTTAAGAGACTAAAAGTATGTGGTTTCGATATACAATAATATTGTTGTACATAAATAAAGAAATCAAATAATATTTTAAATATTGAGGACTGAAGAAAATTCAATATAACAGTCAGTTATTCTAAAGCTTTCATGATAAACATTGGCTAATTTAATTAAGTGGGTTCAAGAATTTCGTGCCTCTAATAGTAACAATTATATTTGTTGTATAAGTTATTTATTTCGGTAATATTTCTTACTATCTAATTAATTTCTATTCGTCTTTACTTTCTGACAACTTGTATACAAACAATATAAACTATCGAATTATTACAGCTACTCAAAGTATTTAACACAAAATATATGATTATCAGCTGTTTGATAAATTACCCTCAATCCATTTAAACCTTTAGACATAAACCAGTCGTATGAATGTAATAGCAGTACCCATGACTACTGAATGACATTGTTTTTTAATTACCATGAGGATTGGGTTATTATTACATATCTTGATGACAAAGTGATGTTCTTATTTAAGAAATAAATATGGTAAGATAGATAACTTTTGTGTTCTTTTATTAATAACAGTGAATTACATTTGTTATTATTTATGCAGAACACTAATTTCTTGAACACTATAACAAGTGCTATTGAAAATAGGGAGGAGGAGATTAAAAAAAGGAAAGAAAGTGCTAAACAAACACTCAAAGAATTAATGATTTGTATTGAAAACTGTCAAAGTAGATTTGGAGGAAAATCAGAGTTAGCTACAGAAGATGATACAAGGCATGTTATAAACTTTTCATACATTCCTTTCTATGAAATATAAAAACAAGTTAAAAGCATAAATTGTGGAAATATGTTTGGAGTTTGTAGAGCTAACTGCTCATGAAATAAGAATATGTTTTAATGATTAATATTTTTTTGAGGTTTAGTGTAGTAAAGCAGTCGAGGACATTTGGAAATAACATGATCATTATCTTGCAGGATTGTTAACCTTTGTGAAAAGTGGGAAAAAGTTCTAAGCCATGGTTTACGGACAAATTTGTCTAACTATACTTTACAAAATTTTGTTTCTGCTGGCCTCAATTTCAATTTTAATTTTATTAATGTTGGTAAGTTAATTTGCAATGCAATACTTATTATATTTATACCTATCAATTGTTAATCCTTTTTATATTATTAGGTAACTCCCTATGGAGCTATTCCTGTCTACACTTAACGAAACATGAGAAAGAACGATTTAAGATTTTAACAAATATAAACACACCATTAGGATACTTCAGAAGTTTTCTTAGAGCTTCTTTAAATGAAAGATCATTAGAAAGGTGAGCTATATAATTTTACAGAAAACAATCAATCATCGCAATGTTACAGGCAGTTTATATACAGTTAAATTACTTCAGAGGCATTTTTGCATTTATATGTAGTAATATAAGGCAAACATACCTGATGTTGTAGTCAGATACTAGTATTTTTAAATAAGTGAATATTATTATAAACAAATTATATTTACAATATTCTAGTAAAATATGAAACATTTTAGACTTTGTAGACAACAAACACACAATTATTATTGAACCTATATATTCCTTTAAAGATAGCAACACACCAGTATGCATTTTGGCATTGTACAGTGAAACCACTGCCTGATACAACATTTGTAAACTATAATAACATCCTTTATCTGTTTAAGATTACCTGCATTGAGATCCCTATTTTTATTAAAAGTGTTTTGATTTTTCAGATATCTGCAAAGTTGGATCTGCCATGGTCTTCTATTGGAATATTATGATGAAGGAGCTATTGTTCGAAGTGCAGAAGCAAATCTCCTTCCTAATATGGCAGCAGGTATGTTACACAGGATATACCTCTATAAGGTTAATCCAAAATTCTGAATACATAGATTAATGACCTATATATTTTTTTATAAATTTAAGACCTACACAAATTTTATCAAAAAGTTTAGTTTAATGAAAATAACAATTAAATAAAAATAATAATAGATAAACAGTAGTTTATCAATATACACTTGTTTTTTTGTTTACTAGTGTTTTTTATTCCTGGGGTTGAATCTGGTAAACTTTGACTAATTTTATTAGTAATTTAAGTATTTTATATAATAAAATTATGGTTTCTTTTGAGTTAAATGTAATATTATCTAGATGTTTTATATTGTAATCTCCGAAAGTTGAGGGTTTTTTTTAGATTAATTTATTTCCAAAACGAATTTAATTATATGTACCTAAACAAAAACATATTGATTCCAGGCCTATCAACGGTTTTATTTGCCTTATCTATCGACAGAGCCGAGTTGAATGATTCACAGAACAATAGCCATATGAACAAAGCTGAACTCGTCATACCTCTACCTACACCAGTGAAACCGTCTCATACAAAAAGAAAACCACTAAGACAAGTAATATCTTTTGATAAAGATAGAAACAATAAAAGAGAAACGGAGGTAACGAGTCCCCCAGAAGTAACGGAGTCTTGGAACAGCGCTCCAGCTACTTGCTTAAACTCTCCTGACCCTCAAATACCACTGCCTACAGCATCTACCAGTGAACCGACCAGCTCGGACTATAAAACGGGCATTCGACATTTCTTCCCAGACGGAGTTAGATCTATGGATAGTCCCCTGCAAATTTTATCGAAGCTGTCGGAGAGCGCGAAAGAAATCTTCACTAGTTCGACCAGTATCGAGAGGAAAGACGACTCGGATTTAAGTGTGAACTGTTTGAAGATATACGAAAGTGATAGTGAGGAAGTGGGGGGCAGTATAGATGGCAGCACTTCGTGTTTGGAGCTCTGCTTTACTGAGGACGAGAGTGCGCCAGATGAAAAAGCATTGGTTTCTGTGTTGGAAAGTAGGGAAAGGGAAATACTTAACCTTCAGCTGAAGTACAATAAAATAGAACATACGAGTAAGGATAAAATACAAAAGCTGGAGAAGGTTGTATTAGATCTTAGCAAGTGAGTATTAAAATCTTTAATATTTAATATGATAAATATCTATTTATCAGTGGTATATAGATATCAAAAACTTTCACTACACATAAAAAAAAATGTAAACCTAATTTTGTAGGACAAAATGATATTCTAGATTTTCCGTTTAACCGATCTCATTTATCTGATGTTTTGTAGCGTTATTCTCACACCGACGTTTTTTTATAGTTTCATCTCTTCTTTTCAGAGAAAACGACAGATTAAAGGAGCAGTTAAGGAGTTATATGTCGGCAGTGGAAATGGGAAAAGCAATGAAAACAAGCAACGGAGAAGATGAAGAAATTACGCAGTATGAAAGAAAATTAGTTCAGGTTTGATGTCATTACTTATACTGATGTAAAATTTATCCAATTTAATTGCTTAAAGAGTACAAATTATTTATTATTGTATTGAAAAACAAAACGCATAGCTATGTGGTCACAATTACTACTCCGTAAAAACTAAAAAAAATGGGCAAACATGTAGGCCTCACCTGATCGTAAGTGCTACTGCCGCACATGGACACAATACCAGAGGCCTCCACATATGTGTTGCCGGCCTTTAAGATGACGATACGCGCTAATAAATCCTACGGTATTAGTTTTAACCAAGGCTATTTACGTCACTAAATAATCATATCAATAAATAATCGTAGGTGGCCGAAATGCATGCTGAGTTAATGGAGTTCAACCAGCATTTACAACGACGATTGCAAGACCTGGAGAGTACGGGGCTAGAGATTCTGGACTGCCCGGAGTCCAACGTTAAAGTCTATATCCCCAGCGCATTCCTAGTCGGCAAAAAAACTCACTCATATCACGTTTATCAGGTGACAATTTTTTTTTTACCAATGTGTATAGTAGTCAATTATTCTGACTTAATCCAGGCTGTCAGGGAACTCTTCGTACCAAGTATTATCAAAATCGGTCCAATCGTTTACGCGTAAAGAAGTAACGAACATACATACGCACCTTTATTTTAGTAAGACTTAAGAAGACATTTCACACACGGTTATTTAGCACCAAGATAAGCTATTTAACAAGTGGTGCTAACGCAACTAGAAATTTTGTACTTATACAAATTTTCTGTTCCGGGAATCGAACCAAGGATCCGTTGCATGAAGGTCGACATGGTGATTGCTACACTCGCTGGATCGCCTATATATCATAGTGATATTTATTAGAATTCTATTTGATTATTGCTATTTGATAGAGAAATATAAATTATTTTTAGATATTCCTAAAAGTAGGGCAGGAAGAATGGAATGTCTACCACAGATACGCCAAGTTCTATGAAATGCATACACAACTTAAGAAGTGTCATCCCGACATAGCTAATTATAAGTTTCCACCGAAAAAGACGTTACGAAAACGGGTAAGTGTTAAAAATAAATCAGTATATTATGAAAAAAGAAAATTACGTATGTGCGCGCCATATATGGTAAACTATAGCAAGATTTGGGCAGCCAATTGAGCGACGGTGGCGTCTGACGTGGGCCAACGGGCAGGCCGCCCCAGCAGCGAGCGCCCGCCAGCATTCTTTTCGGTGGCACGGCCGCATCATCGTCGCTTTCGGAATTTAGCCCATAAACCAGCTATTGCATTGTGTGTGTTATTTAAAATGTGTTTCTCTTATTATACAACATATGTGTCACAAAAATTTTACCAAATTCTGTGACATTGATTTAGCTGAATTTGTGTGAATTTCTAAAATAATTACACAAAAGTATGCTTGATTCGAGAATAGCGACAATCGTTTAATTTATTAATTTTAAGCGCAAGTGACAATCTCATAAACACATATAATTTACACACAATAATCTGTACAATTCTGTATAATTAAATAGTGACCATTACAGGATGCAAGGGTGGTTGAACAGCGTCGCATCGCACTGCAGGCGTACTTACGTCACGTGTTGCTTGTGCTACCGGAGCTCAGGGAGTGCACGAGTCGTTCGCAACTCATCACTCTCTTGCCGTTCTTTGGGTGAGTTGTAACCGTTCATCGTTCATAGTTCATATAGTTAAATACGTGTGTGTATTTTCTTTTTTCAATCAACTTTACTTTTGCCTTAGCATTTACTGTTGGCAATAATTATATGTCATCTGTCAAAAAATAAGTGATTTAAGAGAAGTAATATTAATGTTAGCAACTGAAAAATTGTTTGTATACAAAATAAAATTATATATTTAGAAATGAAATAAAAAAAAATATATATGACAATAAAATCTGATAAAGGTACAACCTAGCCGGTTTAATATTAAAGTATTAATTATTTTAATTCTTTTCTTCCCTATTAAAAAGTAATCTTACGTTCTCTTTTCAGCACTTCATCGACTGCTAAAGAGAATGGTGTCAATACCTTGGCTGGTCAACATTCCAACGACTCGGCTACGTATGACCCGATATGACGTCATTGAGTATAACATCACAGAATACATTGCATCATAAGTTTGCATATTAAATGAAATTGTAGTAAAACTGTTTCGACCAAAGTTCCTTCAAATACAATCTTAAATTATACGAAATGTAAGGTTTTAGACCACTACGAAAATATTCCAGTTCCCACTTGTGTACAAACTTAATGGAATCTGCTAGATATAAGATGAGGGAACATCAGTTTTTAAATAGGATATTCTTTGTTGAGTGCTTTAGTAGAAGATATAATAGTTAATTCACCAACATATAGAATATTTGCACGATTGTAGGGCCGGTACATAATTAAGAGTCCGCTAATTAAAATGGCTGGAAAACTATAAATTTATATTCAACAAACGTTATTTTTCACCAAATTTTTAGGACTATGGACACCCACATGTTGAATTGTATGATAAACCAATATTCAGTCTGGCAATAAATGACATTCTATAGTCCATGTTTTATGCTAAATCGGACTGTTCCATTCAGAATTTGTACAACACATTATAATAAATTTCAGTATTTATCTGATTAGTGTTAACTATAGGGATTTTTGGGATGGATGGCATATGTATGGCACGAGGGCCCTACCCAATGAAACTTTAGGTCCTTGGCGCTGCAAGCTGTTGCAAGGTCACTTTATTATCAATATTGAAATAACCTTTGTACCTAAGCTACTCAAATTTTAGTTTTATAACTAGCAATATTACACTTGTAAACCAATAATAAAAAAAACAAGCAATTAAATTCGATTTAGACACCGGAAAATCATAAAATCAAGAGCCAGCCATTAAATTTACCTATTAGAACATTTTCTAGTGTAGATTTTTAATAGTATTTTATAGCTGAGTTATAAAAAATTGGCAAATGACAGATTTTTTTAACTAAGTTTTCTAATAAAGCATAATTTATCCCTACAGTTATAAATTTTATGAGTTTTTTTGCTCAATGTGGTCTTCTGTAAAATCCTTTCAGACTTTTAATCCCACTACTGCCGGAAAAAGCACGTAGCAAAGCTAGTAATGTATATTTGTTGAGAGATTTAGAACCAAAAAATAATTATACATTAACTTATAGAACAAATATGTTCTATAAATTATATTTCAACGTGAATATAATTTTAAGTATTGTTACTTATATCTGTGATAACTGTATAATTTTCTGAATAAAATGGAATCTTAAGTTAAAATGTTATAAGGTCATGAATTTTATCGCTTTTGTTTGATATGTTATTCAAAAATGTGTTGTTCAAGAAATCATTAATATTTGAAGAGTTTTTACCATTTGTTGATCAGTTATTTTTTTTTATAAAACGGGGCAAACGAGCAGGAAGCTCACCTGATGTTAAGCGACACCGCCGCCCATGGAGACTCGCAATGCCAGAGGCCTCACCAATGCGTTGCCGGCCTCTAAGATGCTTATACACTCTTTTCTTGAATTACTCACCCAGTTCAAGTCCATTTTAATAAACATGAGATCAATGTTTAAAAAACCTGTCGTGATGAGAATTCAATGTCTTCCGGCGTTATTTCAGAGCTAAAGAGAGTTATACCATGATTTTTAAGCCAACTGTAACCATGGTGGCGGAGGGATATATTTTGTCGAAGTATAATAAATCCGTCAGCAGTATTATTTGAGGATTTAACTAAAAACTTTATTGATTTAACAAATTGTTTGTGATTGGAATTATCATCGTTATCAACGTTTTATCAAGTTGAGAATGTAAGATGCTATTTTTAGAGTTATTTTTACGAGAATCCCTCCTTTAATATTATACTGCATTCCATAAGCTATTACGTAGGTTTTCCTTTGATGAATTGCTTACTGTAAATTACTTATTTCCTTTTATGTGTGACTCACTCAATGAACTTCATTCTTAAACAAACTAAACGATTGTTATTTTATGCCAGTATTGTTAATACACAAACTATTCTGTTATCTTGGTGTTTTATTATATCCCTTGCGATTTTATGCTATATACTCACAGCTGTTGTAGAAAACTAAAGGTACATGGGTGATAATTGAAAAAACACTGTAGCAAATTAAATTCATATTTTAATTTTAATAAAGAAAACACTTGTCTTGAGAATTTCCCTATCAAATACATCATACAAAAGATGTCGTTTAAACTAAATCACTTGTAGCAAAGGCGAGCTCCTCGGCTCGGCCCTTTGAGCTGTCAATGCTTCGGCGAACGGAAACCCTCCATACATTCGTCTTAGGACAGACATACGCCTCGTGCTGACAGTGTCAGCCATACGCGATCATGATTAAAAAACATTGTAAATATGTAAAAAAGCGTCTCTCACTTCAAAAGTAAAACAGACGTGAATGTAATAAATAAAATAACTAAGAAAGAAATAATTTACTAAAACTTTACACCTAAACAATATGTATTGCAACACGCTGAGGAGCTCCGGAACCGCAAAGTAATTTCAGTTGGTAATCTCGCGAAGTGATTCATCTTTGGTTAACTGACCAAGTCGAGCCCGGTTCCACAACTCCCATTCATTTCATAAGTACTTACATAAGTTACAGATCTACCAAGCTAATGATTCTTAAAAGCAAATAGAGAACGTCAACCGAACTGAATCGAGAAGTATCACTATTGGTAATAGTTTAAGAGTGAACCTGTCTACTGAAAAAGCTTTTGAATATACAATTAGCATCGAATAGTACAAACCATCACAGCTCACAAGCGATAATACGACGCAAGTTATACGTGACATGGATGATAACTAATATTGACAGTGGAAAGGTTTTAGTTGATAGCGATTTTCGTATTCCCCGGGGGAATAGAAAAATCGCCCACTAAGGATTCGTGCGCCGGCGCAGATCGTGCCTCGAGGCCGAGAACTTGCTGAGCAGCAAGTCGCCCAGGCACACACGCGCACTCGTTTTGCAGTTCATTTTTGGGTTAATTCATCTGTGACTAGAGGAAGGGGGGGGGGGGCAAGAATCTCGAATGGATCACGCGTGCGCGACGTACACGTACGAGCTCGTTATCACCCAGCGCCCGTAACTTATAAATGCTGATAACAACGCTTATCACAATATATAAAAATAATATGTAAAGAAGCTTACTCTAGACTACACGAATGCACTCTGGGATGCATCTGCCACCACACTTGCCACAGACATCAATGTTTTTTTTAAATTTTTTTTTGTTTTGTTTGTGCAGCAGCATATGCGAATTTATCCGACGGAAGCAACATTGCGATCGCTCGCAGACTACGCGCTTTGTACTGACCACCGCCGCGTTACTTCCTCGGAGATTCTTAGAAGGCGTCAATTGAAACTAAATAATACTTGTCGTTCGATAAAATAATTAAAACCAATGGAAAGTTTATGAATTGCAAGTGCACATTTGTCATTGTCCGTGTCAATCTCCAGATTGTGATAAAACTCGCAGAAGCCTACCTCTCTAAACATGTGCATCCTTAACGTTAAGATTAAATAGCTCAAATGTTAAGCCTTATCCGTACTACTATATTTTTTGCTATTTTGCTGTGTAGCTTACATATTAGGCTTTTGATAAATACGTAAGTTGAATAATTATTATTTTTTTTCAAGAACGATTTTGCCGCGATATTTAAAAATACATCTATGAATTTTCACTTAAGATTCTCTATGGTGTAACAGCTATCTCTTCAACTTTCATCTGAAAGGAAGAGAATAAATTAACAACGGAAGTTTCAATTTGAAACTTAAAAATTAAAAGTCAGTCTGCATTACCTCTAGCGCCGACAATGATAGACTTCCGCTTGATGTCCTGCGCAGGCGCAGGCCGGACCACGCCCATGCCTCCGCCCACCAGGTGCCCGCCCCCGGCGCGGATGGGCTTGGCTGAGGACAAGTAATGAGGTTACAAGTAATGCGACGCTCTCTATGGCTCACCTGATATAATCCGGTAGACGTATCAATAAATTCATGCATATCAAAAAATGACAAATGACATAATTAGAAACTGCTTTTTTAAATACAATAGTCTCCATACCAATTTGTGCTTGCACGCCCCTTCGCGCGAGGTTCTTGGCTCTTACGGCCTCCTTGATTCTGTCCACTTCGAACTGGTATCTCTTACGGTCACGCATAGCGCCCTCTTTAGCCTCCTGTTAGAAGAAAGGGAACAATTTAGTGAGGAATATATTTTTTCCAAATTATTATCGTGGTAATACATAGTTATCATCAAAGTAGTAACTCCGATTTGTACCAATAGATATATTTCATATGAAAAAGGAGGTCAGTAACATGCTCAGATAAATGTTTAACCCTGCCCTATTATAGCTAAGCAAGGCAGAGGGCATACCTTGAGCGCGGTCTCGAGCGCCTTGACCCTCTCCATGGTGGCGCGCAGCCTCTTCTCCAGCTTGGGCAGCTCGCAGCGCAGGTCGGCGTTGTCTCGCACCAGCTGCTTGTGCACCTTGGTGAGCTGCTCCAGGTTGTTCTCCAGGAACGAGATCTTCTGCTTCTGCGCCAGCGAGCCGCCCTCTTCCTCGGCGCCTTCTTCCGAGCTCGTCGACTTCTTTATCCTGGCCTACACATTTCATAACAACAATTTCGCTTAACGACTATTTCAAGAGTTTCTCACAAAAATATAACACATCGTAGAACATTCAAAGAAAAAAAAAATTAATAAAACAATGAAAATATGTTATAAGATAGAAATGAAATGTTTTACCTGCAGGTCCTGGACGAAGAGCTTCCGCAGGTTGTGTAAAGTCTGAAGCTCTTTGGCCACGGTGTCTTCCAAGCCCTTGAGATCGGCGCGAGCCTGTTCGCGGCGCTCCACACTTTGACTGGACAAATTAAATTCATTATTAGGCACTTTCAATATGAAAAATTACATTCACGATTACGTTCGAAAGTTTACCTGCAAAGCGAGATATCCAACACGCACCCATCCATATTTCAGGAATCGCTTAGGCCAATAGACAATGCCACTCCCGGCAGAATGAATATGAATGGGATACGTGCGGAATAAAATGAAAACTTAAAAATTATAAAAAGCGAGGTGTCACAAGACCTTGCACTACTTTAACAATTACACCTAATTCTATAAAATTATCACATTTCAATTAAATCCAGATTTTCTTTATCTTGATTTAATTTGTTGGCTCACATTGAGGCAATCACTCTTCGGCAGTTGAGTACTAAGGATATGGAAACTAGGAAAAATAAATGCAAAGGAAAAAATCAAAGAGGCGTGGATGCATCAAAAAAAAATGCGAATGTAAATGCAATGATGTGGCCCTACACTACGTATGGCAACAGCCAATAATACTATGCGATTACAATAATCTTTGGTTTGTATGGTCACCGTATGGTAGAAAAATATTTTTAAAAATATTCACTATCTGTACATTATATTTACAATTATTTACACCCAATTGTCAATAAAATTTTGTGCTAGGCATATTCTACTCAACCAGATTATAAATTTAATAACGATCGTTCGAAAGAAGTTTAGAAACGACTACTTGTACTTCATGCTACATACATGCGACGAAAAGGTGGAATTTTAACACCATTAACCTTACTTCATTTAGAATTAAGTCAAGAAAATTATTTGTCACAGAGCAAGTATTAAATATGATTCCATTCCCCTTTACAAGAATGACATCTGATGGTTTAAAAATGTTGCATGCATGTTAGTCATCCCTTTCAAGTGGTGTTAAACTTCCACCCCGTAAAACGACTCAAGCTTTAACAACAACAAAGCTTCGAGCGAAGCATAATGGCCGCCTTACGATTTAAACTAATTTATTGCCACTATTTGTAAGGCGACCGCTTATATATGGATCTCTTATGTACATAACAAATGTAAATAAACATAAACCCGCAACAAATTGCAAAATCTGTGGCAGTGAAGTTATTGCTTCATTTGACACACTGTAGCAAATTTAAAACTGTATGTTATCACAACCAATATTTGTGTATCATATCATATGCGGTTATTGGAAACACTTAAAAAGCAAAGCGAGGGCAAACTAAGAGATCCACAAGCGAAGCTTAAACCAAAACAACGATTTGAGGGTATCGGTGGGTGAGGAGGAGCATGGTAACGGAAATGAGCAGATGCAGCTGCAGCGGGTGGATGTTGCAGGAGTGGCGCGGGACTTTGGATATTGCCGAGAGCGACTTTTCCTCCCTGGCGGCCTTCTCTAGGCCCAAATCGAATTTGGCCGGCACAATGTCCCGGAAGTCGTCCATGATCATCAACTGGTTGGCGACTTCCTTTTCCGCCTTATCTAGGTGACGTTTGGGTGATCGTGAGACTAACATGAGCTCTTTGAGTTTGGCAGACTTGTCCGTCTCTTCGCGCTTCAGCTTTTCGTAATCGTCCTGGAGCTGCTGCCGGGCCAGAGTCAGCTCCTGGTGAGTGCTGGGAACAAAAATGATTTTGTTAAAAATACAATTTAAAATTATTATTGAATTGTTAGGCGATACAATGTTAATATCAATGATTTCAGCATTCATAAAGCAAATATCTATTTTTTCTATTTTATTTTTCTAGATTAACACATGGGCTATAAATATTTACTACTATCTACATAAATGTACAATGTGCGCTCCGTAGCTAAGCTAAGTATAAGATTGTGTTAGCTTTGTTTCCAACAAGTATGCACTTACTCCTTGAGGTCCTGGTGCTGCCTCTGCAAAGCAGCCAGCTCGTCACGCAGAGCTGCGAGCTGCGTGGCGTGCGAGGTGCGCAGCTGTTCCAGCTGGGCTTCCAGCGCAGCGCGGACTTGGGTGTCGGCGCGCTGTTCTGCCGCTGCCAGCTGGACACGTTCTGCCGCCTACGTACAAATCCACATTCAAAAATATTGCACTCTGCTGATACATATAATAAATTGATTACTAACCAACTCCTCTTTATAAATAAAAAATCGCTGTACTATAATATCTATAAAATATTTATAGACTTAGTCGTAATTTCAGTGAATATTTTAATGTTAACCTGTAAGCGCGCACACTCCTCCCTCAGGGCATCCGCAGCTTCCTCGAGCTGTCTCTTCTTGTTCTCCGCTTCACGCATGGACTCAGCCAGAGATGCGCATCTCGCCTCATGCTGAGATATCAGAAGTCGGCACTCGCCTAGACTCCTCTCGTACTCTTCGATCTGCAATTAGGCAAAAAAGTCTAAGTAAAAAAAGGTATAAGCCATATATAGCTGACATATTGGCCAACATCTACGATATTTCTTATTTAAATTTAATATTAAAAACTCGTACAATTTAAACTCAAGTGCAAACCTTTTTATAAACCTTAAAAGGTTTATTTCGATAATGTTTAAATATGAATACTGAAAATTGACTGCTTATTAAAATCACAACCAAGAAAGGCAAACACTCGTTGCACATAATAAATTACACACTTGCGTCCAATAAATAAAAGGCAAATAAGGTTGCAACACTGACCTTCTGGTTGGCGTCGATATTGGCCGTTTCGAGTGAATGGCACCGTTGCACAATGTTCTTGACCTCGCTCTTCATCTTGCTGATATGGAGACGGGCAACGGTGAACTCCTCCTCGAGCTTTCCCACGGTGTCCACGTTCAGCTTGAAGTCCAGCTCAGAGCCGCCAACGGCAGCCCCGATCTCCGACAGGTCCCGCAGAAGGTTCGTCAGAAGCTCAGCGATGCGTTTGCGCTGATGCGCCGACATGTCGCGTAGCTGCTGAAGCTCAGCTGTTGCTGTTGTCAAGGCACTCTGAAAGTAGACAATTATGAAGATAACACGAGAGATTAGCCATTTTGGGTCATTCAGGGTTCCACTTCTACACATGGATTGACATTTTTAACTTAATGTTTTATTTTTTACGGTTCCGCACATCTTGCGTTCGAACAACATTTTTCCATATGAATAAAATGTTAAATGAATTTCATTATTTTGAGAGCAACTAATATCATTATTATAATGTTTTAGAATAAGTTTAAAAGTTCAAACCCTAATTAAAATACCTGTTTGGCCTGTAGGTCTTCTGAAAGCTGATCACACTCTCGACTCTTGCTGTCAACCTCCTGCGACTTCTGGTCGTAGTTCACGGCCAGCTCTTCCAAAGCCTGGAGGACTTCCTTCACTTCTTCCTTGGATGCCTCGTTCTCTTGTTGGCTTCGGTTCATTTCGCCTTGCAGAGTCTCGTAATCGCGTCTATAAATAATATACTTAGTATAAAATTTCATTTAGTTACAAAAACTACAAATATTGAATTTTAACACTAAATGAAACAGATGAAGCACCTTTGATGTGATTTTATACTTATAACCATAATTATAAAACATGTGCTTTAAGTTATAAGCCGCCAGCACCTCCAGGAAAAAACATAACTTAGACATAATATCAACTTAAAGATAATTGAATTTGACGCAAAAGAAAAGTTGATTTGATTATCGCTGATTAAAAATATCTCCAAAATAATAAACAATAATGCTTTATCAATGCAAATATTGAGTGTAATAAATATTGATAATATAAATTATCAATATGACGTGTTTGGAATAAAACTGTTCGTTAAATTTTTTAACAATAAAAATAATTTAGTAATACTAACGTGTGCATTCACTTGTAAAGTTTTAATTAATTTGTATAATTAGTGCATAGAAGAAAGTGCGGTAGTTCTGTGTTATGAAATTACAGAAACAGACAGGAATGGCTGAACCGTTTTTAATGATCTTTGACTCAAGACATGATAATTTTTTAATTCAATCTACAAAAATCTCAGAAGATAAATATTTGCTATTTACTGAAATTCCAATTTTCTCTATAGGTAAACCCAAAATCAAACAACAAATCAAGTTACTGATTCTAAAGCGCTTTGTTTGTGTCAGCTAGATGATTAAAAATACGAAATTACGCAGTGAAAATTATATGGTTCTAACTGTGCGCACGCGTTACTATTTTTAATTTACGACGTACGGTATGATTTATACCACAAACGTATTGTTTTCTCTTGTGTAAAAAATATTTTTGAGACCACCACAGGCTGAGACACTCTTTGTCTATGCCTATATATAATATATTTTTTTTCAATTTGATAATAAAATATATATTATGAAAATAGTTGGAAGAGAAAACTTTCTTGGATCATCTGGATATATAAAGTTATAGCAAGATTTTTAATTTTGCTTAAGAGTTAATATACAAACTAGTTTGTATAAAAGTATGTAAGTATATGCTGAATTTCATTTAAATATTTACCGGCGCTCTTGAGTAATTTTTATGTCAAAATATACAAACATACATACCTAGTGCAAGCGATAAGTTCTTCCTGCTCCAAGACTTGCTCCTTGAGTTTCTCGATCATTTGTGTGTGCTGGTTGATTTCTTCATCCTTGTCGTCGAGTTGTTGATACAATGCTTCAAGCTTGGCTTGCATAGCTGCATCTTCCACGACACTGGCTACAGCTACTGGCACAGGCTAAAAGGATTTTGTTTCCGTTTTTATAATGAACAAAGAAGTTAAGACCTGAGTATCTATTACTCACTGAAATTGTGTTTTATACAAAATATAATATTTTTAGAACAGAGATTTATAATAATTCCACTTAAACATTAATTAATAGAATGTTAGGAAACTGAATATTTATACTGTTACAAGCCAACTCAGATAATCACTAATGTAAATTATATAAAAGTAACAATTCACATTTCTACAACCAGCTAAGTTGTAAAAAGTCATAAAATTTAAGACATTGCCAGTGGAAAGTTTTGGATTGGTATTAATAATACTATTCATGTATTATTCTTCTGTAGAATTATATCAAAATTCCAAGATAATTATAATTGAGTTATTACTCACAGCCACAGGAGGTTTCTCTTCAATGAAGGACGTAACTGGAGTTGCAGCATCAATTTCAACCAAGTTGACCTGTTCTTCAGGGCGCACCGTCTCTCCAGATCTCCATCTATTGACTTCCGCCTCCAGTTTCTCAACCTAACATAATTAATTTTATTAGAAGAACTATAAATGGAATTAATAGCCTTAATAATACAATTAAAAATTCTTACTTTTCCTTTGAGCCGAGCCACTTTCTCCTTCTCCCTCTCATAGCGACGCTTCCATTCTTCAGCGGTGAGTTCCTCATTGACACAAACAACATTCTTGACAGTTTTAGCCCTGAAATTATAATTGATATATAGTGCCTTCTTTTTTAGTTCCCGGAAGTGAATAGAAATTGTTAAAAGTTATTAAAATACCTTTTACCAAAGTCCAGAGTACTTTTTGTTTCACTCTCGTTGAAAGACGCGGGAGAGCAACAAATGACAATAGTTGTACGAGCATTACCTCCAAGTGACTCTTGCAAGATACGAGTCAGTTTTGAATCTCTGTAGGGAATGTGAGATTTGTTACCATCAGCAAGAGCGGATATGACATTACCCAATGCTGACAGAGACTTATTAATATTCTTTGCTTCATCCAGCACCGTACCTTCAGCACCAGTTTTAGACACCTGTAAGCATTGTATGTTACTAACAGGAATTATGTATTTAATATAAATAAATAATTTAAAAATTAATTAGTATACCTTTTCTGAACCAGCCAAGTCCACAAGATATAGTTTTCCAGACAATTTTTTTTGATTTTCTAAATTTTCTTGTTTTACATTAATCAGGAAGACTGAATGAGATCTAGATGAATGTTCATTCATATCTGCAAATGTTTTTCAGTCAATATTTCATTCAATGGTTTTTATAGTTACATACATACAAATATTGCACTAAACAATGAACTTACTTGTAACAGCAATGTGTCTATTAGATTTGCCTTCTTCTATTACTTCAAATACTTCTTCTGGACTTGAAACAAACCTTTCGGTAGCACCTTTGACGAATGGAACTCTATTCTTATCTTCATGCACACTTAGGTTTACTTTTGATACTGCACAGAAAAATTACACTATCAGATAGAGACAACTAAAATTTATACAAATACAGTCGACTCTCGTTAATTCCAACCTGCGATAATTCGAACCTCTCTATAATTCAAAGTTATCTTGAGTGCCCTACAAAATCTCTTGTTATTTCGAACTAAATCAATACATTTTTATACACTCGGTAATTCGAACGAAAAAATCATTGCTATATAATAAAACGACGCGTTAATTCGAACTCATCGGCGTCCAACACTCGACAATTCAAAGTTGCAGAGAGAAAAAAAACTTTTTTCTCTTGAAAAAAGTTATTGAGCAGTCTGAGCAGCAGCAATGTGTTTTGAAGCAAACCAGTATAACAGAGTTCTTTCGAAACATTAATTAATTCACATTATGAACAGATTTATGTATGTACACTCTAAACTTTTTTCATTGTTACAGAATAGCAGTTAATAAATAATTATTGATCAATACTTGGTAATTCGAAGTTTTATTGATTTTCTCTCACAAATTTCGAACCATTTGATATTTCAAACATTCGATAATTCGAAATATTTTAAGAGTCCCTCGAGTTTCGAATTAACGAGAGTCGACTGTATCATAAAAATATTTTTGTAATATATTCACCATCCAATAGATCTCTGATTTTGTCCATATATATTTCAAAATATGAAACTTTAATGTGAAATTCAAGATTTTCTTCCATTGCATAAATGTGATTGAAAATGTCATTCACTATTCTCGGAATGATACCCTGTTTTCCTGGATCTCCTGCAATTCAAAGTTTTGAGTCAAACCTGAAATACATTATAAGGAAGGTATTTCAATAAACATATTGACATTACATACCTATGACACCCTCCATTGTATGTGTTTTTCCAGAACTAGTCTGGCCATAGGCAAATATGGTACCGTTATATCCAGCAAGAACATCTGATACAATGCTTTTTGCAGCTTCATTATATACTTTCTCTTGTGTTGCATTGGGTTTAAATACCTTGTCAAATAGATATACTTTACCCTAAAAAAGATCAAAAAAATATTATATCCATTCATTTTCATATCTATGTTTCGAACTTTCAATGTTAGCATTATAACTTGAATATGTATGAGAAGTAAATCCTGCATTTCTGGGACACATAAATAGGTTAGTCTGAAATCTAGTTAGTTTGATGGAAGCTAGGAGACAGGAGACTAGTAAAAGACCTCACAAGAAGGCATAAACAGGTGATGAACTTAACAGAAGAGAGAATAAAACATATCATTTATATAATTACCAGTGTAAGTTAATTAAGTATAACATTGAAGAAAATTAAATGTGTAATCTTTGCAAATTTTAACATCATGTTAAAATATCAAGGGATAGCAGTGAAAGGATAAAACACTTTTTTTTTGGTGAAAATACACATTATACAATTTTTCAGTATTAAAGAAAACTTGCAGATGAATTATATTGATTCCATATACATTAATAATATTGAATAAATCTGTTATATGTTGTTAAATTGAGTATAAAAACATACAAATTCCTTAAATATAAAGGAAGAAAGACAGTTGTATGTAAAAATATTAGGTTTGTTTACATTTGAACAATAAATAAATAAAGAAAACCGTATGAGAGCTGCATAATTCCTTAAGAATTTGCAGGTCAAGGTCGAAAAAGTATTTGTATTGATTTTAGTCAAAAAAGGATTCTTTAAATTCTATTGCGTAAACTTAATGATGATTCTTCTAATTTTCACTATTGCAATCATAGTCAACGAAGCGTAGTAAAAAAGAAAGGCCATTTCGTAGCAGGTGAACACCAGCCATAATGTATTAGTCATCACGATCTAAATTGGGGCGATGATAGAGGAAGTCAATGTTGGTTTCAAAACTAAGAGTTCACTTACCCCTATAGAAATGCAATTATCGTCAGGTCCTGAAGGAAATTTCACAATAAATTTAGAACCAGCTTTTTCTTCGGAGTCATTCAGAGGCCGAAATCGGCATACGACTCTAATGCTGTCTTCAGCAGCTATTTCGCGATCTGCTGCCATATTTTAAACAATTAAGCTTATACTAACAATCGTCTATGAAGTTACAAAAAATAAATTAATAACTGGAACTTAAAACCATGCATGAAGAACTACAAAGTTAAATTTTGTCACTGGGATATCTTCATGACAGCAGTATCAAAATGTCGGCCATGTTCTTTGAAGAAAGGCCCAAAATCAAGTTTCTATTGGTGGGTGTAATTTGTGATGGTTATGCCAACATAATGACGAAATCGATTCGTAGTGCCAATATTAATAAAAAAATATGAAATAAGTTGCGTTTCATTCTTCTAATTATTCTTAATCATTGTTTGTTTGAATACTTTAATTGTAAGAATATTCTAAATTTAAAATATATGTTTATTTTATTTTCTGTTCGTATCTAATTTAACAGGTAGTAATTTTTATTACTATTGTATAACAATATTTAGATGACAGTGTGTTTGACAGGCACAGGCTTTCATATGGAGGGCGGATTGAACCATGCAACGTTGTCTGTGGAATAATTGATAAAATGCTTGAAGTGAGTAGTGAGTGAATGATATTTTATATTTCTTATTCTTGGACACTGTATTTAAAAAATAGTAAAAAATTGTGATAATCAATAGTGTTTTCATATAAAGATAGTGATGAATGTCTAATAGTTGTAACGGGAATTACAGGTAAGCCAAATCACCTCCTACACATCTTTTCCTTCAAATAATACAATATTCATAGTTTAATTTTTAATCATTATTCAAACCTCAATAACAGTATTTAAACAGCCCCTTACTCTCACTATTCCTCCTTCCTCCTTGTTTGTTTATGCTATGGTTATACTTTAAGTGAAATGTCATACTTAAATCAGGTCAGATTGAAATATCCTTGGGAGTTTGAGAAAATACAAAAGCAAATTATTACATAGTAGAATATTCAGTTGTTTACCCAACCCATAATCTTAATAGCATGAGATAATGCAACTTCTTAAGTTATCTTTATAAAGGTTGGTATAAAAAAATTGTCACTAGGATGTTATATTATGAAATACAGAATGGCCTCCATCCTAATATAAGCTACTGTATCAAATATCTATATGAAAAAGTATAAGGATTGTTTTGATAAAACTAAGAGATTTTTTGATTCCTATGTTGCTATAAACCTTTCGTGTGCGAGGCTAACTTGCACTTGATTTTATCGAAAGACCACTATAACTGTATTGTAATTTATTTTGAGCTTAAGTGTAAGAATATTATGCATCAGCTTCATTATTCTAATTTTAAGTTAATAATTTATTGAACTAATTAATAGAAATTAGTGAGATGAGAGAGAATGAGAATATATCCAGCTTTAATATTCTTAAGTAATTTATTTAGAAAACACAAGCAAAACATTTCCATAGAAATAATTAGATAAGACATATTTTATTTATGTATCCATTAAGATTATATATAATGGTACACCCACAATTATTTTAATATCATATAAAAAGAGAAACATATCTGTGACAAATTTTTTTATTATATATCTTTTTTTTGCAATTTATAGTTTAAGAGGATATTTTAGTAAGTACAGTCTTATACATTTAAAGCCATGTTGCCATTTTTTATATATCTATAAATCTATACTATTAATATTTTTATATTATATATTTTTATATTATTTAATACTATTAATTTGAAGAGGTTGTCTCTTTGTTGGAATGCTTTAATGTCAGGCACCATTGTTTTGAATTGAAAAATTCAATTTTGTGTTAGATAGTCCATTGATCCAGAAATGATTTAGGCGATATAACATCATGCTGCGAATCACTCATCAAATTCATCTCAAAAAAAATTAATGTTTATAAAGATAATTTGTGCAATAATGAAATATATAGCCCAATATACAAGTATGATTTAAACATCATTTTAGACTGGATGTAAAGTGTTTATAAATCCATTTGAAAATCTCCTCCTAAGTTTATCCTTTTTTGGAATGAAGTTCATTTGATTGTGGCGCCACGCCCGCCAGCCAGACGGGAGCGGTCAGTGACCCTTCGTGCACCCTCTACCGTTATCGACTGTTTAAGGAAACCAGCTTCAACTTCACAAATAAGGGCTGATACTTTAACGTGTTTGAGATTAACGTTATACGCACAAAAACTGAATGCCTGTTAGGCTATGTTAGCAAATGTACTGTAATGTAATTGATAATAGAGTAATGTGGATATTGGCATTCAGTGCTTTCGGGGTGAGAAGATATTTTTTCTGATTTTCTTTTAAAAACAATGATACAATTTTATCTATAACTTCTGATGTCAGTTGTAAAAATATATCTCGATACTATAAATAGGGCCGGATATATATTTTAAATGATTGCGGGGATTTTGTTCCGTTCGCACAATGAACACCAAATAATATTATAAGTGATGGTGAATCAGATATTGATTTCTGATTTCCTACGTCATATTTACAATAATCAATGTAATGTTATGTAGTCATAGCTTTAAATTATTATTAGGTGTATGACTAAGAATATTTGTCTGCGCTCAGACCACAGACTTCTAAAAACTTAGAGCATTGTGAAGAAATTGAGATTTTTTTTTTGCAAACATGCGTTAATTCTATCTCTATTTAGTCTATTTATATAATCGTACATCTTTATATTCTGTGCTGGAGTAGTATATTTGCCTTTACGCTAAAATTGAAGAAAATCACTGACTCACACTTGTTGCTATGATGTAATCGTCAAGAATTACCAAGATTCTTGATTACCTTACATGTTAAGGTCATTTGAACAGGCTTTACAAATGTAAATTAACAAATATTCTTTAAGGAAAGCTTATTAGGTCGAGGTTGTACTGCGGGGAGGATTCGGGTTACCCATACGTTATTTAAACATTATAATGTAATCAATTTAATTATCGCTATAATTAATAACTGACCTTTGCGGTAAAGACATACAATATGAGTTGCTGAAGGCGTTTAATTCTGTCATCCTCCTATTATACTGTATTTGCTTTTGATTTGGCACGTATTGGTTCCAAGAAGGCATGGTGACGGCGCGCGCTGTATCACTGGCTGACGTTATTTTCTGTATGATTAGTCACGCGTGCATCCGGCGCGGTCTGGACGTGCTGCTCTGAATTATTTAAAAAAAGAATTGAAAAAGGGCGGCAAATATTTGTTTACAAGAAAGTGAGAGTTATAGAAGCTAATACGTTGTCGGAATTGTATTTATTTGTAACTGGATGTTACTGATTTTGCAGTTGTCTTAAACAATGATTGTGTGCCAAGTGCAGTGATAAGAAAACGTTAGTGTTCGTAGTGAAAAGTGGGTCAGAGTTTACGCAGAGTAAATTTGTGAAAGCGTTTCGGTTTGTGTAGAATGGTAAGATTTCATGATTTATCTGTTAAATGTTGTTACTACAATCGTGTGTAAAAAGGTTGTAGAGACTCCGAGAACCGTGTACCCGTTTTACTACAACCTTTAGTACAAGGGAAACTTGGAAAATACTTTGTAAAATATATTTATTGATGAAATTTACGAATTTATGAAAATGGTAATATCATTTAAGATGATGCGACAACACAAGACAGTAAAAGCTGCACATGCAGGCACACCTGTGTGTTTTTGTTTCAATATTTTATTTTTGTCTGTTATTACAATACTACTAATTAAATTGTTATTAGAATAAATAATAAAATAACATGGACGTATAAGTTTTATTTGTATTATGAACCAAATAACGAAGAGTGCACAGTTGTGTTTATGAAAGGAGTATATAGAATTTTATGATCGGTCTTCGTTTAAAGCTTGAACTGCATTATAGCTGAACAAAAATAAATATTTTAGATGTATGTTATGGGTTGATGTTTGGTGCTGTGACCTCGTTTAGTTCGCGGGGGCGCCCTTTCTCGCCCGCACCCGTTAACCGCCCACAAGTACAAGAATTCACCATCAAATTGACATAAAAATGACATAACTGCGTCGTATACTTGTTAAAATCTTAGCTTTATGAAGTTACGCTACGATGTTAAAACATTGGTTCCATTAAATATCACTGTAACCATGGTTACCAATACTCTGCTAACATTGTTTTCATGATTTACTTGGAGGTAAACACGTTTTATTCGTACCCGGAAGTGAATCACGTCTGTCATCTGCATAATTGACTGGAGTCCTAATTGAAATTATGTATTTATTTTTTAATTATTTCATGACTAAGCGGCAAAAATTATAATAGTAAGCGTATTCTTATTATAACAAGGCAATCGAATTAATAAAGTATCATCTACCTTATAACTACGCAGTTATATGCAATGTTAATTCTTTTTAAGGTATATTCACTCGCCCTATCCGTCTCGTGTTCCTCTAGAAGTAAATAATTATGGGGTTTTCTTTAAGAAACTGCTCTGAGCAAAAAGACTGCATCGTATAAGTATACATTTAAGAATTACCAGTGGCATAGCGTAATTCGTCTATATTAACTTATCACTGAATGTAAATGATCGTTATTTCTTTTATATTTTAGATCTCACTCTGAAAACGAAACGAAATCAAAATGACAAAACGAACGATCCTAGTATGGGTGTGTCTGTTCGTCGTTTGTTACGGTCAAAGGGCCGAGCATCTGTTGGCCCAGAATCCATGTTCCAGTAAAACAACTTGCAGTGACTGTGCAAGGACTGCGACTTGTGCTTGGTGCTTCGCCCCCGAATTTAATGGACCGAGATGTTTTAATCCTGCCATGGAAGGAGGCACCGCGGGTTGTGATGAAGCGTACATCTTTAATCCGGATAATCAGCAGTCGATAGATCCTATGTACAATAGAGATTTGACCAGAGGTATGTTGCTTACATTCAGATCACATTTGTGTTTGAATGATTTATGTTTTTTTTTTCATAATAGTTGCGATCGAATGATCGCTGTCAATTATCGACCAGGGGTTCAGTTATGCCCATAGATAATTGTAATATATTTTGTCCTAAGACATATTTTCTTGAGTTTGATTCAAGATCTTACTATTATCAATGCTCCAGTGCTAAAAAAGTTAGTTTAAAATACCGCTTTTTTTACATTAATTATGTACTTACGAGTACAAGGTTTTTTTTCAAAACGATCAAAAGATCGACAGAAGAAATTACGCCTCTCATTTTGAAAGTTGTATGTAAACGTAAAACGTAATAAAGGGCCGGCAACGCATCCATTAATGGGTGCTTATGGGCTGCGGCTGTTCCCGCTTGGGCCACCCGCAAGCTCGTTTTCCCCTCCCCCATATTATAAAAAAAAACGTAAAACGTAAAGTAGTCGTCTAAACGTAAAGTCTTTTTTTTCGTTAACAGCAAAAGGTCGAATGGGCGTTGGTATGGAATCGGGTTATTACGAAGAGTCAATGAGTAGTAGCAGTAGTAGTAGCAGCAGTAGTAGTGTGAAGGGTGGTGGTGGTTACATGGCCGCTGGAGCTGGTGAAAACCTGGTGCAAATCAAACCACAACGTGTAAAATTGCAGTTGCGAATGAGTAAGTGACTCAGATGATCATTGTTTTTATTAACCTCGATGATATTATGATGTATTTATCTAAATCATGTAAAATAAAAAAAGGAACAAAATTGGAAGGCACAGACGCATAGAGCTTCACCAAATCTGTTATATAAATTGAGATAAATGTTATTTGCTCTTAATTTATTTGTGGTTACTAATGATAGTCATTGTCGTATCGATAACACGACTTTCTTTTAAAATGCCTGCATTTAAAATTCTCGCTATTGTATTGATAATCTTGTTTTTTGTAATCGAAGTATTTCTTAATCATTTCCATTTAGTTTATAAACAGTGTTATTAAAAAGATTATTGATTGAAGATTTTTTGCGTCCGTGGTTGACAAATCCTTTTACTTGATGAAATTATTTTTATAAAGGATGTTGTGTCCTTGACTGACACACCTTTTACTTGATGAAATGACCCGGGTGTGCGAGAACGCACGATCGTCTTGATTAATCGATGCTGAAATTTTGTAAAATAATAAAGCGGGCGCCTCCAAAATGGTCAGCATTTTAATAAAATACCAAAACTGCTTAATGTACGATATGGATCGTACAATATTATTAAATATTCTCTTTCAGACCAAATGCAGAAAATGACGTTTTCATACGCGCAAGCGCAAGACTATCCAGTTGATTTATACTACCTTATGGATTTGAGTAGATCGATGAAGAATGACAAGGAACGGCTCAGTACGTTGGGTAGTTTATTGTCAAGCACCATGAGAAATATAACGTCCAACTTCAGGATTGGATTTGGATCGTTTGTGGACAAACTTGTGATGCCCTACGTATCAACGGTACCAAAGAAGTGAGTGAATTAATTATCAGTGTTGCCCGTAATAATATTAAATCTTGGTTAAAGTTTTGAACTTATTTGCAAAGTTTAAACATTATTAGACACGGTTAGCTCACAAAGTAAGAGATTGATAGATTGCATTATGGGTGCTAACACAATTCATAAACATACATACATATATAGTGTTTATTAATATATACAAAAGGCAGGGCACATCCATCATTTATGCTCGTCACATAAATGTTGACTTTGTCATCGAAACCATGACCGTCTGATCGACAGTCTGTCTGTCGTCAAATTATGTCGGTGGTCTGATGTTCATAATAGTTTAATTACATTACATTAAAATTAATTGTAAAGATGGAATTTTTTGAACAGTATTTTGGCTGCGGGGTGGGTTCTGGAGAGCTAAGCACAGGCTAGTCCTATTTTAGGCTCCAATCTCCATCCTCACTATGAAATGTATGCACTAAGCTGTTGTATAAATCTTTTATGGAGAAAATAATTAACTAATTGTTTAATATTTAAAGAATAAGCGATTCAGTTACAAATTCGGCCGATAGACTCGTAAACCCTTTTATTCAAGCTTAGATATTATAAATAATATCACTGACATTATAATTTTTTACATCACTTAATGAAATGATCGTTAGACACGTTACTTATGTTGTCCATAGTTTGATTTCGCCGTGCGATGGCTGCGCGGCGCCTTACGGATATAAGAATCAAATGTCACTCAGCAACGATACAGCCTTCTTTGACGTGAGTAGCCTTTATTCTTTATTGCTATTCTTAATAATATTATTTGCTTTAAGACGAAATGTAACATATAATGGTCCATGACGGTCTAATGGTTATTAATATAAATTTAGAGACATTTTTAGTATTATTTTTAAATTTTTTTTCTTTCATGAACATATTAAATTTTTATGAGAAAGGGTCTCTGTTACGTTGTGAATTTAATATATACTACACTAGATGACCCGGCAAATTTCGTACCGCCTAACGGTCAATGAATGTTCTATTACCGTTTAGATGAACTAATTTAGGTAACAAATGTTTCACATGTAATAAAAAAATCAGCATTTATTGAAATGATTAAGTATTCATTACAAATATCGAGTTTTAATTGTTTTTAAGATGTACTCTGCTATTCGGGGTGGAGATATATTATATGTGGGTGGTGGTATAGATTATAATACAAACGTTCTACACACGTATGAGCGGTACCAAATACGTATCGGCTTTGTTCCGTATATGGTCAAGGCTTATTTCAAAAGCAAGTATACGCGAAAATATTTTTGTGTTATAAATCTCACGATTTGTCCAGATTGATTCAGATAATTAGGTTTTTATTACATCAATTTTATAGAAAGCGGTAGCCCAAGCCGATGTGTCTGGAAATCTGGATGCCCCCGAAGGCGGCTTCGATGCCATAATGCAGGCCGTGGTCTGCAAGCAGGAGATCGGCTGGAGGGAACACGCCAGGAAGCTGCTGGTCTTCTCCACTGATGCCGGGTTCCATTATGCGGGAGATGGGAAGGTCAGTTCCTATATATTGCTCTTTTGATTACAGTATTTCTGTGAATAATAATGGAATATTCTCCATATTGTACATTGAATAAAACTTGAAAGTAATAACGGTATGTATAATTGATTATTCCATTTTTGTCTATAAGAACATTTCGGAATATCTTCAATTGAATTTATATTTGAAGAATGTCTAATATAATTTTAAGATTTCTTAAATAAGTTTAATAAGATGTAATTGATGAACCGTCTATAATTTAGTCATCAGTTTTGTGTAAAACATTTAGTTATTAGTTGAGCAAAGTTGTTTTAGTCATAAGTGTATACAGTGTTTCATTTTAAGAACGGACTTATAACGGGTACAGCTATCGAAACTCATTCCAAAAATGTTATTTTTTTCTAAATTACCCTCCGAACTTTAATTAAAGTAAATACAGTTAAATATACATCGCTTTGATTTGTCAAATATTTTGGCTAATATATGATTTGATTGGTAGAAATCAAGTGCTATCACTGCCTCGATTATTCTGTTGTTCAAATCTTACTACATGTTACATCTTAATATATATAAATCTTCTGTCACGATGTTTGTCCACGATGGACTCCCTAAACTACTTAACCGATTTTAAATTAAATTGGCACACCGTGAGTAGTCTGGTCCAACTTAAGAGATATGATAGCTTAGATAGTCGCAATTTTATTTTATTGCAAATTATTTGTCTATTATTAACTGACAGTCACAATTATCTGTTAACTCCAAAAGATTCTAGCAGATGTCGATACTTTTCGACTGGATTGAGTAAGTAATCAGTAGATGGCACTGCTAGGGTAAACCGACAAGCGTGTCATAAAAAATGATTGCTAGAAATCACATTTATGGCAAAACAACGATTGCTGGATCACCTACTAGTTTATATAATAAATACTAAATTTCCCAGTTGGGTGGTATCGTCCAACCAAACGACGGGGAATGCCACATGGAAGACAACTCGTACACACACTCTACCCTGCAGGATTACCCCAGCATTTCGCAAATTAACCTCAAGGTCAGTTGAATTGTATATTAATTGTAATAATATCAGGACTTATATAAGTTTTATAAATTGTGTTGTTTTTAATTGTTCTTAATTTATTATTCTATTTCTTTATATAAGTCACGCCAGTTTCAGTCCCAGTGCACTGAGACGACTAAAGAGGCGTCACATATTAGAATAGAATGTCCCAGTAACTAAGGAGTAGATCCAAGTGTGGAATAACCTCCTTCTGCCATTGCACCTCGCCGAATTAACACATCTGCTAATAGTCTATCGACTGATTGCAAGATAATTTAAAAAAAAATTAGTCACGCCTGTTGCCCATTGGGTAGACAGAGACCACAGAGCTCCATTTGTTACGATCCTTAACGCACTCATTAAATTCATCATTCATCCTCGTCGGTTATTGGTGCTTTTTACCTGATCTTTTTCATTCTGAATCTGATCCAGAAAGGTTCAGGCAGGTTCCGGCGTATATACCCTCGCCTTATACATACGCCTTGTCAGTCTACCAGCCTAGTCAGTCATTAATTCTTTCCATGTGACTGAACCACCTCAACATGGGTTGTATATATATATATATATATATATATATATATCCTCTTTCACTCCACGTCGCTTTTGTATATAAAATTCTTTAAATATATACAAAAGTCTTAATGCTCATCATGCAAATGTTTTTGATTAGAACCCGTGACTCTGTTCTCAGTTATAGTGACCAGTGCTAAGTGGTTCATTTTTCTTTTACGATTAATGGTTGTTTTTAGGTCTTTTTTGAAAGTTGTCATTTCTTTGTTTGGTTTTACATGCGAGAGTTATATTATGATCTAATAATATAAGTTTTGACAATTGTATGATTCCAAAATTAATAATGGGGTCGGATTTTATGACCCATACATTTTAAGGAAAAGCTTATGAATAATTAATATAAATCTTACTGTAATGAGAAATGATAATGAAGTGGAAACATTTAAAATTAAATGACTAATGGTGATTTGTCAATTGTTTTCTCGTGAATTGTGATTGGATTATTTTACTTTTATGTTTATTCTATTGTTTCCAATATATATAATAAATTTTAACCTATTTAAAAAAAGAGATTCACTAGTTTTGCCTGAGACGAGAGTTTTGATATTCACAGCCTCAACATTCATGAAATGTTAGAGCGTTGAATGGAAAATGATATAAAATGTTTGTGTTGCTAGTTACTTACAAAACAGCATTATTAAATAAAAGGGTGCTTTGTATAGCTCCACGTATATACAATCATTTACCAAAATCAATACTAATAATTTCGAATATAAATGTGTTTAAGAAAAAAATTAAAGAGATGTTATTGGAAAAAGCTTATAACACAGTTACTGAATATTTGCAAGATAATTTATAATATTAAGTCATTATAATTGTTCGTAGTTATGAATTTAAATGTAATGTAATATCTACTAGTAGAAGTGAACTCGTAGTTTGCATGCCTTGTGGTAGAATATGGTATATGTACTTTGTTATACCTTTGTCAAGACCTTGTTTTTCTTGTACCATATTCGCAAACGAATAAATGATTTATGATTTGTGTGACTTTAACTATATGATTAGGTATAAATAAGTTTTAATACTTTTCAGGTGAAAGAGCACGCCATCAACGTAATATTTGCGGTTACGGCTGAGCAGATCAATGTGTATGAGCAGCTAAGCAAACACATCGAGGGTTCCAGCAGTGGAATACTCAGCGACGACTCTGATAACGTTGTGGACTTAGTCAGAGAACAGTATAATGTGAGTATTACAGCGAGCTAAAGGCCGGCCACACATGCGAGCCTTATGGAGGAGTTGTATATAAAAAGATAGTTTCTTGTAACAAAGGGAGAGATAGATTAAAAAAATTATGTTAATGATTATATTTTTGTTACATCTATAAATAGGTTTTTTTTAATAAACTATGAGACCTCACACTTGTGAGTTGCCGGCCTCTATACGCTCTTTTCTCGAAGGTCCCTAAGTCGTATTAGTTTGGAATGACCATTGGCTGCTGGTTCCACACAGCGGTGGTGCGCGGCTAAAACCTAATAAATTATGAAAATACATAAACTGTTATGTATGTTTAACATAGGCTATCTTTTGCAGAAAATTACATCGACCGTGGAAATGAAAGATACTTCGAGTGATGCAGTACAGATTATGTACTACTCTTCATGTTTGGGAGGCAAAGATAACTTAGTTCAGACAAATAAGTGTGACGGGCTTAAGGTAAGGTATTCACAGTGCGATTGCCCACTGACATATAGAGATAGATAGGCAGTGATAATTAATTTAAAGTAACAATTGCTTAACGTTATTACAAAGCAAATAAATCGCAACTCCAAAAGACATACAAGTTATAATTAATTAATAATGTTCTTATTATCATATAAAAGTAACTGTAAAATAAAACCTTAAAAAATATAATATAAGAAATTATTAAATATAATCAGAGTCCCCATAGGCAAGATTCTGAAGATAAAAAAAGAGAAAATGGCAGCATTCCTCCTGAAAAGGTCCTTTTCAGCTTTTCGGTCACCAATGTTTGCTATTTTCTTAGAATATAATAAATATAATATAATTTTACTCTCCTTTGAATATTTAATGAAAAAATATTAAACTGTTCTTCTAATAAGGAACCTGTAAAATATGTTATTAATTCTAATAATGATTGCTTATTATTTTATTGATAAAAAAAATATGTTCAGGTAGGAGATGTGGTGGAATTCTCAGCCGAAATAACTCTGAAAGAGTGCCCCAAGGACCCGAGCAAGTGGAAGCAGACCTTCACCATATATCCCGTTGGTGTCTCTGAGAGTCTCACCGTTGAGCTTGAGATGCTCTGTGACTGTCCCTGCGAGCATCCAGGACACCATGTAAGTGGCAAGGTTTAGTACAGGATGTTTGGTTGGTGGTCTATAAAACCATATGTCTAGTCTAAAATTGTTTTATTAATAATTGTATGCACTAAAACATTACTAAAGTATTATTAATTTCAGTCAGTAAAATGACATTTCCAGTTTAGTCAATAAAAGTAATTTATGATTATTAATCAGAAGACATACACGAAAAGTAATTTAATATTACATAAAATAATATATTATATACAGGCAGTGTTAAAGGTTTTGTAGAAGCCGGTTTGCTTATTTTTGAACCAAATATAAATAGTATGGACTATCTATCTATGACTATCATGAAGATATTTACTCTGGAGTATTTTTAAACATCATACCAAACTTAAAGCCAATCATCATTATTGCGGGTCATTTTACTGATCAGAATTTATAATCTTACTTTACATAAATGTAAACCAACAAATTGTCAACTGTCAATCATTCATTTGTATACAGATAATAACAAATTTGACAGCGCTCAAAACTAGATTTAAGATTGAATATTTTGAATACATTTCAGGCCTACAATGACAGTCCTCTGGTGTGCAGTGGCCAAGGAATATCAGCTTGCGGAGTCTGCGTGTGCCATCCAGGACGCTTTGGCAAGAGCTGCGAATGTTCAGCTCACAGCGGAGTTTCCCTCGAACAAGAGAGAGGATGCCGTCCAACTAACGCAACGTCCGGTCCGCTCTGCTCTAACAGGGGCACCTGTATCTGTGGCGTCTGCGAGTGTAACAAGATGGACGACCCGCTTAAGGTCAGCCCATTCACATTTTTTTAAACTACCCTCGAATATTGCTCCAACGAACTAGATTCGGGATTTTCGTACACCGTCTATTTGAACAAATGAAGGCCTATAAATGTGGAAAAAACTACTCTTAACACAAATTCAACATGTGAAATAATTTTTCCAACGGACAGTTTCATAGTGGAAATTCTATGACAGGTGATATCGGGTCCATTCTGCGAATGTGATAATTTCACGTGCGACATGAACCATGGTGAGATCTGTTCGGGTCCGTCCCACGGCGAGTGTGTGTGCGGCAAGTGCAACTGTAGGCCCGAATACACCGGCCCCGCTTGTCAGTGCCTCAAGGATCAGAGCGCCTGTATCTCGCCAGGTGAGACGTCCACCACACTGGTGGTGGTTATTGCTATTCTATGTAGGTTTTTTTGAGGCAAATTCGGCGGCCTTACAGACAAAACGTTTTAGGAATGTGGCCAATTACAGATTCTGAAAAAAAAATATTTGTCACAGTGTCAAGGTTTGAGTCACGTGATTAACTGTTCATCTGCTGGCAAAGCAAATGCTGCCTTTTTTTAATTCGATAAAAATTATGGTGTTATTATGTGGAGGCGTTTTAATTATTACAAGTGCTGATAAAAAAATGTAAAAAAAGTTACTTTTTGACAAATAATACAAAGAAAATGTTTTAATGGTAAAACGATATATTTTCAGAGAATGGTAAAATCTGCAGCGGAAATGGAAAATGTGTGTGCGGTCAGTGTGTGTGCAGTGTCGACGATGACCGACACTACACTGGAAAGTTTTGTGATAACTGTCCTGTAAGTAATATACAGTGATAATATATAGAGAATTAAAAAAAATAACTTAAAAATTATACGCTAGAAGTTAAATGAGAGCTTGTTAAATTATATTTCTTTGTATTCTTGATTTGAATTCCTCAAATCAAGAATTGCCATGAAACTCTATTGTTAAACTCTATAAGGCGGCAACTTTTGCGACGTCTGGAGTCAAATAAGAATAAAAGATTGTAAATATTTTTTCAGACGTGCCCCGGCAGATGCGAAGACTTCAAACACTGCGTGCTCTGCGAGGTGCACAAGCGAGGCCCGCTCTATCAGCCGGACCAACCCGGGCGAGACTGCGGCGAGTGCGCTCTTTACCCGGAAGTGGTCGAGGGCAAGATTGAAGGTGCGTCACTTTGTGGAAAAAATAATATTCTCAACTATATATACTTAATTCACATAATACAGATATTTAAGAACTAAGAATTACTAAGAATTATTCTTTTAGCCAACGAATCATTGAACGAGCACTTGTGCAGTTTCTACGATGACGAAGACTGTTTGTACGTATACGTGTATTCGTACAACGATACACGCACCGTACACATTCGCGCGCAGAAAGAACACGAGTGTCCCAGAAAGGTTTTTATATATATTTTTTATATAATAACTATTTTATTAGTATTATACTATTTTATTACAAACATTTTCGCTGTAACAGAGCCATACAATATTCATAAAATTTGTTAAATTAAAGATGGTATTCTTTACTGCTAGTCTTTGCCTAACAATGTCTTGACTCTAACCGTGGTAACCATTTAAATATTCTTGTAACGGATTGAAATGTATTTATTATTATTATTTAAATATTTTGATTTGAAATTATCACAAAGTTGCCATATCAACGCCATCTATGCGTACGGAGCTGATACTAATTCTAATTTTCCTTTTGTGTTGTTAATGGAGTTTTTTATTTTGCAGGTGTTCATCTTAGGTATAGTCCTGGGGGTGATAGCGGCGATAGTCCTGGTTGGCCTGGCGCTGCTGATGCTGTGGAAGATGGTCACCACGATACACGACCGACGCGAGTTTGCGAGGTTCGAAAAGGAGCGCATGATGGCCAAGTGGGACACTGTAAGGCACCTTTACTATTTATTCCATTGTTCAAACAATTACACATTGTATAGCACTGTATGAGTTCATTTTTACATTTTGTTGCATAACAATAGCGTAATTTAAATATCTTTATATATATAGTTTTTAGTAACAGGCAAAGTAGTTATGAATCGTTTAGGGCTAATAGAAGCTTCTTATATCATTTTATATTCTCTATGTGACCCGTCTGCTCGTTTGCATAAAGCTTTTGAGTATTAAGACGATTACGTATTTTTTTGTATTTAAATGTTTTTGAACAATGTTTGGATTTTATGTCATACTAGCTGACCCGGTGAACTTCGTACCGCCTTAGCGTAGCTTTGATGCACTATTTTATTTTGTATTATACGTTTTTTTTACGTAATTTTATTTTAGCTTTTTATTGACGTAGTTAATACACATATATCCGTGCAAAGTTCCATCTTTCTAACACTAACCGTTTCGACGCTAGAGTTAGAACGGGCGAATGAACGGACATGACGAAGGGTTCCTTTACGTAGACTGCGGAACCCAAATAAAAGTAGCCTAAGTGACTCCTTATTACATCAGCTACAAATCAAAAAAAGTCTCGTCAAAATCGGTCCAGCCATTCCAGAGATTAGCTGGAACAAACAGACAGAAAGACAGACAAAATTTTTAAAAAACGTCTTTTTGGTGTATGTTTCGTATAAAGATTCATATGCATGTAGTAAAAAACGTTAATTTCAATATTAAAAACAGACACTTCAATTTTATATATTAGCATAGATATATGTCATAATGAATCTGTTACAGGGAGAGAATCCGATCTATAAGCAGGCAACATCCACCTTCAAGAATCCCACATACGCGGGCAAATAATGCGAAAGTGATCATAAATGTGTTAACTAAGTCATCAGTATTTTAAAATGTATTTTACCACTGTACTGTCAGCAAAATAGGTAGGCACTATTTTGTATCGTGATGGTGTACGTAATAGATGCGTATTAATTTGTTTTGCCTATATGCTGTGGCCCGTAATGGACTCACCAGATTTACTATTATAAACTTTTAATAATGTTATAGTCTGTATATACAATTTGGGCCACAGATAATAAGGACGGGAATCTCATTGCGAGCAGTGTTCGTTCATTTATAACTATAGTAGATAAATTTAATAGATTTTTGCAGCGAATATTGGAAAATGTATCATTTAGGAAACATTCGTGTTGTGGATCTAACAACGTCGCTTATATAAGTCTGCTTAGTCTCAATATATTTTTGTTTTGCTGATGGTACAATATAGATGCTATTGCCTTACTGTGTGCCTTTATGTGAGGGGTATACTCCTTTCCAATAGAATTGGTACACTTTTTGAATAAATTTTGTAAAGAATTTAAATTTGGTATCTGCAAATAATTGGTGCAGTGGTTATCGTGCTGGATTGCCGAACGGGGGGTCTCGGGTTTGATTCCCGGTACTGTACTGTTATCTGGGTGTTTTATAAAAAGTGTATATTAGTTTTGTTTCATATAACAAAAGCTTGCCTTTGGGCTAACCGATCGTGGGTAAAATATTATTAATATATAATTTTTAACTAAATTCTATTGTAACTGAGTATTGTATGTCTCCATCGTAAATTTAATCTCATAGTACGCGTTTTGTACTTATGTCTGGTTAATATTAGTTATATTTTGTAGATATTATATTCGAAATTAATAGCACTGCCTATATTTATTTTGATATATGTAATATTTGGAAACAGTGCCTTGATGCTAACAGTGCCATTACTAATATTATTTATTAATCTCAAACATGAAATAGGTTTATTGTAAATGAATTTTGATTTTTTTTTACGATTTATTGCATTTTTTATGTGAAAATGATTTTTATAATGTACTGATTGTATGAGTTTGTTACGGATAATCAACTAATTGTGGCCTTTTAATAAATAATTAGTAACAGAAATTGATTTTTATTTTATATTAATGTATTTTAGGAAATTGAGCAAAATTTAAAAATATACAGTAATTTATTATAAATTTTTAAATTTTATTTAATTCCTTTGCAACTCTTCGCAACTCAAATCCTGGGAAACTGAACTGCCTCCCGTCCACCTGATTTCTTTAAGAATGGCATCCATATACTGTCACCACGTTGGCAAAGATGCATTCATTTTATGGGGGCCTTCGATTAATACAAATAAAAAATTTAGTCAATTTCATATGTAAGACCTAATAATCGGGCTCCGCTTGGGTACGTGCGCGCCGCGCTGGCCACTACTGAGGCTCCGCGTACCTTTCGTTTGCCGTGCAATTCGGCTTGTTATAATAAAACCGTTTAACCACCACGCAAATTTTAATATGCAATTCGATCTGTGATGTTTGTACAGCTTTGTTTAAAATCCGGTTCGCAAATGAATTTTATAGCTCAAATATCTCGCGATATTTGAGTTATTTATTAGTATCAATTTTCAAAAATATTGCACAAAGTATGATAAAACGTGCGGAAATAAAAGCATATACTTGCTCAATTCAGCGTCATTCGCGTGTTAATAAAAATATTCATTTTGTTATTTCATCGTTAGTACTAGATAGAATTACAGAATTATTTTTAACCTTAGACAACGGACTTAATATTTAAAAAAACCTTTCGCAGGATTTAATTTAATATTTATTATTATTATTTATAGTTTATTTTCGATTCCCTTTTCTCCCATCTCCCAGGTGTTATGTATCTCGTAACGTGTTGGTGCTAACTGCTTTAAATATAATATATATTATTTTATTATGGGTTCTAGAAGCCGTAGTGTCAGTCAACAATCAGTAGTGTAGTAGATTTGAAATAATACTTTTGTATAGACATTTCGAGAAAGCCTTATAAATTCTAGCATTAAAAAGAACACAGCAGAAATAGGCAGGGTACCAGTATTAAATATATTTATCACATATCAAAATAGGGACGAATTGTCATTTGAAATATTGAGGAGATTGAAATAAGGTCCAATACCATTTATGATATAGATACCAGTTATTTATAGCTATAGGTTACCGAAATTTGAGAAGTACACCACAGTGGTGGTATTAATTTTATTTAGTAACATATATTTGGGGTAAAAATTGTGTTTCCATTGTATTATAAATATAACTAGCTGACCCGGCAAACGTTGTTTTTCCATACATGTGCTTTTTACGGCGCTATGGCGGTTTTGTTTACTGTTTGAATTTTTTAATTCGTAATATCTTTTGAATGGAAATTCCAATTTAAATAATTAAAAAACTATTTTATAGGTAGTTAAACGGGTTTGTTTACTTTTTAATTTTTTTAATTCGTAATATCTTTTGAATGGAAAGTCCAATTTAAATAATTTAAAAACTATTTTATAGGTAGTTAAATGGTCTTGACCTTAAAATAATATATATTTCACATTTACATTGTTCAAATTTTACCAAGGATTTCTAAATTTGTTTCAAAATGAAATGTAGCCTATGTCAAATTGGAAGAATGTAGCATTCTATTGGTGAAAGAATTTTTTAAATCGGCCCAGTACTTTTTGAGCCAATTCATTACAAACATACAAATCTTTCCTCTTTATAATATTAGTGTTTAATTAAATTAGATTACTTAAAGAGTTTGGACCTACATTAAGCTATAACAAAATTGAAAATTCCATGAAATTAAAAATATATTTACCTACTTCAGTGGGTTTTTTATATAATCAGTAAAAAGCTTACGACTAATAAACTTGAAAGATATCTTAAACACTGCTTTCTCGCTCTAATTAATAGTTTCACTTTATTCCTTTAATAGGATTATAAGTGGAAAGTCAGTATCAGCGTCTTATCGTTGTTAATAGGCGAGGAAGGCGACCATATTTTATATTACACAGCTATTATGGTTTTGAACAAACAAGGTCCAGCTGATTGTATGCATTATTATGTAAATTATTTACTACAATGATTCACATTGCGGTATTTTACTTATTTTTAATTATTGTTTGCAATTCGATAGCATATAAAATCGTATAAGTGGACTTTTACATACCACGTATTTATTAAAGAATTCTAAATCGTAAATATTCAGAGCTATTTCAGTAGCAAGACTTAAAATGCCTCGTAGTCCACAGTGAAACGGTACTCACGTACGTATGCACACTTTTTTACTTGCTTCATGCATATTAATGGAAAGTAGAGGAACCTATTTTAAGTTTCATACCGTATGTTTCGTGTTAAACGTTGATTATAGCTTCATGATATCAACGATTGAAATATTGTTAGTTTTTATGTTTTATCGGGGATTGTTTAGAGCAGAAACACATTACTGGTATACAAAGGCTCCGCAGGTGGCTCGGCGATTAATCACAGAGAGGAATTTTGCAGCGGGGCACGAAGCGGGCGCGGTAGACGGTAGTGCCGCCTCGGGACTCCGACGCGTTGTACGTCCGCCCTGAACGGTGCCGCCCGCCCAGCACCCAGCCCTGCGATCTCCGCACCGATATATGACAGAGTAGTGTTTGATTACACGTATAAGGTATGCGTAAGTTGAAATTTATTTTGCTAATATTGCTCGTTCAAAAATCTTATTAAAAATAATACATGTTTTTAGTCATAGTGTAAAAGCCTTTCACATATGTGAATGCAACTCACCATTTCATTCATGCAATTCTAGTTTTTATAGCACCCAACATTAGACAGGTCGGTAAATATAGGCGGGAAAAAAGTTTTAAGAATTTCATGAATCCCTTTTGTTGTTTTGATATGATTTTGTGAAGATCGCTTATTAAATTTTATTGTTCGCCCTAAAACTTTATAAAGTTGTCGTAGACAATATAAGCTGCGGTTTGAATACGTATGGCTATGGATTGCTTGCCCTTTACTACTAGAAAATTATTTTTAATGAATTCGTTAGTCTGTGAGATAGGTAGCAAATAACCAAACATACAGCTTATTGATATTACTTGCATAACATTGTTTAAATAAATTATTCTTGTTTAGATAAATTTTAGAGAAACGTGAGGGTTTCAGGGGAATTATCAGATAAAATGTCAATTGTAGAACAATACTGCTTAACGAAAGAATATGTGTACATTGCCGCGCATATGCAAAATAATCGCACGCAATTATTTTGATGAAATTTATTTTGAATTATTATTTCACTGAATATCATAATTAAATAATTACATATTCAAACATAGATTTGTAAAATTTCGATAAAAAATCGTTATAATTACTCATAAGCATATAAATAACTTGCAGCTTATTAAGTTTCACGTTAGATGATTTCTTAATTAATAAAAAAAACTGATGCTCGAATTTAAATTTATTCGCCTTTTCTTTACTGATCGACTCTTATGCATCTACTAGAAAACACATGTGTTCTCACGGCTTTACATATTTTCATTTCACATTCAAATTCAATGCAATTTTAACTATGTACAAAGTAATGATAACTGGTTACGTACCAGACATAGTCATATCCTTAATTCCATTTGCAGCTTTGCTTTTGCAAACTAGACTTTTCTTTTCATATGCGCAATTAGCACTTGCTCGTACAAAAATAAACAGTGAGGAAACCGGTACGATCGAAAAAATTTTAACACATGTTTTACGTACAGGCTGACTACCAATTAAGAAAAAATACGTAGAAGTTAGACGCAGTATCACCGCGGTTTATTATTATTATATTAGCATCTGATTTACTTCGGTATTCCTTGTTGAATTTTGTAACTTAACCGATAATTACCAAGGGACGTCTCGGATAACTTCCAGTTTACAGTAACTAAATATAAACGTATGATTGTTTTGCTCTATATGCAAACTTCGTTTGCCGATTTACCGACGGTATATACGAAAACATAAAGGCAATTTAATATAGAATATTTTTGTGAAGGATCTTTTCAGGAAATTCTTTTAGGACAAACTCCTGTGCCTATGTGCGGAGTATTGTTTTCTAAACGTGTTTAGATAAGATCTCGTCGTGTAAAATTAAATGACGAAAAAAATCCCTACGGACTATGTCTATAATTTAAAGGTATGATATGATGATATGAGCATGTCACGTCGCGTATACAGTTCCAGTTTAATGTAATTCTTCAATCTTGATTAGATTTTTAATAAATTTTACCATTCATTTTTAATCAAATTACGAACAGGTCATTTCGAGTTGAGTTGCTATCCAAGCAATGGATATGCGAAAATAAATTTTTATTTTAATTAGAGAATTCCAAAGATTACCACTCACTATAAATTTGATTCGCCATTTACAAAGGAAACCCAAGTTGACAGGCCTGGAAACTAGATTTAGTTTGGTGGCGTTTTGAAATACGGTCAACTTGAAACGATGGAGGTATTCAAAAGCCTTGTGTTATATGTATAAAGTAGTTTGTATGCGCTCGTATTAAACGGATACGTGTAATATCAACATATCCTTTGAGTAAAGGATAAAGGATAAATTGATTACGGCATAGACAAAGATTAATCCACTCTATGAACGATACATACAATTATGTAAATTTGATGATTTGCTGTATCAGCGAAGCATCAAAAACAAAACCACATGATTTTAGAAAAGTACCGATGTTTAAGTCTACAAAAGTTTTCAAGACAAATTTAATAATAGCAAAAGTACTTAACACTCCAATCCGATTAGTCGTTTTGTCTATAAATATGAATGGGGACAAAATGTTTAACTAAGTACTGAAAACAGGCATAAATTTGAATGAATGTTTATTGACAAGGCGATTGGTGTATTCATCACAAAATTCATTTGTTTGAAATTCTAAGAGGCGTTGTTTTAGGCAACTCCATCAGGGTTCAGATAGTATAAATATCTGTGCCCTCAGTTTCGCCATGTTATGATGACTTCCTCGGTAAATGAACTATCGAACCTTTCAAACAATTTTGTGTATATTCAGTTGATAAGTCGCTTATTAACTACTGAATCTTGTTATTGATAAATTATGTCGTTAAATTTTTTTATGAATGAAATCCGTCTGAGTTCAGTAATATCACCCTATTAAGATTTTCATTTTACTTTTACCTACGTCAGTTTTGGGAATCAATTCGAAAATGCTTAAAAATGTTGTCCGTTTAGCAATCGTTCAAAAACCTTTAAATACAAAGGTATTTTAAATTGAACGTAATAAACAGCCGCCACGAGAAGCCTCATACATTTAATTTTATTAATTAACTACACTTTCATGCTAGTTAAAAACTTTTACGTTAATATTTAATATCTGCTAAATTTACCTACTCCGATACTTCCCTTTTGTTATAGTACCGACAGATTTTCATTATGAATTTCAGCCTTCAAAGAGATTTTAATATGAAATAACAAAGCAGAGCGTCTAGTTCTAAGTATTCAGGCAGAAAATTGTTCTATTTTAATATTATTTACACTAGACGAAAAAATCAAATTGGAGTATGCATATTGTAAATCCATTTGCAAAATAACACTGGAATAATAGAAATAGATTTTTTGTTGCCAGCCTCTAGTGAGTTCGCCGAATTTTATCTATGGCGAAATAACTATAGCAAACGCACTACCGAAAATTTAAGCGGCTTGGTGAAGTTCTGCTGGAAACCAGAGGTTCAGAGACGGCTGAGATTCTAATTCAGGAAATCTGTCACAGGTTGAATGCTCAAAGTTAACGTTAGGTTTATGTGATCTTATTTTTTTTTATTTATACAAAGTATGGTGTAACACAGCTATGTTTTTAAGTGCCATTAAACCTAAAGGGTTTGTCTTGACACTAGATACAGTCGTGGTCTACACATCTGTAACATGAATATAACATTATAGAAAAATAAAAAAGTTTTTGTGGTTGTTAGTAAATTAAATATTTATAAATAAGTATACTCATATGATAAACTCGTAAATACATATAATGTAAATAATTATTGTAGGTTGTTATAGGGTAGGTATATGTATAAGTATATTAAGTAAATGTTATTTTGTTTTATTAATTTTGTTACGAAAGTATGATTTTAATGTATTTTTACAGTTCATCATATTTAGGTTCTCACGTAGTGTAGTTGGGATAGTATTATATATTCTTGGAAATATATAGTCCGTAGGTCTGCGTCCATAGTTGTTTGTGCAGCTAATTGTGTTTAATTCTTTGTTTGTAATTTGACGCGTTTTTATTTCATGTTGTACGGGTTTGAGTTGATCTAGCTTTCCCAGAAGCAGTTGTTCTACTAGTATGTCTAAGGATACTTGTTCGTGTATAGGCAATATTTTGCAGTATTCGAACAAATTGTGATATTTGCCACGGTAGCTTTGCTTTACTTTAGTGGGTACAATTACCTTAAGCAGTCTTATTTGCAAAGTGTGTATGTATTACAATAATTATTTTTAAAGCTGTTATAGCGATTGTCAATTATTAAAACGCATCCGCGTAAACCTTCTATATTGTTCGGTAGATTTTATATTTATCTCATTTTAAATCCAACTCGATGATGATCAGTAATCTATTTTAAATCAAATCTTGTAATGGTGTGACGATAAGCTGATGGTGGTTAATGGAAATGAATTGACCACGTTCAGCCACTGAACCACAAAGACGGTACGCAGTATATGTAAACATATAAATATAGGTAAATAACCGTTATGCAATATTGTAGATTATAAGAGCCTCATTCCCTACACAAGACTTCTTTGTGATTGGTTTTACCATTGTTCAATAGTTTTACGTTTTACCTTTGATATTTTCATAAAAAGGTTCGTAAGTACTAAACTATATTAGTTTAATTAAATTCGTCAAAATTGTAAGCAAAATGCATATAAACGTAGTGTTTTCAGAGATGAGACTGCATAGTAAAAAAAGTGAAATGAAATTTTTGTTATCTTATATGAAATTCTTTATTTTCTTATTTATATTCATTTTATACCGTTTTTTTTAATTTTAACACTAGAGATATATTTTTAGAAATTGAATGTGGGATTTCAATATGTTTTTAATATATGCTACGATTTCTTATATAATATGCTGATAATATGTTATTCTTCTTGTTAAAATCTTTAGATATGCTTTTCATATTTAGGCTTATTGGCCAAGTCTTCTTTATCAGTTGTACTCATTGTTTTGATGTAATATTATATATATTGTAAATTTATATTTCATTATTCTAGAAAGAGGTGATTTAGGCGGAAAAACCGGAAAATGGTTCTCGCTTTGTGATTGTTACTTAATTACAATTCCGCATTAATGTAATTTTTTACTTAATTAATTAACCTTCCAGGTCTTGAGAACACGGTTCTTATAAAAACATATATTTTGACAATACTGAATTAACGATAAATAATAGACTGTTGTATATTTAATGAATTTTACAATTTTATAATTCATTCGATAACAATAGATATAGGTCTCGAATAGTTGAAATTTATACTGAAATTCACAAATATATATAATCGTCATCCAAGTGAAATTGATCATAAATAGTAGTTTTAACGTGATACTTACTTAACTTAACATTTAATTATGGTATTTCAATTACGTACAAACAAATCTAATAATATATAATAATATCAACCTACTTATACCAAAATTACATGAAAAATAATTAATTTAAAAGCTTAGAAATTGAAAGTTAAGCCTTTTATACATTGGAATATCTTTCATCAAGACTATTACCATTAGCTTGTGCCTTTTGTAATAAGAATTACAGACACACGTAGTCATTAGACAGTTGACAATTGACACTTATTATTTGTTGATGGTGCTTATCTGTGGAGCCTCGTTACGGAATCTCCGTTGATAATTTTATCATAAAAAGCTATTGATTTAACTAATGACTACTTCTTGTTGTGAATAATTTTAAAAGTACATTTAAATAAATATAACAAACCAAATATCTAATAATGTGAGACATGCGACGAAATTAAACAGACCCCCAAAATATTATTAGATGGCTGGCGACAGAATTCCTATCTTCAAAGTACGTTAAGAAAGAACAAAGCGGTTCCTTGGATTTCGTTTGTTGCCTGAATACCTTATTTTTATTTGAAAACATTGCTTCTGTACCATAAAGTAAATGCGTCTAAAACAGTAGTCAGTAAGATAATCCGTTGCACTAATATTGTGCAATGGAATATTTTGAATTCTGTAACCATCTGGTCTTGTAGGTCATCATAGCCTGAGCGTGGATCTACCACCCTGAATTTATTTGAGGTAGATCTAAAATCTTCTCGATTTTTATTTGTGTTATACGCTGTTACACAAAATACTAATCAATCGATTCGATTCTGGACAAAATGTACGCTAAACATAAATAAAATTTAACTGATATTTTTTCGGGTTCGACTTATCAAATATTAACATTTATGAGATACTTAACTTAAGTTGTGATTTATGAAATCTGCCCAACTTTGACGAGGATTAGATGGACGAAGGTAAAGCTCTTATGAAAACTGTCCATCCCGTTCATTTACTCTATTTAAAACATATCTGGCATAATATTGGAGCATTGTATGATTAAGCGTGTCGTAGTCAATCCTAAGATGTGTATTTAATTTGCTTTAGATATATTGCGAGGAAACTGGCACGTTAAACATAATTGACACGCAATACATGCTGATCATTACTAAATGAACACATTGGATTTCTTGAAGCTTTTATCGATATTAATCAATTCATGGATATTTAATACATTTTATCTAAACTAACTTTTACAACGATATTATGGCAGAGATTTCGTTGAAATTTGACATTAAGAGTTGAAGACAGATATAGGATTGAAAGAGGTGCTAAAATGAATGATGGGTTTATAATGTACATGCCTCTTTAGTAATTTTAATACCATTTAGCTCTTTTTTCTTATTATAATAGAAGAAAACAAAGGGCAGCTCACCCGTAGATACTGACAATGGTCTCAGGGCTTACAAGTGCGTTGCCGGTCTTTCAGATGACGCTATTACATGAATTGGTATTATTGGAAATACCTCTATTAGCCAGAATTCATTCATAATAAACGCAATAGAAGATGCAGAGAGATCCTAAATATCTACTCGATCAAGAGGAAGAGATTCCGTCATGAGCCGATTTCTACTTGGAGCCGAATTTGCGCTACACCGCTCCAACTTGTGAAAAACCGTTTCATATGATCGCAAAAGAGAGGGTCATTCAATATGTCAACGACTGGCAATACTGGCTGAGGCTTTAGTGTCATCGAAGAGAGGAGTTACGACAAAGGGAGATTTTTAAACGGTAACGTGGAGACCTGTGTCTTCTTGGTATTAAATTTAACAAGATTTAGTCGACTCCAGTTCGCGACATTACAGAGTCGACTCGATACTAGTGTTCCAGCACTCGACAATAGCCTGATTATCCGGTCGGTTTTATATGGTCATCCCCAGTTCACAATCGCATAGTAATGAATGCTGTCTGTAATCAAATATGCAATTAAAAAAAAAATATCATACATACCTACCCATTATTATATTGGACCAGTGTTCACATTATATTAATTAACAAATAAATTGCAAACTGATTAACGATTAGAGTGGTTATTGGCCCCTTATTATGTATTTAACTAACCATAGCCTCTAAATCAATTACCCAACGAATATTTAAGCTGTAATAATAATAAAAAGCTTTTCGCAATTCGTTTAATATCAAATAAAGATGTAGGATGCGATGTAAGTGTGTGAAAACGGGGATATTAAAAGACGACAAGTGCTTTGTGATAAAAGCTACATGTTACAAAGGAGTTGCGACTTCGTGCTGAGCACGTCTTCTAGTAATGGAGCAAACAGCGAACTGCCTATTTGGTTTTATTAAAGTTATACAACAAATAGGTACAAACAAAAGTTCTTGTCTCAGATTGTTTTTTTCTTTTTTTTATTTATTTTATTTTGAAGGGAAAACTTACAGCATCACGTAGTAACTTAAAGGCAATGATAAGCTTGTATATATAGAAACAAAATAAGTACTTTATGACAACACGTAACTAAAATTTAATTTTAATGAGTTAAAACGACCATACATCACATACATCACAATGATAATGTTTTACTACAGTTAATTATATAATAAACTATTTAAATTTAAAATATAAACTGGAAAGTGCACGCCTCGCTGAATGTATCGGAGTACAAAAGATATCAATATCACAAGTAGATTCAGCTAAAGAAGCGTATTAATTGAAAATGTTCTAACAACATTAATCAACTAAATAATTGAATAACTGTTTATAATTTCACTATATTTTGAAATTTTACTACAAGTCAATTTAAATAAACTTCATTTTTATTTCTAATGAAACTTTACAATAGTATACAAATATCTCTATTCATTTACGAACAACAGTAATAGGTATACAACGTCAAATTAAAGGTAGGTACAACTATAATGGTGTGAGCATATATTAACCTAAAATAATACACGACGAAAACCAAACTAGGCTAGACCTCTCTTTGGCTTTTTCACACCTAAATAGGTATAATCATAAGTAATATAGGAGAAAAGAATTATCTAAATAACTAACTTAATTACTTACATAAAGTTATCAACACGTAAAGCTTTGCGATAAAGTTTTCTGGTTAAATATAGGTACAATTACCACTATAGGTAATATACTAAACGGATAATCACCCTCTTCCATTAAATGCCTGGGATCAAATTTACACTACACAACAAATACGATACAATTTAAAAGATAGTATGCGAATTGTTCGAAATATCAAGTTCGTAGAGGGAATACATTTGCATGTAAGTCGTGCGGGCATTGCCAACACAGATTCCCGTAATATGTAATGTGTAGTGGAAAGCTTCCGAAAAAGCTTGCCCCTCTATATTAGTGATTTACAAATGATTATTTATTTATATTTACATTTCTAGTAAGATATTCCTATATGAAAATAGATACTTTTATCTTCTACTTACTTCTTCTATTCTACCTTCTTATCTTCTCTTCTACTTGCTTCTACTTATAGTAAATATTTTACTCTTTATAGTATATGTGTATTAATATATAATGACGTACACGACTTTCTTAAGTCTTCATTAACGCGGGTGAAGCCACTGGCATCATCTAGTAATATATAGGCTGTAGTGACTATTAATTCTTTTGAAATATTACGTGTAAATAGCCTTATTTCTTTGTATGATTACCTATACATGCACATTTCAGCTATTTACATTGCACTTCCAAGGACTTTCATTTATAGTTGCTTTCACAATTAATATTTAATAGAATCAGGACTTTATTTTATTAATATTCCGGGAAAAAAATGGTCTCATAAAATTTGAAATGGACTCTATTCTGTAGATATATATTATATATGTAGATAGGCTCTGTAACGTTTAGCATAAATAATTGATAGTCGCCACATTTTATGTTGTCATGAAGAATTTTCATTTCTATTCATGAGTTCAGCGCGTTCAAATAAACATCAACAGCTTTTTAATATGATTTTTTTATAGAGTAGAATTTATTACTATAATTTAAAAAATATACATGGTTAATTGCTACTTTATCGCTATATAAACAGGAGACGAGAGAGTGTATGATTTAGAGTGTAATTGAAACAATGTACGATCACCTTAAATATCCTACTCAAGATTTGGGTGAGAGAAATTTAAAATTACGTCAGTAGTTCCTACAGCTAGAAACTCACAATAAAGTTAACTCCTTTCTTTCGGGATTTAGTCAGAACACTTTGTACTGTTTATTAGTGACGATGTCTACATAAAACACAGCCTATTTTAATGTTGATCATAACGAAACCAAACATTGTTTTTAGTGAGGATGTCTCTTCTCTTCGAAATTTGGGTAACATTTTGAACAGGGTTTTGTTATTATTAAACGCGAAAGTTTGAAAGTGTAGACAAATAGATGTTTGTAATTCACATAAAACAACGGAATGGATTTTAATGAAACTTTACACGAATATAGCTTAAACATCAGAATAATACATGGTATATGGAAAGAAATATGATTTAAATACATATCGGTTTAAAAAATATTTCTCTGAAATATGTTATTTCAAATTACATTTCGTAATTTCATGAAGTCATACTCACATCCGGTCAACAGGCTAAGTGGTAGCCGTGCTAGGCGATCTTTACGCCTCGTAGAACGTCTAAGTTCGTCTTGGTTTATCAACAGTTAAGACGGTAAAAAATGGTATTTATATTATAAAAGTTTTTTTAATAACGACTTGTGTACTTGAAAAAGGTACTAGCTAACATTTTAGGCACTAGTTAAAATCCCCGATTTCTGATAATTTTCAACCGTAATAACAATGTTCTCTCCTCAAAGCGCCTGAAAACAAAAACGATGATGAAAAACAGATGTTAGTCTGATATAGTTTGTTTAGAACATAATTAATAGGTAAGATGGTTATGATAATGTAGTATAACCTTAGTTTCTCTTAACTCGCTGAAATTTCGCGAGAAAACTTCCCTTCCGGCGAACCTGTAAGGGTTGATGTCAAACTTTAAAACATATCCGAGTTCAAGGACACTTCGAAGCCTTCTAACATGTGACGGCTCACATGGCTTCGTGCTAAAATAGTACCCTCGAACGCACGGAAAACTTAATAGTCTTACCATCATGTCTCGAACAGAATTAACAGATCTTGAAATGCATTCTAATTACACAGCTCGTCTTACACATTTGCTTATTGCTGCACTGTGCTATTTATATTGACTATAATGTAAGAAAATAGTTATTTATATTATATAATTATTATATTATATTTTATACATACATCGACGACGACGACGACAGTAATATAAAAATATACGAGAAGTTTAATAGGTATTTACTATAACGCGTAAGAAACGCGTACGCGTGCGCAGCAGAGAGCGCTTTCTGAAGCGCTCAGTTGTCGAACGCGTTGTTGTTGTTGTGCGCTCGTTGTTGTTAAAAGGGTGGAATTTCATAATATGCCTCGATGTCCGATGATGTAATTTGACAGCAGGTATCAATCCGACCACTCTCCATCCATACAGAGAGAGGGATCTTATAATTATTGTTAATTTTCCTTGAAATTGCTCATTCCCATGAAATAAGTTCTTTTTGTTACTAATAAATTAAAGCTGGTTAACTAATGTCTTACATATTTTATAAACATAATGCCATTAATAAATTTGAGACCGTTAATTGTGAAATGCTATTTGAAAATATTTAATTGTATAATAACAATCAATAATATCTACTTTCTTACATATAAAAAACATATATAGCTGTTCTGCTATCATACATGTAAATACAAAGAGTAATTTTGGTTTTTGTAAATATGACATGTTAAAAACGATAAACTTACCTTTTACCGACTTACCATTTCTAATATTTGTATAGTCTCCTGAAACCCAATCCAAAACACATGCTTTACAAAACGTAGGTTTTTATGCAAGTCATCGCGTTTATGAATCCCTTTTCAAATGTCTACGGTACGCATCAATAGAGTACAAAGTATATTGTTCAGATAATTAACAGCACCACGCCTTTAGTAACTTTTACACGCTTTATTTTCGAAACCTTTAGTATATTTGAAAAGCGATCACTTGTTTTTGTATCTAAGGAAATTGTATATTCAAATAATGTTATAGAATTCAACGATATTACTATATTGTATTTACACAGTGTGGTTGCAAACTTATTTGTAAAGGGGCATTTGTGAAGTCGTGCGTGTCGCTCGCATATTGCAAGTTAATCACAATTAAATGGCACTCTTGAATTATTAACTTTGTGGTGAAAGTATTGTTAAATCGCTTCAGAAAGTCCTTTTAATATTACAGCTTTATAATCGTTATAGGCAGTTTCCACAAACGTCTCCCATACTATACATGATCAGAATAATAGTCATGGCTTTACGACAGAATATAGTTGTAATTGCTTTTAGAGCTTAAATTATATATAATAAAGCTCTCTTAATTAGGTGTATAATCATTGCATATTACATGAAAGGGTTGACATTTTTGACGCTACGTGGAACTCACAAAGTGTTTATAATGGATTGTTTGTTACCGATAAGGATAGAAAGTAAATGAAAATTACTTGACTACTAAGTTTTTTGATTAAGTAGATTATAAATTAATATGTAAGTTAAAGTTTAAGTTAGATATAACCATCGATTTAGGTCCCTGACCTGTAAGAATGGATGTATATTTGTAAATAAATAAATATTGCTTTCATAGAGTTGGGTTTGCCGACAACCAATAGCGAACATTTATTACAAGGATCTACAATTCTAAGTAGAATTCACATAATGACTAGTTTATTCCAACCGGCAATGAGACCGTAACCACAGTATCCACTGGAACCGTATCTTTGATGAGTGGAACTTTGTATTCATTACATTGGATCCTTTCTACTTCGACTATATTATATAAGCTAGTTATACTTAGTCAAGCCGTAACTTATGTTACAAATGAAAATGCAATGTTTTTAAATGAGGTTATGTATTATGATTGAATTTATACTTACATATTTATTAGTCTTAGCAAAGAATACTAAAATATTACATTCGAATATTATTTTATCTTTGGCCTTCATACAGGCCTTTAATATGTTTGACCAGAAATCTGGATATACATATTTCCAAAGCAAATTTCACCATGTCGTTTAGAGCCGGCCATGTCCAAAACTGGTAATAAATGGTAAATGTGTAAGGTCTATGAGGGAAGTCTGGAAGTTTCTGGAAGTCCACGGTATATTTTTATTATATTATTATATATTATTACTGTATTGCTGATAGGTTTTTCAGAGAAATGTAGTTTTGTGATACCTAGATAAGACACCACCCACCAAACCATCATTTATTGAAACGGGATGACCACATTGTACCTTTCCGGCCCTTTGAGCAGCTGCTTTCGTAGTCTCTTCAACTGGGATTCACGGCAGAAGGCGTTTTGGTCGATCAACTCTGCTTAATTGTAAAGATTGATATAGGGCATGTCCTATTTCATACGAGTCTCATTGGGAATCTTCTTTTTGCACAAATGGCGCAAATTGGGAAGAAGCTTTTGAAATAATAATTCCAATTCAACACGATTAAAAAGTTGAAAAAAAATTTTTACGTAACAGTATTTATGGACCAGTTATATATTGGGAATCCTAATACGAACGAACAACGGATAATTATATACACCCATATATAACACTCAGACCTCAGCTAACACTATTATCCCACAAAATATTGACCGAACTGTTGAATAAACTCCCGAAACCAGCTGGGTCATATATATTAAATAATTTAGTTGTATATGGGCATAAAGGTTCCGAAAAACTACTAAATGATGTGTTCTTTCCATGTTTAGAAGGAGTATATTGTGAGCAATTTTCAATAAGAAATATGTTAAATTACTTAAACGGACATTTAAAGAGAAAGAGGAGTTCAATATGTATTTCTCACATGAGATCGACCTCGATAATTAGAGAAAAAAATCATTAATAAATTGTATAACAATAATCCAAAAATACTTTCAAGTTTTGCATCCAAAAGGACGCTGAGCAATACTGATATTAGATGTATAATATCGTCGTTTGTTACGCGATTAAGTTAATTGAATATAATATAATAATAGTAGATAATAATACTTTATACTTTTCGGCACCTTAGTCAAAGACACATATAAAAGCATATTTAAACAGAATTATATATTGGTTCTTGTTTACAATTGTGTTATTAACGACTGTAGTTTTAGTATAGATAAAGTGAAATATGTCATTTTCTTTCAAACATAACGTCCATTAGAATACAGGCTATGTACTAAACTACGCATCTAAGCTCATCTGCATGAGCTTACGTATAGGTAGAATGAAAAAAAAAGCGTGAGAGGATCTCGTCTATTACTTGAGTAAGTCTATTGACAGAGATTATAGTCCAAGCGTTGCAGATGTCATTTCATAGTAATGCTTATGATTATATAGTAATCTTATTTCGCTAACAGCCATTTTGCCTTTTGAAGTTAAAGTCAGGTTTGTTTAATTATCTTCGCATGCATCGTGCAAAGGTTCTTCGAAGGAGCTTCCGAACTTATGTCGGACTTACTAACCAGTAATACGAGATTAAGAATCAAATTTCTAAATTAACTATTACATATATAAGTAAAGGATCGATGTAAATTAAAACTTGGAGTTACTTTTATATGTAAAAAGCAGAGATTCTTTACGATTTCACCCAGGTAAATTGAGAGACTCGTCCATAGTAAAAAGTTGTATCTAAACCACGTTATCTCTATCTATTAAGAATTATTTATTCAGAATCAAGTTTGTGTTGAATCGTAAATATGGTTTAATAAGGTGTTTTTAATGAGCGCAGTAAGTAATTATGTGGAACAAATATGAGTAGGTACTATGAAAAGGTTCTAGTGATTCAACCTTAAATGATAGAAGAGATTCGTGACCGCCTTTGGTACTTTTAAAGAGAAACAGCTTCGTTGGGCACCGTTTTTGTTTAGCTTTGAAAAATAAACGCGTTTTTGCATATTTTTTGGGTTTTTTACGCATGTGGTAGCTGGAGACTTACTGAGACTTATTACTTATTGCTGAAACTTCGGTGTTCTGTCTGTCATCGTGCAGTGTCATATTAATCATGATCGCTAAATAATTGATTTAAACGAAATATAATAAATTTATATAGCTTTCATACCGTAAATGTGATTTTTTTTTACTGAAATATTAATATGGAAATCTCGTGCGCGATTGCGACTCGCAATTGAATGATTTCCTTTTTTTAATATAGATTCGTAACTTAAAATATGTTTTAGTATTTTCGGCATAGTTAAATATAGATCATATTTATTTAAAGAAAAACCTTTTATTAACGGATTTAAGTTATGTATTTTTGCAAAATGTTAATATATATTTACATGATTTTAAATTTATCCGACGTTTCGCGTGCTTTACAGCGTGCGTGGTCACGGTAGACTGAAGATAAAAGGTGTTAATTGTCAAAATAAGTGTCACAGCTGCAGAGAGGTTGTGTGTTATCTGTATTTATTGCCCCGGAGTTGGTATCGACTGAAACCGGAAGGCCTCCGGGGCAATAAAACGTGTTTTTTTTTAATGAGTAACAGTTATGTTAATAAAAGACAATATTATATCATATTTATGCAAGTTTTAAATTATATTTAAGAAAACATTAAGCTTAAAAATAATTTAAGGCTTAACATATTGACAAAGTACGCAACAAAGCAATTTTTCCCAAAGTTATTTTTCATCCCAATCATCGATTTAATTATCAAACGTAATGCGTAGGCGAACCGATGCGAATTTGATCAAATAAGCCTTTACATCCGAAGCTTAAACATAATTGAATGGACATGAAAAATTTAACAAGGTCGGATGTTTGCGTTATGCTTGCTAAAATAATTTATAAAAAGAGAAAAACAATTACGAATATAAACGTTTACATAACTTATAACGTTAAACCAGTAGGTATACTATAATAATTTCAAGTCCGGGTTAGAACAGCTATATTCCTAAATTAGTATTGTTAAAGGTAACACTTTGTTGACACAACAATATCTTGCGACACACATTTGCGATAGCAAATTGTCGGGCGATTACGTAGATTTCAATCTATTCGATGAAATTTAAATGCAGCTTTTCAAAAAGCTCGGAGTCGGATTAAAGTATTTTTCGTACAAAATTGTTAAGACAGTAGGTACTGTAAGCCGAACCTCCTGCCTAAATAAATCCTCCTCCTGTATAAATCTCCTGTCACGATGTTTGTATTAACCTAAATAAAGCATGCTTTTATTGTTTAAAACACTTTCGATTATAAATATATCCCCGCACACAAAAGATGATAATTATTTTTGTTGAACTAAAAAATGATTGCTAGAAATCACATTTATGGCAAAACGTTTGCCGGATCAGCAAACAGCAAAATAGTATATTAATAAAATGTAATAATTAAGTGTAAGTATAAGCTTGAATATATTGAAGGTTATTTTCAAAAACTATGGTTGGTGGCATATTTTCTCTTTTTACAGCAAAACCATCCCCTCAGTAAATTACTTCTCGCCAATCAGGCAACAGTCCTATAATTTTTACGTTAGCTTCCGAAGTATAATTATTATAATCAAGTATTCGGTTCTTAAAGCACAAAATAATAGTGACTTCATGGGGTTATTTGCTTATCGGGGATCTTAACGATTCACCCCAGCGCGGCGTGGCTTCCGCTAGCATTTGTTACCCTCGGCTTTTTGATGGAAACCAGCATTTCATTTCTTCATTTCTATTTGATAAAAGCAAATTTACAGGCCCAAGTTCTAAGCAGATCAAGATAATCCACTTCCCACTTAACAAGTTGTTATAACAAATATACAAACAATTCGCAGATAGATTTAGACATTTAAATGTATTCATATGAGTTTCTTTACGTTTATTTTAATTCAAATCGCGTTGAAATAAGGCATAAATAATAACATAACCTAAGCACTAATATATATGATTAGGTTGTACCGGCTACATCGAGCTACGATCTAATCATTCAATACCGGTATTACGATCGTCATGGCGGACATTTCACTCAAATCGTCAAAGGGATAATTTTAATTGTCAATTGTCTGTCCCGATGTCCTTTGATTTGTGACTTGTAAGTGACCATATACTAGTATGGATTGAGTATAAAGATGCGGTAGTCTTTTAGAGGATCGATAAACATATTATTTACTTTTAGTTAGTTCTAAGTTTGCAAATACAAGCATAACTATTGTTGTTTTATATAAACCGCACTAATATCATACCACTTGGTGGATGTTAGATAATTTTATCAAACTTCATAAGTCCCTCGTTGATGAGGTTGTTTTGCATAAACTTGTCTTTGACACACAGAAATTCACGTAAAATAGATGCTATTAATATTGATGAATTCGTGGCTGTATTATAAATCGTTATAGAGTCTTTGTTATGATGGCTAGCTTTATTTTTAGATGAATATACACCGGTTCGGCTTGATCCTTTGGTTTAACGAATAAATTTTGGTTCAGCCTTTTTACCGCAAATATTCTGACTACCTGAATTCCGTACTGAACGTTACGGCTCACAATGACGATCCATCATAGAGTATGACCACAGTACCACCCCTATATAAAGGTCTTAGACGACTTCAAGAAAAGAGTGTAGCCCCTACAAGGCCGGCAACCCACGCCTTGTAGGTAGATGGCGATTATTCTAAGTGACCAGCTCGTTTGCCCCTGTCACAACAAAAAATGTACTGACCTAGATCCCTTAGCCTTTCACGAAGGGTATAAATTAAAAAAAAAATAAACTGATATCGTAACCATGGTAACAATTAAGGTAATACTTGAATCCATCTAAGCGAGTGGCTGTACATACAATAAAGCTGAAGAGTTTGTTATTTGATTGTGTTAAAATAAACAATGTACAGATACATATTGATATCGATAAAAATTAATTTGTGAATCTACAATGAAACACTTATATGACATATGAAGGTGAACAAGCACACAAAATTGACCATGACCCTTCTGACGTCCCCAGCTGTCACTTGGCCTGTCGCAGAGTGAAGATGGAAATACCTCAAGTCGAGCTTAATTTCCTAGACGTTGGATATTTCAGTGTTTGTTATTTAAGTACCTTATACTGTGTAACTTATTAAGCTTTTAAGCTGTAGTGCTTTTATATGTAATATTTTACTTATATTCACCATTTTAAACCTTTGAAAATGCATTTAATCCTCAATAAAACATGGCTTAATTTGTTTATTCTGTTCGGATAATTCTTTGACTAAAACTTTTTCGATAATAATAGAGATTTTATGATCTTTATGATTTTAATAGCTTGTCTAAAATATATATTGTAATGATGTGATTTTTTATATGAAGGGTAATTTATATGTACATCGTCAGAGCGAGATGTGAATTTGTAAATACCACCAGAGTCACCAAAATTTACTACAGTCGCTAAACTGTAATTCAATAAAAAAAATCAAATAAAAGTTTGGGTGGACCACAACAGCCTAGTTCTCGGAATAATTTACTAATAATGACAATACCTCACACACATGAGTTTCATAAACCTCAAACACAGTTCCTTTCAAAACAATCAAAACTTATAAACATGATGTTTGTTTGTTTGGCTAAAAGCGTTAAACTCATAATATACTAGTACGAATAGAAAATAATAGTAAGTATAAATTAATAATATGATATGCTCGAGTATTTAAGACCAGAGACCGTGTGGTGTTTAGGAGGACGCAAATAATTGAGAGAGAAAGATAGCCCACAAAATTGAACACCAATTCATTAGACGTATAAAAAAAGCAGGCGATTATAATGTTTTCTATACAAAAATGTATGAAACTGAGAATCTGTCTTAAGAATAGAACAAGCGTTGAAATTCACGTAAACTTTAGAAAAAAACGCATCATAAGGTTTGATTATATAATTGTTTGTATAACTTTTTTAATGTCCTTGCAATTTTGAAATAGAATGGAAAGTTATATACTTATATCTTAAGTGCATGTAAAATTTTCCTCACACAATAAACTTTACTGGTATCTTAAAGATACACAAAACAAACGCGAAACATACCCTAAATTCTTTGCTCTTCAAAACTCTAAATTAATGTACAAATTACAAAGTTTTGCCCGAATTGTTGCAAATATATTCTACGATTGGCAATGCTGGCATCATTCCAGCATTGACATGTTCCTGCCTACTTCAATTTCAATATAGTAATTTTTGTTACAGGCGCAATATCTAATTCTGAAACAATTTAACAACTTAGATTGTACAATTGTTGCACAGTATGGTATTAGAGAATCACTTGAAATGGAAAAAATTAAATAAAAGAAGATTTACCATTATATCAATCCTGGTACTATTTTGAAATAGATCCGGCTACTTCTTTATAAGAAAAAGAAAATACCAAATGGTTGGTAAAATTTGATAGTGTCGCGTATCCCAGCCCAGTCGCAAACTATTTTATTAATTCTAAAAGCATTTTTCCCTAATATGCTTACAAGAGACAGTCGAAAATCCATTTCAACTCATAAGAGTTACCAAAAGGTAAAAGACGCGACAGATATCTCAAAGAAGCCCTTTTGATGTTTGTTATAATACGTATATTTTAGTATATATGATTGTACTATATAACTTTATATTAATAAACATATATGTCGTCTTTTAACTCGTTACTCAGAGAAGATTAACTAAGTTAATAATTAATGATTAAATAATGTTTTATCCATGTGACACAACAGTGAAAAGCTGAACACAACTGTTGCTCTACAAGGATACTAGATATAATCTGTGTAGCATACATTTACTATAGTCTATCATAATATATAATCTGTTACGAAAATGTGTTTGCTACTTAAAAGACTACGCGTAGGCTCGTAAATATAGATAATATTTCTACGATATTTTCCTTTAGTCTATTTACTACATAAGTAGACTGCATAAAGATTAAAGAGGTTAATTGCAGCCTGACCTCTGGTCAACGACAGCCTATCGTCTGATCCCGTAACTATGTAGTTAAAAGACTTTTCTTTTTTGCATTAAAACAAAATCTAAAGCCGCAGCCACAAATTATTACTGGGCCATCGTACTTTGAGAAACCTCTTGATCTAGTAATTATTTCTACTGCTTTGTGAGATTTGTTCTTGGTAGATTGAACAATTATTGAAACTTTATGTAGTAAGATTACACAATTAACATTATATTTAATACAACACCAAGGTTGTTTTAGTTTTAATAAATTGATAGTACTATAATCTCTGAAGTACATTGAAATTCGCTTTAAGTAACAGGGCTAAACTGGATAAACTAAAACGTGCTGTATTAGTTTACCTTTATAGTGCATACATCAACTCAAACTAAACTAAACTCCATTTAAATTTCAAAAAAAGTATATAAAACGTTTTCTTTTCATTTATAAGACATTAAACTTTCATTACGTCAAAACATTATTAAATCTCTTACATCTTTACGATCGATATAAGATTTGCCATTTAGCGGCGCCTTTAAAAAGGTTCCCATTAGTTCCCATAGGTTTAGGTTGGACCTAAAAATGAAACGCGGTTGAGAGCTGTGTAAAGTTTATGAATGCCGTTGCGAGTTGCAAGATTGATGTATCGCACTTAACCCCAACACGAGGCACAGTTTAACTACGATTATGTGCATTTTCTAATGCCAGCTTTCCGTACACGGCACGTTGTGATAGCAGTGTTTATTTGGGTCACCAGCTATTAAGTGCAATAGTCAGGACACAATTAAATATTCACGCTACTTTTCAGAAACGTATTTTAAATGTCATTATTATTGTATTTCGTTATATCCGATTAATTATATGAGATAATGTAAGATATAATAATATATAATAATGATTTCTCGACAAAGCCTTATAACATTTATTATATCCTAATGATCCAAATTTGGATGCTTTGTTGGTAAGGCTTCAATCTTCAATGGTTGTTAAAAGGATGTAAGGCGATAATAGAATCCTTCAGAAATCGATGCAAACCATTTATTATATTGCGCGAATGTTATTTAAAAAATGAAATAAATAATTATAAAGTAAGCCCTTATTATCTTAATGCCCTTTCCGTGCCATAAGATTGAATAAAGGGAACAATACTCTAATTACTTAGAGTAAAAATATGTATAATAATTTCATTGTTTCCAGACTTATTGTCTTTTAGACATTGATGTAAGAATCGGGCGTTGCTTGCTCCTTGGTAAGTGGAAATACCAAGTTAATAGGTTTGACAAACTGAAAACGTTACCATTCTCCGGTAGATTTAAAAACAGCTGCCAAATAAGGTATTTCCGAACAAATACGAATTAGGGACCTTGAAGAAAAATTGTATAGACCCATAAGGTCGGCAACGCACTTGTGAGGCCTCTGGTATGCGATTGTCCATGACAGCGTTGGGTCACATGCTAGGGCCCAACATATGCTGAGTGGTAACCATTTTCACTTATCTAAATTTTTTTGTCTACAATGGCACTTGAATAAGAAAAAATTTTTTCTTTCTTTATTTGGAATAAATAGAATAAACAAACTGTACAATAAAAATTTATTAGAAATTAATTAAAAAATTTACGATTATAATTTAAAAAAACATCTTAACATTCACTTTATTCCACTACAAAACCTAACCTGTGTGGTTTTGTCCTTAAATTAGTTAAAGGATACTCTATGATAAGTAGAAGAATTGTTTATTTCGCGAATATATACATGCCTACACTGCATGCAAGGGCATATTTTATTTTAAAATATCATTTTATTTATTATTCCAAAGATATTTAACTGAAATTAAAGTAATCGATTAATATACTATATTAAAAATTTCGAATTCCAAATTTGAAAATGGATTGAATAGGTATTTCCAATTATTTCCATTTTCCAGTCCATTTTCATCCACCTATGTATGTATAACGGGTGATGTGTTCGATATATCTCATTTTTTTAATTCATCTCATTTTTTAATTACATTTTTTTAAAAAGTATCGAGTCGGTTGTAATAAGTGTGAAAAAAGTTTTAATCATTACGTAGAATATGAATACTCATCAAATTTTGACATTGGAGTGGTATCAAGATTGGGACAGGATCAATGCGTCTATTTGGGTAAGATTCTATTAAGTTGTAATTTTTACGAAAGTAATTAATTAAACATAATACGGAGTAGGTGAAAATAAATAATAATATTTATTTAAACTTTAAAAGTATTCGTGCCTTGCAATGGCTTATCAAGTGCGGCAGTACGAGTATAATATGACGAATATATTTAAATTATATACATTTAATTTAACTCTAAAAAAAGAAATGTAAAAAATGTATACTAACGATAATTAGTGAGTCGTATATAACGAAAATATAACTAAAAGTTTTAACATAACGAAAAGTTTATTGAAAAAAAAATTCAAAATTCGAATCTCCCAGTATTGCCCAGGTTAATTTTTTACTTATATAAGTATAATACAACTAAGCTTTTTTAAAAAACCTATTTTGCCATGGTTATCTATTTCTAATTTAATTTACTAAACACGGAAGCTTCAAGTTGAAAATATCCTCTTATTCAAAGGATATATCAGTAATTGTACTGATGTAGCAACACTTATAGTACAACATTAAGTACAACATTTTATAAATATATATGAATAAAGTTCTTATATAATAAAAGTATATGACAAATAGCTTGGCCGGTCTCGACTACAAGCGTCTAATTGTTACCTAAAATCCTAACAAAGTAGTAGTGTAAGTGATTTTTTATATATAATCAATCGGTTATAAAATTTCAAGGATTATGAATTTTACATTAAAAATCAAACAAGTCTTTATATGGGCATGTTTGTAGATTTTGTGATATTGATATTTAAAATTTGAACAAACAACAATTTCGTCTTTTGTATATATCAATCTGAAATGAGTACGTATTTGATGAACCTTCAGAAGCAATAGTAATATTGCTTTGACGATGTTTTAATATGTAAACTTAATAATATACTATTTGGTGTAATAGAACTTATCATTCTCAAAGTTCACAATGAGAAGAACATTATTAACATTATCTAGTTTATTCTACAAAACGCACATTACTATCTAGTAAATAGCGGTAACATTATTTCTTTATTATCATGATTGATATGACATGACTGTCAAAGAAGCAATAGTGCCTCTCAGCGGATTAATTTAATTGAATCTTTCTCTTCAATAAGCCACAAAAACGTATAAAATAATAATAGTTTGGTTTTATATTACAAGGATAATTTAAAGTTTACAGTGTTAATTGGTTGATCTACAAGAAGTAAGAACTTCTTATGCGGACAGTTTTTGGATGCTCGTGTCAAAACAATACGTTTTTTTCATTATCCGTAATTGCCGTCGTTTTCATCATCATCGTTAGCATAGAAATAACTCCAATTATTTATGTTAATTGGAACTCTCAGACGCAAAAGTCGCTGTTCGTAATCGCAAATTAAATTAAAAGTCCGAAATACCCGGATTCTATTTTAATTCGTTTAAAATATTTGGATTGAGCGATTCATGGGTTTGCCTCGTAAGAACTTCGTACGCTTAGTATTTAAATTTAATTAAATAACATCAATAATGTAGGACGTAATAAAGATTCTTGATTTGAAACGTTAATTTACGTACATAGCCCGATAATTGTGAATTAATAAGGAACCGTTCCGCAAAATTTTAAGTCTATCAATCGTAAACGAATATAATTAGGGGAAAGTTGGATAATACCGCGCGGTTGATAACTCCGTGCGTCAGCGTAATTCAAAAACTATCCACTAGTTTATACTGTAGTGCCTATTCATCGAAGCCGGACATGCCCATACCGCGTCCATGCCATGCCCATGCTCGTCAGCGCGACTAGGTAGATGGCACGCGCTCTAGAAGCTTTTTTCGTCATTCCTTATAATTTTTCATATACTTTCGTTAAGAGGTAAGTAATACTGTATTTATATTTTAATAAATTGATACTATACTTTTTGAATGGTTGTGTACTGTAGAATTAATGTCAGAATAAGTTTTTACATGCTATAATATTTTCCACATAATTTTAAGGAAAAAAAATGAAATGATCAAGTTCGATAATACCGCGCCCCCGGCGCAGAACGTGGCCAGAACCTCACAGTTGTATGTGCACTGTAGCGACACAAGAATATATGTTTCGCCGATGTTTATTTATCCACGTCAAAGAAATAAACCTTCCCTGAAAATTGGTGGTCCACCAGGCGCAATCTATGAATGCTCTTAATCTGGGTGGATAAATTCAGATCTTTTTACGAAATGGTTACATCATTTTGCCACAAATATTGGTGGGTCATTAAAATCAGCATATTCTCGAGAGTGTGATTTATTTATGAAAAAATGGATGCACCATTTGAAAAAATTTAATAAAGCTTATACTCGAGTGACTACGATGGAAAAGGCTGTCAAGGGATTTGAGGTGACTGGGATATATCCACTGAACCCTCATATTTTCGACGACGAAGATATTTTTAACTGCTTATCCTATCATTAAAGAATCATCCACGAAAGTTAGGCAATCAGTTGTCGAAAAGGAGTTTATAGAACCAGAAATTGGACATGACGAATCCACTTGAAGACTGTCATCGTCACCCACAATTTTAGACATGGAAATTCGATCTCATACTCCCCAAAGACAAACCGACCAGAAGCCTATTGACATTTTTGCTAAAGAGACAGCATCGGGCATACCATTTAACTGCAATATAAATAAAGACACGCCCTCCGCTGCTTTTTATGTGCAATAAATGGGAGCACGATTTTATCAACCCAGGGCACGATATTATCGAACCAGTTTGACAATACCGCGCTTTTGGTTATTTTTGTAAATTGACGATAATTATTTTTTGTTTAAATTTTGGAAGTTCTTGTTATACTGTATGCGTACCTGAATAAATGTCCTAATAATTACAAAAATATGTTTCTTTTAAAATTAAACAGTTTCCTAATTATAGGTGAAATTCCTTAGGGGCTCGGTATTATCCAACTCTCCCCTACGGTTCCATGAACAAATATATTTCATAAGTACATATAAATATATGTTAAGATGTGTTATAAAATTATCAATTGTCACATTCGTTCACTTTCATTTATTATCTGTATTGAGCACATTTAAATATCAGAAATATAAAATGTAACTAAGTGCCATCTATTGAACTTATGTCAAATGATTTCTACGAGTGAGTTGCAAGTTCCTACTTCCTAGCATTACAAACTGCAAACATTATGCACCTACATTATAGATGGCACCAGTTATAGCGGAAACAAATTTATTTTCCTATAATCACATTTAGGTTTTCGATCAGTTTCAAAATAATCGTGGAAATTTTAATCATACAAAATAAGTACTCTAAGTTATTAAATACGAAAGCAGACATTTGAAAAATCAGGCATATTAATAGCGCCAACTAGGTATAAATACTATTATTCAATTAAGATTTCTTCATGATAATTCGCAGATGATAAAGACGATGTTGGCATTTGTATAGTTTTATTAGGTAAAATATAATTTCCATGAATTTCTTAAATCATTATTATTATGTGTATTTCGTTAAAGTGACTCAAGACCTCTAAGATTTTTTATTAATAAGTTGGCTAGCTATATTTAACGAAATAAGAATGTCGAAACAATATGTTAATTTGGTATATATTCATTCTTGTATCAATTTTACTGAACATAGCGTTAATATCATTTGTTCCATTGTGATGCTGGGTCCTAAGAGAGTCAGAGCCCGGGAACGATTCATTGATCCGAACGTGAAACTTCTCGGCACCAAGAAAAGGACGTACTTATTTTCCCAATAACATCATAACTTCTCTTTCACTCATTGCTAAATAGGCAATAATTATTATTATTCTTTATAGATGTTGTTGGTACAATTAAAATTAATTAGCCGGCACCCACAACTGAATATATTAAGTAGTTTGCAGTGTTAGATTTTAAATAATTCTCTAAAATATTTTCGGAAGCACTTAATATTTAGAAAAAGAAATCACATTGTGCATATATTAAAAGGTACTGATTAAAGAAATGAATGAAATAATTTTTTGTGCACTGAACAATAAAACTGTAGAATTAAAACAATGAGCAGGTACAGCTTGCAATTGAAGCTGCAGCTGGTCGACCGAAATTTAAACGATGAGTTTAAAGAATGTTGACTGTGTTGAATAAGTCGAATAGGGATGTCTCTATCCAGCCGTTTCAGTCGGATAGTCGATGTTTGACGTAAATTTTTTATCTCGCTCGCACAAGCGGCGGATCAAACATGTTTGTTGAGTCGCCACTCGCCACGCGTGCCCCTCCCGCCCTCCGATTTCGTAGTCCGTTCACCGTTGTTGCACATCGACGTTAACCGCTTTCAGTGCTATAGCGTGTCTCTCATCGCTATATCTACCCAGTACATAACCTTAAATTTTAAGTCCGTATTATATTTATATTATTACTCTAATTGTCAAAAGAATACTCATGGTTTTTTCGAATTCGTAAGTTTAGTGTTGTGAAGTAAACGCCCATAACAAGGCGTACGTGGAGTGTATTTTTGTGCAAGATAAAGTTATACAAACGGCAAGCTGTGGGGTTCAGGGGCCTTCTTTTTGCCGCCGCAGGGGATGTACTATCCTGTAAGTGAAGTTGTTTTAAATACCTCGAACTCCGAGTTGCTGTGTTATTTTTAAATTTAGAATTCATGCAAAGATTAAGGTATTCTTAGATCTCGTGTGGTGTTCTTAATAATACAATGTAATAAAAACGACGCTTCGTAGTGAATCTCTTTAGTTCTCTCTATATACCCACTACCCACATGTGATATAATTTCTTTAACTGTATCAACTGAAGTCATTATGATAAACTGGATTTAAATATAGATGATACCTGCTATATGTCCATTGTCTTTTAATGTGTGAAGTTGTCTACAGTAGGCAGATAGGTTAGCAGAATGCGATGATATTATTATACACGCTTTAGTAACTTGCCTAATATATTTAAAGTATCGTGGTGTTCGCTTTTGAATTACAACCCGAGAACACATAATGCAACAAGAAATATATGCAAATATATTATTAAAAAAATCAACCAATTCGCATAAAGTAATAATTATGTGTATGTATACATTTTTTATCAAAGGCGAAAAGGGAGTGAACGTAGAATTTATATATCGTTATTTACGAGGAAAAGTAATATTATTTATCTGTACAATACATACAATCGTACAATCATAAAATGGTTGACAATCAAAATAGAGCTTTTTGTAAGTACGATCCGATCCATTGTTGTGACATTGAATTATCCGGATTTGTGAATGAACCCATTATTGTTGTCCTTTTCAAGAAATAGGTATTTCGCGTATGTGTGAAAGAGAAAGGTATATACGTATAATAAGAGTTTGTATTGCGTAGATTTTTATAAAAAAGCATAGTAAGTATTATAATGTGTGTTCATTTTGAAGCTACATAATATATTAATAATAAGGGTTACGCTTCAATGGTTATTAAAATATATATTTTAAATGCGGAAATTAATTATTATACTACATTATCATTATTATAGATTCATCTTAATTTTAATTATAATGTTATATTGCGGCTAAACCATTTACGCTAAGCCTTCATAGATGATAAAAAAACGTAAATAGTTTTTGAAGCCAGGCATCAAAAACCTCTTGAAAGACGTAAATCGGAATTATATTTATTTAACATGGTTTTGACCAGTCAAAATCAATATAATTCCTTTTAATATTCACTGTTATTTCGAAAATTATCTTTTAAACAACCATTATAAATCATGAAATTACTTATTATTTCAGATCTTTGCCTTCATTGTTGTTTGAGCCGTTAGGAAATGTAATTAATAATTTATGTTTTATTCAATACCTTATTTTAATATCAAAATTTTTTTACTTAACCGCACTGAAATTACAATTGCAAATTTTACGTACGTGGATAAGTTCAACAATCCAAATGTAAAATTATATTTCAAGTTCATTTTAAGGTAGGTTACTGAACCAAGTAATTTTTAGGGTTTGCACTAAATTTCAAAAACAAACATGAAAAACCGCCAACTTCGAATCGGGGTCGCCCATGATCTGTTCCGTAGTAGCAACATTATAAAAGTTGTTTGTATTAGATCGATGTTGTAAAAAGTGTATTTTTTTTATTAAGCTATTCATTATGAACATTATAAGTATGTAGATAAAAGAAATTGATCACTAGATTGCTCTCAATAAAAAATATATGTAGGATTTTTTTTTTTATTATGGTCATTTATTTTAGAACATACGGGAAAGATACGTTTTACTAATTGGGAAGTATTGCCTCGGAAACCTCAATATGATATTTGTACACACTCCACATGTATTGATTTGACAAAAAATATTTTGTGTAGCTTATTCTGTTAGTAAGGTTTACACCAAAACACTTTGGTGTAAAAAAATTTAAAATTTCGTCCACTTCATCAGTTTTTTGGAAAAAACTTGGCTGTAGCATATGCTAAAAGACCCATTTTTGTCCATAAAAACACATAATATACATGGCGTCTCTCATACATCAAACCTAATTGTTTTCTTAAATGGTACGTAACCGTTCGTAACAGTAACCGTTCGTAACATTAACCGTTCGTTACAGTAACCGTTCGTAACATTAACCGTTCGTTACAGTAACCGTTCGCATATATTACGCAGAGACTCCGTGTTATATCGAACTTCGTGCACATTATTACATTAGACAGATTAATTATCTTCCGAATACTATCGTCTTTCAGAATCGGTTGGAAAATCTATTCTTTCACTAAGATGTTTCCCGCTTAATTTGATTGGAAATTCCAGATAATCGAAACAAAACTATTTATCTCTATTTAAACACTTAAAAAGTTCATATATGAATTTAAAAAAATGTCTATTACGAACTAATTTACGCAGTAATAGTATCGTATAACATCGAATTTTAGGTTTCATATATAAAGCATTGCAAACAAGTGTAAGCAGTATGGCGGATGTGCTTGTTGCCTACCTGAAATAGGATAAAGGAAATCGAGAATAAATGAGAATCGCTTACAACTTGGCGACTTGAGAGTTCCCGTTATACTTAAGACATAAGTAAAATACGATGAATGTAAAAAGTATTACAAATTTCATAATGTCTTTTATTAATATAACTATTACTCATTTAAAGTAAAACACTTTCTTAACGGATCAAGTTATGTATTTTTACAAAATTTATGTATATAACATTATTTTCAAATTTTTCCGACGTTTCGCGTACTTTAACACCTTTTGTCTTCAGTCGACCGTGACCACGCACGCTGTAAATTTAAAATAATGTAATATACTTAAATTTTGTTAAAATACATAACTTAATCCGTTAACAGAGTGTTTTTATTTAAATTACAAATTTCATTTATCAGTTATTTGATACGAGATTACGGATAGAATATAAATACAAAATCACACGCGGTCTTCGAATCTCACTACAGTTTATATGATCTTCAAGAATGAATAAAAAAATGTCAATTAAAGATAGCGGAAAAACATGAACTAGGTTTCGCGGTTTTATAAAATGCAGTCGGTCGAGTAACATTTTAAGTTTAAAAATAAACGAAGGGTTGATTATGGGAACTCGTTTTGAAGGTGAACGAGATAGATTCTTTGTAACTACCTGCGCCAAGAGGATAGACTCAGGTAGGCAGTTTTCTCCGATTTCAAGTAAACAATGTTTGTTTCGGCAAAATATTTTTTTTGCAATTTCAAACAGTTTCATCAGAATGCATAGAGATATTTTATTTTTTTTCATTTAATCAAAGCGTTCATTGCGTTTCTACGCAGGACTAAATAACATCGTCCAGGGGATTAAGTATTTTTTGCGAATTTTTTTTTACCCTCTTTGGGTTCGTTAACTTATTATCGGCTATGGTTTTTATTGCGACGAAATAATTGCACATTTTTTAAAATAAATAATTGTTTCTTAAAACTTTTATCGAAATCTGAGAAAAGCGCACATCTGTTTGTATTTATTAAAACTACCTTGTCTACTATGGTTTTGTCCAACAAACTACAATTATACTCTTGTTCATAAATAAATCTGTATAAAATATTATATGAAACGCTTCCTTTGTCATAACCACCTCGTCTCTTAACTATCATCAGACGAATATACTCCATTGATTTTAGGAATAATTCTTTCCATCGAATTCTGTCAAAATAAAAATTAAAACTTGAATTTGATTAAACAGTAATATGTTTTATATGGAGTCTATGAATGAAATGAGCAAACACTGTCGGTTCATATAATTCTTGTTTTGCGTAAACATATGCGGGTACTTTCCATCATATAAATCAATTATGCAGGCGATTAGCATATGAACGCGACAGATATATTGGTTAGCGAAAAACAAATTATAATTATATTGTTTTTATCCACAATATTATCTTAATGTATGAACTAACATTCAAATAATCATTTCACAAATAATATATTCTTCTATTATCTATTATTTATGTTATATAATCGTAACGTTAAAGTTTTCAAGGCATTCGATCAAAGGTTACGTGTCGCTATTGAAATCTTCTTATATTACAAACAAAATACGATCAAACTTTTGATTTTTCTGCTATTGAAAAATAAGCTAAAATTAGCACATTAGACCAAACAAAGCGCGCCATCATCCAGAAATCCCTAATAAAACAGGGGTAAAACGAAACTCGAGAAGAAAAACACTTTATTAACAGATTTAAGTTATGTATTTTTGCAAAATTTAAATATATTTTACATTATTTTAAAATTTTCCCACGTTTCGCGTACTTTACAGGGTCAGGTCACGGTAGACAGAAGACAAAAGGTGTTAATTGTCAAAATAAGTGTCACAGCTGCAGAGAGGTTGTGTGTTATCTGTATTTATTGTCTCGGAGTTGGTATCGACTAAAACCGGAGGGATTTTTACAAAACTGGCTTACGGTGTCCTCCATTTTCCCGGATTGTGGAAAATGGAGGACACCGTTTAGGGGTCGTGACCGAAAAATTTAAAATAACGCAAAATATATTTAAATTGAGCAAAAATACATAAATCCTTTAATAAAGTGTTTTTCTTTAAATAAGTAATAGTTATATCAAAGAAAGACAATATTCTGAAACTCGAGAATAAGGAGCGTTTCGCTTGATCGTGATTGGTCAATATCTCAAGTACTCTGTTTTACAGTCTCGTTACCAAGTTTATTTAGGGTTTCAGAATAATCATTGTTTATAGAAAGCTTTGTCTCTTTCTGTCACATGTGTTTAAACTGCAAAAGAGACATGCGGTAATTCAAACGGTGTCATTAAAAAAACTGGCCATCCAATAGGTTGTTCTAATTAAATTTCTCTCAAAGTATAGAGTTGTAATATCCAAAAGTGTAGGGACAATTTTGGATATTGTCACGGGACAAAAGCCTGATTTCGCGTAATGTACAATGGCGGAAGAGTGCTTCTTTGTTTCCGTCTGGTATTGGTGTTGTAACTCCGTCTTGACACAACATAACATACAAAGAATTTTCATTACACATTTTTTGCGATGGCCTCAAACATTTTCATGCCTAGACTCGTTTGTGGAATACGGGTAAGTCTATAAATTGTTATACATAACTTTATCATAAACACTTCACTTGTCATTCTCAAAACACACATACTCAATCACTGCATTCAAGGGTACCGCACTGGTCAGTCGTTCAAGATCCACACTAGATGCTGGGTGCTCGTTGTTTTTAAGCGCGTCAGTGATGGCCTGACAACTCATCAACTGGGGGGGTTGGGTTGTCAGGCGGTAGACTATAGAAACAGATTACCGAATATTGGCTATGGAAATGACATATTGAATAAAAATATAAAACAATTATCGAAATATGTCACCCAAGGTTAGCCTCGAGGTAATGTATATATAGCTTTTGAGTGCTACATACAAGCATACCACGGACAATAGATATGATCAAATGATCGTATCGAACCCGGCACCCTCTGTTCGGCTTACGCAGTTAATCTTGTATTTGAATAAGTTGAGTTGTTTACGAATTACATATTTAGTATTATTAAATAAAAACTAATGACCACTGACCGGACACTAATATCCGTTAAGTGTTGTGAATATATTAAGTCAATCGTGTCCTCATAGTCGATTCTCTTTTGTGTAAAGCTTTTGGTCGAATTGGATTTCGGCCAAAAACGTAGCAGCTAAAACGTATTTAAGAATCATCGCGTGAAACTCCTTTAATTCAACTAGAAACATTACAATCAGGTTTATCAAAACGACATTCAATTTCAGTTCGAAAAACGTCGATTTTTATCTTCTGGTTACATTCGGTTTAGAATAAACTTGAAATATATCATTTACATATCGGTGTATGATAATTTATTATCATCAGTTTATTATAAACTGATCATTTTAAAGAGGTATCGTGGACTATTATAGAGCAATGAAACTTTTTAATAACTATATCTTATTTTAATTTATTTTATTTCAAGAAACACAACAAACACATCAATTTTTTACACACATCAGTAAAAATCAAAGATATACGTAAGATGTTCTTCAACGCGTTTCACAAATAAGTACAATGAATAATTAAGCGGGATGAAAATCAAGACGTAAAATACAGCAAAAATAAATTAAAAATACGGTTACATGAGAATTATAACAAAAGTTACGATTTAAGTTTTAAAAACAATTCGCACTGAAAGAAGCCGTGGAGCCCGAAAATATGTAATATCTAAGAACTTATTATAGGCGTTACACATTCTGTGTATAATATATACAAATATTTATATTCCATATAAACAGATAAAAATAATGAATATTTTTTCACGTTGGTGAGTCCCCGTCCAATAATATCAGTTATATATATATTCGATATATATAAATATATTAAAGCATTGTTTTAATGCAAATTATAATAAACAAAGATGTACGAAATAAAATATTAAAACATTATCTTCATTGCGTTATATGATTTTAATATATTCTACCTATGTTTAAGTTAAATTATTCTTGATACATAAGGACATTGTTATTCTTGTTTACGGACAGATAACGAGGTCATGCTATCAACCGATTGAGAATAATTAATGGTTTAATGGAGCTCATTGATTTATTACTTTTCGATATTTTTATCAGAAGGGATAACATCCGGTTTATTTAGGACTTTACTTTTTCTTTTAAATAGTGCCCTTGTAAATATTATTATAGCTAAGTTTTACTTAAATCCCGAGTATATGATGCATTCTTTGTCCCCTCAATTTATATAATAAATAATTTATTGATAGTCGTATCGTAGGCTCATCTGACGCGTCGTTTATTTCATACTTCATATGCATATACCGGTTCATTTGTCTTATAACTAAGAATAACAGAGTATAGGAAAATTAAAAAAAAAAGTTCGTTATATATTATATTCTTAAGTTAGAGAACGTTTAGCTGCTTCTATTAAGGGTTATAATTATTAACCTGTTAAGGCCAAAATCGAGTATTTCACCTATAATCACGCAACACGCGTTTTAATTTGTTCAAACAATTTCGGTATTAATGGTCATTAGTTTTGCTGAGTGGCTAGAATATAAGGTTATTTTCACATAGAATTCCTTTTTCAAATATCAGAATTTAAAAAATAAACAATAGACTCGTATATTTTATACATGTGTCAAATTGACATTTGACACATTGTAATTTTGATTTAAATAATTCATGTTTTGATAATAATATTAAAGAGAAGCGACAAATAGGGACCCAAATATTAATTGTAGCTTAATTCAGCCAATTTTACATGATTAATCGACTAATTTCGTCTTGATTCGTGTATCAGAATATTAAACCTTTACCTGTATGTAACAAATATTCACGTTTGATTTACGTAAATTTACGCCATGGCCAGCCTATATTCTTAATTTAAAATTTGAATTCTATCAATGTCAAAATTATTGAGAATAATTTGACAGATGTTCAAATTAGATGAAGTTTATTAACGACAAATTGCTTATCTGTGGCCTCATACTAAACTCATGACCGAATTACGATATTTGAAATAGAATTCTTAGCCGATATAGATGTTAGATGATATTTTCTTTTGGCGAATTGGCTTTGCTGGAAGTCATTGGACCTGATGTGGAATTAGCGTGAGTGCGGCTTATTTAACATGAAACATTTAAATTACAATATTTAATTATTATTGAGTATATTTTTTGTTTCATTATATGTGGATCTTAATTTTTGTACAAGATGTCTACTTTTTTCTTTAACATTTATTTATAGATGCCCAAGTACTCTGAAGTACAATGAAACAATAAGTACATAGTTATTTTGGGTAACGTATTGCATTTAGTTTGAAGGCGAACCAGTTGGTAAATATTAAATACCAGTTACCTGCGCAAGCGCATGCCGATAGCAATTTACGGGGTAGTCACATGCAGCGAAAGTTAATTTAGTTGTAATAACAATATCTTACGGGTTAAATTAGACTGAATCGCTTGGATGTTTACAATGTCGCAAATTAACACCTAGACGTCGATATAGCCTAATTGGGTATGTAAAATGAGGTCTCTTCTGACTCTTAGCCTTAATTCGTCAAGAAGCAAAATGATAATGTATCAAAATATAATTTTTGTTAAAGAGTCTGTAGTCAAAACTTGAATATCGTCAATGTCAATTGTCATTTATTATTCATATAATTTAATATTAACTGTGGTAAGTTCTATTTCAACGTATGCAAAACCTGTATGTTGATGTGTTTATTATGTTGGAGGATTTGTCGGATAAAAATCCAGTTACCGAAAACTTCAAAATGTAATATAATGTTTAATTATCCCGGGGATGGTACGGGGAATACAGCGGAATGCAAATCTCACTGTGTTCAATTTTTTCCTACCGAATCGAATCTTAAAAAATGCCTCGTCGCAAAGCGGTTACGTGACTCAACCACTCAACCACGAAGTCTACACATGTCCTATTCTATGTTCACCGAAGCAACCATTGTTAGTGAAATTGGATGCGCACTATTTACTGTATGTTATAATTATGCATCTAATTGGTTGAGCCATTCGGTCAGCTGTATCTCTTATAGTCGGCCATTATCAGAATCGCGATATCTGTAAAGAATTTAAGATAATATTGATGATAATCAAAAGAAATAGTGTAGGTTCGGCATCTATTTCTACGTAAATTATTATTATTAAGAATTTATAATTAAATTTGTATAAAATAGAATTTTACCATTATAATTGAATTAACACAGATAAATATTTATTTATTAATACATCTAACTACAACTAACATTGAGGAGGCCGTTTCTCTAAAGGTCCACATTGAATAAAGAAATAAATAATACAAACATAATTGGATAATTTTAATCATATTGTTAATATTTTATATGTATTATTAATATTGATAAATTAGTTAATATAATAAATTAGTTTTTATTCTATATAATATGATTAGATTACGGAATAGGTAAAGGATTCATTCACTGTAGGATAAATAAATTTTATTTTATTATTTTACATCTAACTACTATTATTAGAGGATCTTATCCTAATGCAATGCGAATTAACTCAAAGAACACGAGATGTCCATTATTTCGTGAACCTCGTTTAGTGCATGCATAGCCTAATGTTAAATTCTAAAATGAAGTCTAAGCTTTAGTTGTAGTATAATTGCTTCCACTTGTATGTATGTAGGTTACTGAATTACGTATTTAATGTATATTTCAAGAGCTTTGTGCATCTGCGTTGTACCTGTTATACTATTCGAATAAATTACTACCAATTCCTACATATATACATTTAAATCGGGACTAGCTGATACGTTTCGTAGTCAAAAACAATGAACTTTGTAAATTCCTTTTGTCTTGTATATATCCCGTGAATCGAAACTCAGAATAGTTTTCGTGTACGCGATATTGTAGTAAGATTTTTAACGAAAGTTAAAGGTTTCGACTTAATACGTTTTTAACACAAGCCCTTCAAATATTAATTTTTAGATCATAATTATTTTTCTAATATTTCTCAAATAACAAACGGTTGTCGTTTTGTTTCAAAAACATGAGTTTTATATATTCTGATATGAATTGTGAAACTTTGACTAGAGTTGCTATAACGTATTATACAGTGATAGTCCAGTTCTTTATCCGTTAAGTGTTAGTAATAAAATCGACCATAGAATAGGTTTTTATCTTCTGGAATAAAAATCAAGAGTAATTAATATAATAATTATACGTTTCACGTTTCACAAATGGTCGTTTAGCTCCAAGTAAAGCTCTATAGGTTGTAATATGGGTGCTAATACAACTCTTAAATTATATATATATATATATATATGTTTGAAACAAAAGGTTTTATATATATATATATATATAGTGGTTATGGTAATCATAAAATAGTAAATCGGTCCAAATCATCTTAGAATAAACGGCAGGAAACACGAACAGTACTAAGACTGATTAATTTTTTATTTGGTTTTCTTAAAGACTAATAGGTAGGTAGGTTTATGTCTGTAGTTAGAAAATTTTATAGCTAGAGCAACCATATCATAGATTTATAGAATAGTGGACCGGAGCACGACTGATGCTGGCGCATGAAAAATTGTTGAGCCTTTGCCAGCTTCAGATACTGAATGTCGCGACGTTGATGTATCAAATTTAACGAATAGATACCATTCGATATGCAAGTATTTTGTATGTCTTTATGATTTCAATGCCTGGAGTGGGTTTTTTGTCGATGTATGAGTTTATGCGTCTATTTCAATTCCTCCTATGAATTATTCGATTATTTTACCAATACTAAATTTTTATACCAAAGTACTTAGTAGACGTTTCGTATGCTTTACAGCGACTGTGAAAGCTAAAATTCGCGTTTATAAAAGCCGATTTATAGTAAAAAATTCTATAGTTAAATTATATTTGTGAGCTTGATTCTGATAAAACGCGGAAGATTTGGCAGACCTTGTATTGTTCGGCTCAGCCGAAATCTGACCTTAGACACAAACTAATCAAATATTGACCGTACTCTTTGTTAGTGAAATCTCTTTAAATATTTATAAGCATTATGTGTTTAAAGACTAACAATTGTTTTTTCATTATTTCAGGTGAGTAACGGCAATGTACTCGATACAGGAACACCGACCTTACTGGTAAATATGTTTCTATTTGGAGCATGATAATATTGAGAACGTTTCATTTTTCCTTCACAAATTTATAATAAGTATTGTAAACGTGTACTACGATGAATAACGTAGGTATTTGTAATGTAAAACTACCCTCACAATATTTTAATGTCGTTTGTATAAATTTCTTATACTTCGAAAAAAAATACATGAACTTGCTACTAAAAATAATAATACGTTATTAACAAACAATTACATCATACAAGAAGAAGAACCTTTAGAATCTTTGGTTTGTCAGTTAGTCCTTTGAACACTGACAGGAGTCAAACGGGCAGGAGACTCATCTGATCGTGTTACCGACCTTTAAGATGCAAACTTCTATCTTCTTTATTTAGAATCTATATTATTCTTTATCTTTCTTCTTTATTCTTTTATTATACTACATATAATTTCATTAGAGATAGTTTCGTTGTTCACAAGGTTTTACGAACTATCAGCGTTGTTTGCTTAACGAGAAATTACGATAATTAATGTACCTTATGTAATCTGCTGCGATCCGTTGTTTAACTTTCCGGACGGCTTGTTCCGTTCCAAAGTTAATAATTAAAAAGTAATTTACGCCGAGTTAAGGATAAAATTTTCGTGAAACTTACATAAAAGGGTTTACCTGAACGTAGCTGTTTTGTTAGGCTGTTTACGTGTGCGGTGGGCCAATCGGCTTTGATATGGTACTTAGTTTGTAAGGTCAAATAGATGTTACTAATGTTGTCGTTGTAGACTTCATTTAATTAAATCGTAAACTTAAATGTTTTTGAATCTGCGTTTAATTTTTTTTTGTGTTTGTATTTCTTAAACAGAGTATGATGAATTACGCCATAATTAAATTATATTCCGATATAATTGACATTTGTTTTGGCTAAATATATTTCTATGAAACGAGCTTGTAAATGGAAAACGAAATCATCAAAAGCTTTGAATGAAAAACCTCAAGGTCTTTAAGAATAATGTATTTAAAAGTCCCCAATTCATTCCAGTTTAAATTTAGACGTTTAATTAGCAAATATAGAAAATGCAGATACGGTTACGAGCTGATAGTATCTGTTCTTATGAACAGCGCGTTAAAGATGTTGTTTGAATTTATTCGAAAGGCACAGAAGAAAGTTTTCTTTAGACGCCGACGATTTCTGGAATGCCGGTCACGGTTTTATCTCCAAGTCTTCACAGAAATTGGCATAGGTTCAGAAACTGAGGACCCAGAATCGCGCGCCTATTTAGCATTGCTATAGGTATGCAGCTTTTTTCACTTGCGAACAAGTGAATCGACTCCCAGCGGAGGTCCCTACGAGATACGACCTCCAATTCTTCAAGAAGAGAGCGTACTCCTCCTTTAGGGCCGGCAACGCAATCATTAAGGGGTGTTTATTGGCTGCGGTTGCTATTTAGGCTCGTTTGCTCCCCCCCCTATTTTATTAGAAAAACAGATATATCTGTCCTATAAACGGATACACACATATTGATAATTGATTTATTACAACACGCGATCGATCTCCTATTCCGGTATCGCTATACATAATGTATGTGCTGTAGTGGTATTGGTGAGAACATGACTCGCTCATATCAATAGTTTGAATACCTAATGTAGGTGTTCATCGAGGGACTATTGTGAGCCATATTTAAGACTTTTTTAAACATGTAATTTAAATATTTTGTATCTAATCATTTATGCCGACGTTCAAGTCTTTGTGGATACTGTGCAAACATATTAAAACAAGAGATTCTGTGTTGCCAGGACATATAATAATAAATATGGCCTCCGTAGGAATATGGCAAGATTGTGATAATTTCAAATTAGTGTCACCTTTCAGTCGTACCGTGACCACGGTTAAATCATAAATGAAAAATTAGTTACAAAGTATTTGATTTAATGTATATTTAGTTAAAAGCAAGTATATAAAAAGATGGTAAAAATATTGTTTTAAATGACACAAATAAAATTATAAATTTGAGGTCGTATTTATCTAATTACCATTTTAACTTTATTATGCGTATTTATTATTATATTATTATTCTAAGATCATATAAAATTTCTATAAGACGGTTATATTTTGAGATGGATTCCATGCAACATTAATCTCTCAGGCGCTATAATAATTACTTTTTAAGATTATTTTAAAATTCATACTCTTAAAATATTCATAATTATTATTTCGTCATATACACCTGCTGCCAATTTCTGTGCCTTACCTCGGATTGCCGTATGTCCGCGACAGTACGGAGTTTACAGGCATATATAAAAATAATTTAAACTTTTTTAAACTCAATCTGACAGTATTAAAAGTCATCAATTGTTTCTCCATCAGAATGTCAGTTGGTTATCATCTTCAATTCTTAGAAATACAACCACATACTTTAAATTTCATCTCGTGTCTTCGGATAATGTCAAGAGATTCTTCAAAATCACCAACCTCGTTGAATACCCGCGATGTGACAAACGTGTGTAAAATTTTGGTAAGAGCAACCTTTGAAAGTTGTGATCGAAGTGCCATTAAGGCCTCTCCTGGAACAGTGCCAGGGACATGATATTATTAGCACGTCGACAGCGTTCGAGTGAATCAAGCCCAAATAAGATCGATATTCGGACGACAGGATAACTGCTCTTTGAACCATACATCCTTACCTTCATATTCATAGTAAATTTGTGTGTAATTTATACACACAAGCCGTATTAAATAACTATTGTATCTTTATTAAATACAAACATTTTATAACGACATGACAGTGATATAAAAATAATAACGAAATAAGAAAAATAAACATATTTGTATTATATTGGACCCCTCTCGGGTAAAAGCCTCCTCCAAAGAATTCCAGATCTTTCGCTGTTGTCCACCTTTCGCCTGCTGTCTTTATATTTTCGTCGACCCACCTCGTATGAGGTCGGCCTCTCGATCTTGTACCTCGTCGCCTTGGCCATTTTACCAGTCTTTGTGTCCACCTATCATTACTGTATCTGGCCACATGTCCTGCCCATTTCCGAATTTTACTTGAGGGGCAAGTTATTTTTGTTCTTTTTCTAATTTCTGTGTTCTTTATTTGATCTTTAAATTATAAAAACTTCCAATTACGCTGGAGTAATATTAGATTATTATTAAATTTAGAAAAACGACGATTCAGTTTAACTAATTGCTCCATTAGCCCTATTCATTCGTCCGTGACAAAAATTCTATCCAATAGTGATTTTATAAAGAAAGTAATAGAAACACGGAAAAGTATGAGTTTAAAGAGAAAATATCTCACATGAGACAATTATCAATAATTGCGAGAACTGGTTCTAAGCCTTGTTCGGTACTGGTACAGCGGCCCACTGACACCATGAGTTTCGCAAAAACGTTTGACCCCGATAGCGCCAATCGCTCATATGTCTTGTTCTAGCGGTAGAATTGCGATTAAGCGTCCATAAAATTGATCAGACATGAAACGATATGATTTCTATAGCATAAAATATTATAGAATATAGCTATTAGGTAATAATATATATTATATCTAGATATATACTCGTAATACTCGTATCTCGTCCTATAGTCTATCAAATACAAAAATATCAATTCGAAGCAGTGGTTCGTAAGACTATTTTAAATAAAACTTCTCTATGACCGTGAATGTATATTTTTCAGTAATCGTGATCAAAGAGAGACACTGTTAAAGAGACATACACTTAATTACTTTTAGAAATATATCTTTTTTTATATATATTTATAACTTTGCACACGATAAAATTAGAAGGAGGTAGGTTTCAAACTTAATTAACAATTTAACAAAACGCAAGATATTACGCGCCGATAATAGACAAATACAATGATAACATTTTATTGAACGATTATTTATATATCACGTATATATAATAAAATTATCTACAATAGTCTAGAATACGCGATTCGTTCGTACTATTCGAAGTATAGTTTATTCAATTTCCTGCGATTATCGAGTGATTACACTTTCAAATTGTCTAATTACCATGCATACATTCATTAGCGTGACAATATTGTATTTTGTATGTATGCAGATTGTGGAGAAATTCCTTACGTTAATGATAGGTGAAAATTGGTATTTTGTCATGCGAGACTCTAGTCGTTCTTATAAATGTTACCCTCTTAAACTTTACAAAGCTACATTTATAATAAAGTTTTACTATGTTAAATGCTTAGTTTTTCTAATATTATGTATCTTTATCTTATATATGAAATTGTCTTGTTACAGTTTTCGTTCCCATATTCCTCCGAAACGGCTTGACCGATTCTCATGAAACTTTGGGAAGTTTGTAAAAAATTTGAGTAGGTCTGAGAATCGCTAAATATATGTTATTCATCCCCCTAAATGTTAGAGGTAGTCCACCCCTAAATTTCATTTTTTAGACAAAATAATAGTTTCTATTTTTTTATGATACAACATACAAAATACATACAACCCTAAATTTTTACCCCTCTACGATCAACGCCTATTTTTTGTTTATTAATTGAAAATTGAAATCACATGTATTGCAAAGAACGTTTGCCGGATCAGCTAGTATATATATATGTTTATCAGGTTAAACTATAATACAATGTGTCTCATCATATTATCTAGTATATTTACAAAGAAATTGTTTGGTGGAAGATAAGCGTAAACCTAATTTTATATAATAAAATTATTTTCTTGAAATACGACAAGCATAATCAATTTTATTAATAATATTATATAGCAATATTAACATTTTTGTAGTAATAGTTTCTCGGTGAAAAATTTTCGATATAAAAATTCCTTGTTTGCTAACTCTATCGATGAGATGCCGAGGAAAATTTCCTGGCGTAAAAGCGACGGAAACGTTCGCGGAAAATATATGTAAATATATCACTTCGCAAAACATATTTTCTGAATACACATCAGGTACAGAACTCTTTTCACTTGATACAAAAACGTTTACTAAAGGTAAGGTTATATCACAATTAAAACAATCATTTTCCATCTTGCGTAAGGCTTTTGCTCCTGTAACTTGTTGTTTTAAGTTAAAAGTTTATTTCTATGCATTCAATCCCTTTTTAATGAATTTCTTTGTTAAATTTAGTCTTAAACTGTGTAACAATTAAGTATACGGCTAATTAAGTTCAAAAAGGGGGACAGTTATTATTAAAAGTAATTTATTTTTATACACAAATCTCCGAGTGCAAAACTTATGTATTATATCTATCTATGTGGGGCCTAAAATACTAAACACTATACCGATGCGTAAAATAAGATTGTAAATCTATATTAAAATTCCTATGGGATAAAATACTATGAGAATTGAGATATGTACCAATGCCTTTATTCTACACATAGAGTTGATGCAAACAGATATATTCACGGTATAAAAGATAGGTTTAACACGAAACTAAAAATTAAAGAGAATGGAGGATATATAAAAGACAATTAACGAGATCGTCCACCCATAACACGAACCCCAGTTGCAGCAGAGGAATTGAAGCTTTAAGTTTAGCCACAAAAATCAAAATTTTTGGTTTGGTCTAGAATGTTCACTCGACTGGGTTCGCGGGATTATAATTGTTTAAGTATCGCATACGATACAAAGGAATAAATGGAATAAATTTTATTTTATAGTTTATATTCATTGTGGCTACAATAACTGTGTATTTTCAAATTTTGATATTCTAAAACGTATTTATGTGAACTGTAATTAATGTCTGAAAATTTTGCGTATAACAAATAATACAACTTGTAGCGACAGTATATCTATTGGATTCCTGTTTTGCTTATAAACAGTCCATGTGCGACGCATAAATAAATAAAGCCTTATTTCTACTATATTTCAGCTACATTATTACAAATTTTAATATTTAAGCTGTACAATTTTATTTATATATAAAAATTGATTCTGTCCCTTGCTAAGGTCATCGAGTCTGGCCATTGTGAAAATAATCTCGAAAATAATCTTCCATGTGCGACGCAAACCAATGTAGACAAGTAGATTCTGTCATAGACAACTTTAAAAGAGCAATTTGTATAGAATTGCATTTACCGACATCAAACAATGCATCATTCGCATTCTCTGTATAGCATAATTACTCTACTTACCTTGGAACTGTAGTTCAAAGTAAGTTTTTAAATACAAAAGAGAAAACGATCGCGCAAGTTTTTAATTGTAATTGGCGGCACGGGCCTGAGCCATAGACACGCTTGATAGACTTGGTCTGTATTTTTCACAGACTCAAAAACCCGGAGATGTACGTGTTTTTTTTTTTCAATTTGATCGATTTGAAGTCAACGAATAAATTGTTTGGTCAATGGATTTGATTAAAGAATTACTGCTTTTACTAGTAGATCAAGATAAATTTTATAGAATGTACTTAACTAACAGCGCCCAAATTATAACTGTTTTTTTTTTATATATATTTAACACTATTTATATACCACATTTTATATAAATTGTATGCAACAATTGTAACACACTATACTGCCTGTTAATTTTTGACTTTAACCGCGAGGATCAAATAGTTTACATCTTACTTGTTAATTATTATTCTTATACGGAAATACATTTCTTTCTGTACAAATGTATCTAACATCAAAGATTGGAGAGTGGCCAGGGCTAAACAGACACCGCCCGATTATTTGTCCCATTCGTCAGCTACAGCCAAGCCCATTGGCGCAATTTCCAATAAACAATCATAGCTTGGACGTATACGTTACGGGCTTCGGACGTATACGTGTAGCGGACACGTGAAAACACTTTAAAAAAATTTGCATCGTGAAAGTATGATTTTTTTACTTTTTTGCCGTCGATAAATGTTTATTGTGGTACGCTTCATTACATTTGCATACATAACCTAATGCCTTCCCGTGCGCTAAATATTTATGATCTTCAGAATGTACGCTATAAAAGATAATTTTTATAAATGAACGTGCCCCGACATAATATATTGCCGACGTTATGGGTCACCTCGAACATGTTAACGAAATATTCGCCTGATTTTTTTTTAGTAGTCATTTTAACATTTGCACAGTTAGAAATAAAAATCGTCAGAATAATTTAAAATAATGTAATATACTTAAATTTTGTAAAAAATACATAACTTAATCCGTTAACAAAGTGTTTTTCTTTAAATGAGTAATAGTTATGTTAATAAAAGACAATAAAAATCGTCTGTAGATGTACAAGAAAATAGAGGTCAAGTTTAAATACGATTTTCAAGATCTATGCCAAGTTTAACATAATCCAATTATTGGTTATATTCAGGCCGTTTTTTTTCTAAATAAAGTTTCTGTTCGGATTGGGTAGTATTGTTTATACAATAAAATCTACGGTACATAAATCTTAATTACAAACATAAAATTAATATAATAAATAGAATATGGCGTTACTTTGCGGAAGTCCATAATACAAAACCGTAATAGACCATCGCTGATCGTAGAGGCAATATCCTGAGGATGCTCCGGTGTCGGGCGAAACGTGCGTCGAGTGGTTGTGGGTTTTTTCGCGAATATTACTTATAGGTCTATTAGAGTTTTGACAAACATAAAATGATAACAAAGGTATATTTCAGTAAAATTCCTACTCTGTATATGTAGGCCTTGGGCGAGCTTCAAAACCCTATTGGGAAAATCAATACGTGTTCCTCTCCCAAACAAGTGAACTAAGAATAAAGGAATATCCTTTTCTTATAAAAATTTCAAAGTTTCCTCGACCTCGTCTGAAATTTTAATAACGCTGTGTGAAACTTGAACAAGCGAACGCGGCCGGAAGGAGGTTATTTCATTTATCTCCGAGTATACACGCACCCACTCAGCTAACACAAGAATTTAACTGACTAGTATGACGCGAGCTTTTTCCCTACGGTTACATTCGCCATTTATTAAATTACACGAAATTCATTTATACGCCGCTCTTATGCATAGCGAGATATATAGCCTTCGAATGGACTATCAACGTAAAAAATGAAAATATATATGACCTCCTTCGGGTTTCTTGGAAATTCATTTCTGAATGAACGTGGAAAATAAAAATAATTTTCTATTCGCACCACTCTCTCTTTTCAAAACAGCACACATCTCTCTTAATCACAGCGTAAACAAAATTAGACAAAAAGAGACGCAAGACTTATTAGATTTATTATTCATTTTCATAAGAATTTCTTCAACTTAGCTCCAAAAGTACTATTAAAATAAATAAACAGTATCGTTGTAATTAGTATACACAGCAGACTGTTATCAAACGTAATTATTGATCTAATATTGACACAGTATATGGAACTGTCAATAATTCTCAGTTAACGTACGATGCGTTTCAGATAAGTAATTATACAACCATTACAGTCTGTGGCCCATAACTCCGATAGTAGGTTTCAAAGGAACAATGCCTTTGCTATTTTGGCATCGAAAATGTTCGACTTGATTTTATCGAAACTGATGTAAAATGTATGTGTGCCTATTTTAGCGTACAATTTCAATGATTTTACGTTTAACTCCATACACCAACACTGAATGGTTCCTTTTTCTATATATATTCTATAAACTTTGACTCGCCTCTTGCTCCTTATATGTTGTGCACCGTATCCTCATTTAGAGGACCAAACTTTGCTAACTAAAATAATTTATAATTCATAGAAGGCTTTCCGCAAGTAAGCCTACATAGTACAAAATCCCAATAGACCAATATACAAGCAATACTCCGCGAAAAACCCACAACCACTGAGCAGTAACGCTCCGAGACCGGAGCATCATCAGGATATTGCCTCTACAAACAGCGTTCGGGGGGGCAATATCCTGTTGTGGGTTTTTCGCGGAGGATTTTATAAAATAATTTATTTTTTTGCAGCTTTGTATATGTCGATTTTTATACAGAATATAAATAAATTAACCATAAGAATACAAATTTGAGTAACAATGGCGATTGGCCGATTAGGTTTGGCCTTAGTATAATCCGCTATTCATATGCATGACGGATCGAACCACAAACGAAGGAAGCACAGAGAACGGTCGTCTGTTTAAAGTACCCACGAATCCCCTCGGTCACGTAGCATACTGCAAACTGTTGAATATTAAAACTTAAATAATATTCCCCACTGACTCGCTTTAACAATAATTTTCTTCTACTATTCGCTACTACAATAATAAATTCAAATTTAGAATTTACTTCTAAAATTTACTTCTAACCTAAATAGAACTGTGTAAACTTTTTGGTTATTTTCTCATAAATTAACATAGATAATTTATTCTGCATCTACCAATAAATTACTTAATATGCAGTCTGTTTAGAAAAACATGCAAATTCTTTTACTAATTCGTAATACTCAGTTCTATACTGGTATATGGCAGCCATCTTGCCTGTCAATTCTTGTGTCCTATTTGTCTAGAAATAAAGTAATAATGTATCATAGGGGTATTGACGGTGGTAAAGCCACATGAAAGGAAATTAATACATTCCTAATACCAAAGAATTGTGTTTTGATGATCGTTATTGAGGGCGTTGACCTGTGATACTTGATAGGAGATTTTATTTGTACTGTAATTGCTTTATATTATCACATTCTGTGACATATTGACCTCTGTAGACGTCGAGATATCTTGTAAGATGCTGGAGACTACATAATTTTACTTCAAATCTTATAAACACGTTTGCGACTCACTCAAGAATCCATCGTGATCTTTAGATTTAAAAATACTTTTATTTTTTCTGTCCATTCGAAAGGAAATTGGGAGGGAAGATCAAATTAAATATATCTCTTTTATATGCTCATCCGAGTGCCCGCAAAAACTGTATTTTATACACATATATACAACTAAGAAAAGTAATTCCTATTTTTAATTTAATTATTATAATTAAAACATTAGCTAAGTATATTATATAACATAAGTTAAATACCATCTGTAGACTTAATCCAGTGACAAAATAGGCCCATTTGTAACAGCAATTAGACATTGCGTTTCGACCGCATGACGAATCATTCCACCACTTACATGTCTCGGTCATATCAATTCCGTTTAATTGAGTTTAATATAATCATTATGGGCACTCCGCAAAGCCCTATTTTGTGTCCCCCCTAGTTAAAAAGAAGTTCAAACCTAAATCTATTACCCACAAAAGATATTTTATTCATAAAACTGTGTCTTCATCGCATCGAAATACAAATTTCACGGAAATAAACGTTTTACTACATTTTACTGCTTTTACTACATTTAAACTTTATATTATTATTAGTTAATTTACAAATGTATTCTATTGTATGTATTTCTGTAACAAATTGAAGAAGGGCCCGAAAGCGTCGGAAAACATTTTCAATAACTCAAAATCTGCTACTTATACTTTCCGATACAAAGCAATCCCAAACAAACGCGCTATATCCGTTAAATTACAAAGCGCTCTGAATACCATTTTTCTCAAAGCTTCTGAGTTTACCTTCGCCTGATTATAGATTACGTGTTTTGGAGAATCTGAGACTAAACACGCCCGGTTGAATGTACGACGAAATACAGAGGCGTCGTAAAAAAGACGGCTTGTTTACTCCAAGATGTGAGCCGACGAGCAAAGTACACCATGTGTTCATTATTTCAACGCAGCGGTAGGCAACTTAACACTAATAATAGAATGAAATAGATGTTTACGAAGGGGAGCTGGGCTCTGCATCGCTAGATCGTTATTTTTAACTTCAAAAAAGATCGATTTATGAATCGATTTTTATGATTGTTAAGGAGACTTGGATGATCGAGGGGAACCTTCATGAAATGTAGTTGTGGTTTCTTTTTTAATAGATTTGAATTGGTTTCAATAAAATTTATACGTAAACTGCAGAACGCAATCATACACCGCCTATTTTCTTAATTATCCTTAATATGTGTGTATTTGAAGTGTTTTGGCTATTTTATAAGTTTTCCTTTTCTTATATCTCAATTTCACTACTCATGCATTCATATATAGATAATCGTCAAGGTAATTGACTAATTATTTCTTATAATCATAGTTTGATCTAATGGACAAAACTAGATCTATGTTTTCTCTAACGACAGCCTCCTTGGACCACCCAGTTACTTTCCGGATTAGCAATTTTTTATATATTACGTCTAAAAAGTATTTATAATATTATTCAACATTTGACCTGCCTATGTTTGAGGCAACTACCCAAGCGTGACCGGCGGTCGTGGTCAATTTAATATATTATATAGCGTTTAAACTCGTGATCAAAGATTTTACTTCAACCTCTTAACTGATAAGAGATTTCGTATCTCCTTAATAATCATCTTATTTCGATAAATACATTACGAACAATAAAATATAAGTAAGGTATAAATTATACCTTTCAATATTTCGAAGACTTAATATAGTAGAAGTACTACATCAGTAAACAGGGGACTTTTGCTGAAGAGACCACGGTGTATGTTGGCCATGATGAATTTGATACCACCAAATTATAAAAAATAAAATAAATTTGGTTTAACAAATACCTCTGTGCAAAAGATCATAAAAACATTGAGCGTTGTACATATTAAGGCAGAATCGTCTTTACGTGTCTTTGAATAAATTTGACCGATTTTATTTTTATTATAAAATCCTCGTTGCAACAGTTTTGTTCGGGCTGAAATCATATGGTTTGGCTGCGGTGGCGGTCGAGGATGGCAGTTTGTATGTCAATAGCATTTATTTACGTGGAAATGTAGCACGGGCCAAGTATTGTGGTGGACTTATGATTGAAAAGCCGAGAGTATTTAGTTCTGCGGTAGGCGCAACTCTTCACTTTTGTATGTTACAGATTGCTTTAGAAAATGTACCCTAATAAAGAGATTTTTACGTTTATATTTCTTTGTAGAACAACTGAGGTGAGTGGTTTCATTAATTCAAGACCCGTGCATATTAGATGTGGTGTAGTTTTTTATTAAATTATTGTCATTGCTTTGTACTTAAAAATATATTTGCAAATACTTTCAAATGTATTTGCTTCAAATAAGAAACACTAGGGCGATGCCTGACGTTGCTCTTTCGATTGCCATTTTATTCACCAATACTTCATCGATCAATCACTGTCAAATACAAGAACAAACTAACTGAAGTAATTCTGAAAATTTTCTTTATAGACAATTTTAGTGTTCGATTTTCAAAATATTCTTCATCTCTGCTAGCAGGTGTTGAATGTTCAAGGTCATTTGTCCGGCTCTTAAATGTGTATTAAATCTGTTGGTACGCTCGCTATAACTTACTATCTCAACGCCCATCCATCTATAAGCCGAATAGTTATTGCAAAAACCATGTACGCAATGTTGAGCCAATGTCGGTCGACATTGTCCAGACTCATAGAAAACCGACTCGAATACTAAACATCCACAAATTTTAAAAATTTGCACGTACAATGTAAGATTAGTCAAAACACTTTGAACCCGTTCAAATACCAACACTTTAAATATACATTGAATAAAACTTGAAAAAAGCCTTATTTTCGTATTTATTGAGGGAAAAAATACATATTTGTGATCAAGGAAAATTGATTCAAAAGGTACTTCTCGGGTCAGTTAATCCTTTACAAAATATTGTAACCGACGATGGCGATAAACTACAATTGGCGGGTTCTGACGGACTATATAGAAAGCTTTCAGAAATGCTTAGAGTGTATTTAGATGTGTTAAAGCTCCTCAAAGTTTAGACTGTATAAAACGAGAAAGGTTCTGTCTAATTGTCTACTGTTTCTAGTTATCTATATAGTGTTATAGAGGAGGATCAATAAAAAAAGTCTATCTATTTTAATAACGAATAAATTATACAGAGTACAATTTTTTTTATAGAGGAGGATCAATGAAAGGTGTCTATCTATATATATCTATCTATCTAAATAAGGAATAAATTCAAATTTTTTTTGAATCTGAATCAGATTGTATAATATATATTCTTCTATATTAAACGGAAAAATAGAGGATGTTGAAAAGCGAAACTTAGTGCGAATGAAACCGCGGCGAAAAGGGAGTCTATAGGGAAATACTAAGTAATATTGATTTCGTATTACAGTCCTCCATTGTTGTCCTTTTAGAAGTACCAGGACCTTCAAAATAAACCTTATGACGCCTATTCATTGGGAATCTATTGTGCGATGTACAATGTACGAAATTACTCTATTCATGAAAATGTATTCATTTTGATGTTTTTGTAATATTGCCTGGCATTGTAGGGATTCTCCTGTGAATTATTACCTTATTTAGGTCCACACTGTAATTACAGCTGAAAAGAATTCTTGAAACAGGTTTTCTGAAGAGCGCGAATGTTGAATGAGTATGGTTTCAGAGATAATTAAGTCTCACGTAATTTTATATTATTACATTACCACTAATTAACGAAATCGAAGTAAAAACACACACTTAATTGATGTATTTTCTATTTCACTAGTTTTTATTTAATACTTTGTGGCATTAATTTCGGTTTTATTTTTAGAGTATCCTCAGTAAATGATGATGACTCAACACAAAAATAAACATTCGGGTCGCGCTTATAGTATAGGTTAGCGTGCCCAAGCAAACAATGTCTTAATTTATAATATAGATAAGTCTAATCGTAGTGGATTCTTAAAATCGTGGCCGTTGATACTTGTTAAAGTGAATCTACGCGGCGCAAATTAACAGCAGCGGATCGCGGTCACAAGTCGACGCAATTGTAACCAATAACCACTTCCTAATTTTCTCGTTTCCTCGCACACTGCGCACTCAAATAGTTCTATTGCATTGTGTAAATGCAATTGGAATCCATACGAAGTTGAAGCAAATTAACGTTAAATATGTTATATATAAAACAATACTTTGTAATAGCCGGTCTCGATTATAAATCAGCATTTCGCTGAACACTGAAGATAGGAATGACATTAGTTAAAATCACACTATGCTATTAATATAAAGCAACCTCAAAGGGTTGAAATACAGAATGAAAGTTTCTAAAAATAATCTAAAGTTATTTTTAACATTGTAACACCCTTTTGTCGGTTCTAAGACGTGTTTGGTTGACGATTGGTGACGTCACCTCATTTAATACGCATATCGAAGGAAAATGAACACAGGAGCTTCTGCTCTTAGGGTTAAGCATTGCTCAAAACATTAGCGCACTGAATTCATTAGGCAATTAAAAATAGTACAAAAATACTATACTAATTTGGATAACTTTAAGATATCGTATGCAGGAGTGGGAGTGGGAGAAGTTAAATGAGTGATAATTAACTCAATCAGTATACAGGTTCATGGATCATAATGACAGTCGCTGACATAAAACTATAGATTTACAGCTGACTCTTGCAAGAGCGACAGTTGTTTTTTGAATATCCTGTAAAATTAGTAAGAATGGCATTCACATGTGATGTTGAATTTGATAATGCTTTTAAATAAAGTTGTCTCTTTTCATCCCAACGTAAATACAATTTGACAGAAACAGACGAAACTGTAATCATAATGCAAATAGTGTTTTAGTAGTAATTGACCATCTGCGTTATTACTTATTTAACGTTAACGTTTAAGTAATGAACCAGTCTACGAGTTGTTTATTACGGTAATGAACATCAGAAGAATTGAATAAATCCCTTACCAACCCCATGTAATCGCAAAAGGTTGATAGATTTGAGTCTCGGTGCGCGCCGTCAAGAATTTAATTTTAACGAAAATTTAATAAAAGGTAAGCGTGCGTAGTCAATAAGTACTTTTACAGAAGTTTCTTATTTGAAAGTTTATTTTAAGTTTGGCTATTTCTCTTTGAAATATGTATGTGATTATTAACTTCGGTAATAATTGGTGTAGGTAATATTAAATTGAGCAATATTTCATTCGAATTATTATTATACTTAGCTAGGTTCATTTCGGTCCTGGGTTCGATGGCAGCAAAATAATTACAATTTATTCATACATTTGACGTTCTTTTTGTTCAACAAAAGAAATTATAGTTTTAATACTGGATATATTTTTTTTTTTTATTTTGAATTTTACAGCTGTAACGTATTTAATATAATTTTTAAGGTTATTATGTGAAGTAACCATAACATAAGAAGAGAAGCGCCAACTCAATTTAATTTGTTTATTTTTGAAAGTGACGAACAGATATACACGTAAGTATTAAAAAATGGTCAATTTTCATATTTTACAATTAAACAGACACTTGCTAAAAATTCCTCAGTAAAATACAAAAATATAAATTCGTATCGCTAAATATATATTATAACAACAAAAGATCGCAATTAAAACCGATCAACATATCTAAAACGTGCGCGAGTTTTGGCACGAGCACTTGGTGTCAATAATTCGATTCGTACCCCAGAAACGTCAGCTATAAGTAGCTGAATTTATTGCGACAGAATTAGTATAGACCGCGTCCCTGAAGTGGAAATTTCGCTTTTAAACATCAGAGGATGTGTTCGTCCCATTTTGCGTTTTACAAAAATCCTTCGCATAATTTATTTTAACACGAATATCATTTAACATACATATTTTGTGAGATATTAATACATAAAAAATACTTTACTTGATTTTAAATCAAGACACCTGTATGCCCGTGACCATGGTCGCCAAAGAGTATATAAATCGCATTTTAGCACTGTATAAATATTTTATTTATGATCCCAGTATCAAACAAAACTATTATTTGTCACATTATTACTAAAAAACATATATCGTCGTTGGTAGTCGTGTTGTTCTAAATTTACGGAAATACCTCCGTGCTGTTAGAAGCTGTCATTTTTGTTTGTACTAAAGCGTTTCATGCCTTTTAATCTGATAAACTGTTTAACGTCACACTCCAACAACTAAAGAATATATTAAAAAAAGGACGACCGTACTTCTATGCGTACTTGGTACTTCTATTGGAGTCACTGGGCCCATGTACAATAACTACAAACTATATCTCACAATATACTGTTATAAACCAAGTTAAGCTTTGATTGAACTTCATTCCGAAAGCTTCACTTTAGAAAACTGTGTTCCGAGAAATGTGCATTTTCACAAGTAATATTTTTGTAATATTTTTCATGATATACTATAAATATCGCAAACAATTTTGCTTACAATTTTGTTCGTTCGTGTGTCCTAAACATGCATTGATGGGTTATTGGCTGTTTGAGTTATAAGATCTGTATGGATGTATATATGTTCAACAAATTATAAAGAAACATTATATACTTAGAGAAACAACGTCGAACAACGTGTTTTTGTTAACTCCTATGGCTGGACTTAATTAACAGCTGGTTTAGAATTAACAGTATGATTATTATATATAAGAAGCCAAATAGGAAGCCGTTTTTTCTTATATTGGATCTCCACTAGCCCAATCATATTAACATTACATTCTCTCTTTCCAGCACATGGTGGGAACGGGCATGGCAGCCCCGTTCCCAGCGGCGGCGGCCGCTGCAGCAGCAGCAGCACAGTTCGCGGCCAACGGCGACCTGGCTGGTGTGAAAGCAGATGCGGCCACACAGCCTTCCATAGTCAAAAGCGAGGGTCCGCCTCCGGCACCCCTACCGCCAGGCAACTTTTCACCACCTCCGCAGCAAACACACACCACCCAGAACTCAACAGAAAGCCACAACACCAGTACGGTATGTATATTTTACAGTTAAAAGCATCCTGCTGATTTATTTGATATTATTGATATCTCTATTGGAGCATTGTCAAATATGCAAACTTCAAATAGGAAAAGGTTAAATTAAATAACTCTTAATACTAGATTTTTACTGAACTTTGAGTGTAATGTAAATACACTAATAATACAGTGTAATGTAATAAAGTAAGTCCCACATCTAACTAAAGCGTCACAGAGTCAGGAAGCTCTTAGATTTTTAAATTTCAGATCTAACAGCTCCATTTTAATGATTTCAGCAAAATGAAAGCGAAGTGTCTGATGAAAAGCCAGTCAGTGTAGCAGCGGTCGTAGCGCAGCAAGCGGCGGTGGCAGTAGCGCAACAAGCAGCCGCAGCGCACGCGGCAGCAGCAGCAGTCAGCGCCGCGGTCGCCGCGAGTGCCACCACCACCACTTCTTCCACCGAGAAGACGTTAGTTCCCGTCTCACAGGCGTCACAACCGAAACGCCTCCATGTCTCCAACATCCCCTTCCGATTCAGAGATCCAGACCTCAGAAACATGTTCGGGGTAACTTGTTTTTCTATGCACGGCATGTTTTAATTTAATTAATTTAGATATTTTAAATGTATGTTTTGTATTCCAGCAATATGGCACAATACTTGATGTAGAAATAATCTTCAACGAACGCGGCTCGAAGGTAAGAACCTGTGATAGTCGTCGATGTACGCTGAGTGGCTCATTGAAATCCAATTCGTATGGATTCCAACTGAGCCGCTTTACAAAAATAATTATATTGTATTTCAAACTTCAGAAGCAATATTGTGATTTCATTAGTAGAGGTAAAGAAATGTGTCTGTCTAAAAATTAAAATATAAAAAATAACCAGTTTATGTATTTATAAATTATTGTTTCTGAAGTACATAGGTACAGGAATACAGTGTCTTTTCAACATTTTTTATAATTGAAACTTATTTAAGACCATTTTATAAGACAAGACCTATTTCTGTAGCTTATTATATATTATATGAGATTTTATTTGTAGTTATTGTTATTGAAAAATTCTTAAACTCAATTACTCTTATGGAATAACAATGGCTAAACTTACTGCCCAAACCAATTTTTGAATACTTTAAAATTGTAATAATATAACTGAAGCTACCCTCGCTTAGTCTTGAGGCAAATGGGCTAAAAATTAATCTTAAAATTTCCTTCTCATAGCATTTCTGGTTTTAATGTTTGGTGCAGTATCTCTAATTGCATTGTATATTGACATTTAATAGAAATCATTTCTAAAACTTCGATTGATGACAATTTTAACGTTTCTGGTTGAGATAGCGGTGAAATAACTTTCATGCTCCTATCGATAATAATGTACGCCATGAAAAATATTTCGCCGTATTGACAACCGCAAAATGTATTTATGATTATTGCGAGAAACTCAAAAAACAACTGAATAACCTTTTCGAGTACGGTCTAAAGATTTGTGAAGTAATTATTTATATGACCGCTTTGTCGTGCTTTCCTTGTGTCAATTTGGTGACCGACCCTACAGTAGTCCATGCTCGCTCATGTCTATGATAGCCCCAAATTATTTTTCTTCAATGCCTCACATTGGATATATATTAGCGAATGATGCATCTTCACTAAACAGTTGATATTCTAAGTCATTCTGACGGCAGCTCTATTATTCATCACTAATTACGCAGCATCCAAACTGCACCGCTTGTGTTATCTGATGGCAATTTATCTGTTATGAACATAGTTCTACGTTTAGATGTATGTTTGTTTATTTACCGCGTGTAGTTTGGATGGTGAGGCATTCGGAATTGTATACAGTGTCTTTATATAGGTTATGTATTTCTGTCTATTTTGTTTAATTACTAGATTTTCTCAGTCATACGCTTTTCCTAACCGGGAACATAATTCATTAGTTTTGGGCATGTGTGACTCAAATGTTTTGTCGATTTCTTAGAAGTAACTTTGGTGCATCATTTAGTCTAGCTTTCTCTTGATATTAGATCTTCTCTTGTGGGTGGACTTAGCGTCGCCGCTGTTCGGTCGGCGTTCGCACTTCAGCTAAGGCCAATGCAGTCCTCAGCCCTCGCTTCAAACACACGTTTCTTCCTTCCTTTAAATTCTCTTTCTCTCTGCCCAATTGATGTACGATATGTTGCACCCAGAATGGTACTTTATAATAATAGAGCTGTCATGCTTTCATAGGTGTAAGCGTAATTATATACGCAACTGCCAATTTCACAACTCGTCTATTTTCCACTGTATTGTGTGCTGTGCTAGCTGCTTTTTGTATCTACTGGTGATCACCATGTTACAAATTTTCTAAGCACGAATATAAATATTGTATTTAAGTTTCAAATATAAATCATACAAACTGGCTTTAAATAAGTTAATATCGCTTAAATAGTATTTTATTAAACTATATATCGTTAGAAATGTGAGCACTGTAAGACTTGGCACCGTTTTTATGAGTTTAATGCGTGTACATATGCAAAATTAAAATAAGTGACGCGAACGGTGAATAAAGAAATTAAGAACACTGCATACATAAAAGTGTCGTATTTATTTGCTTAGCCAACTAGATTTCTTTAGTTTCCTGCATGGGCGATGACTAGAACAAACTGCAGCTATCATTTCACATAATATGGAGTAATAAAACAAAATTGTCCCGATGTTAATTTTTGAGCTGTAAACGTTTCTCGGCGAGGCCCAATTACTTAACGTATCAATGTAATGTAATCCGAACGCTTCTGTGTACCCATTCAGCTAGATACTTACCGCTCAAACTCTCAACGTAATCGAAAATATAACGTTAACATTTTAATACAACTGGATAAATATGCAACGCATATATTATGTTAATTTTTGTTGCACGTTGTTTTTTGAGCGACGCTGTTTTTAATGCATGTTTTGTCTGTCTTGCATGCAGGGATTCGGTTTTGTAACATTCGCAAATAGTGGTGATGCGGAGCGAGCACGAGAGCGTCTTCACGGCACCGTGGTTGAGGGCAGAAAGATAGAGGTGTGCATGATTCAAAGATTACCAATGTTTACGTCCGTAGCACTCGTAACTTAACATCCCGCTCCCCCACGCCACAGCCACCGCCCACCGCAACCTGCGCTCGTCTGCTCTGTAGTTAGCCATGCTGGTGCATCTAGCACTACGTATGCCGACTTGTCTAATCCGTAAACAAACCTTATTTATTTTGTCCCTTTACTCTCTAGACGGTCATTTAAAATGCCGATCGAATGAGAGTCACAGAGTGTAGAACGAACGTCTCAATTGGTGAGGTAAGAATTACTGAATTTATCGCTATTTAACTTTCGTCTACTTCCTTCTGTTTCACTGCGAGAGCTGTCTTTTGTTTTATTACGTCATCCACTTAAAATCCAACTTTAAGATTTGTAATACTGTTACAAGATTTTTTGTTTCGACAAGCAACGCTGTGTGGTTTGGGTTCGAATCCCAATTGCTTTTAAATCTGATTGTAATGTTTGATATTACTAGGCTTCGATTCACTTAAATGCCTGTCACCGGGAATATATTTTTACATATTGTTTACTTCCCAAATCAGGTAAATAATGCCACGGCCCGAGTGCAGACAAAGAAACCGCCAGCTGTGCCAAACGGTAAGAATAAACCATATTCAATTATACCGACATTTGATTTGCGGATATTCAAATGTAATGCATCTTGGCAATTTTAACCCATTCAGACATTCTGGCTAGAAGTGGATCGTATCCCACTCTGGGTGAGAGTGCAGGCCTTGTAAAATCGGTGTTGTCGTTTATGTGTCCAGCTCCACTTACGTGTTGCATCCTTTGTGGAATGCTATTAGATGAATGCTATTAGAGTTCCTTCGACATTGGAGGTAGCCTTAACGCTCTCCAAATGTACGCGGCGACGGCAAGCTGTTCTCGTATGGCTGAAAATTATGCCGAGTTAACAGAACAGCATGTCTCGCGTATAAGTTTACGAACCCAGTATCCAGTTAGCAACACTTTCTACAAGACATCGTTAAAGTCACCAATATTCGGAATCGTTAGTTGTTCATACAGCTTGTCTGGGGGTACGCCTTCCATGTTTCCCATCGAACTAGACTCGTAGAAAGCTAACTCCAATGTCACCTGCCTGATTATCGAAAATACGACAATAGTCGGCTTTTTAGTTTGTACAAAGACTCATATATCCGTCGCGTCGTTTCTCCGAAACTGCACTATTTCACTTGTAGAGAATGTCTTTTAGATTTTCTTTGTGTTTAGCATCGGTTGCTACTGATTTGTGGTTACTTAATTTTTAATGTTTTTGTTTCAGTGTGTGTCCAGTGGCCCGAAGGTGAGAAAGAGACTTTCTACAAACTTTACTGAACCATGAAAGCTTCCGCGATTACATCTCTTATAACATTCATTCGAGCATGTACTTTTTACTTATATGTGGTGGGATAGTGGTTTAAGTATTGCTCGATAAATTGTTGTCACATCGGCATCTGTATAAACCTTATCTAATGCTTAATTAGATGAGAAATTAGGAATGTGTTAATCGATCGCACGGTGGTGAGCATTTATTTACGTGATTGAGATCGTGTCATGTAGCCTGGCCTGGACACTGGCGTCAACGATTTTTATAGTTCTAATCATCCAATGCATTCCATAGTTTCCATAGACAATAGAAGGTAATGTGCTAGTTACGTGTGACTGTCATGTTCGGTGATATTAGGCGTGTAGGCCCTTTACATCACTTAGAGCAAAGCAGCGGTAATCGAGGAGTGGGGGCGTTCGGTTGGCAATATAGTCGTGTTAAGCCGGGGTGCCACCCCCAGTTAGGTCAGTGTGTAGAGGCGCGGTGTGTGCGCAGGGCTGCGGGTTTCCGGCGTGACGTGGCCGTGGCTGGGCGCGGCGCCCGCTGCCACGCCCGCGCCGCCGCTCGTGCTGGCCCCGCGCGCCGCTCAGCGACGCAGGTAACCCACCCCTCGCACAGCACGGCACGGCACCCGCATGACTCTACTTTAGGAAGCGCGCGCTTTCCCCGCTCTTAAAAGCGCCCGCTTTTCCCTGTAGTAGCCCTATGTGTGTTGCATGTAGCCCAGTCGGCGTTGCGCGGCGCGGTCGTCATGAGAGGTTCCCCTCGCCCGACTGCGCACGCTCAGTCCTTCCAACCCATGCTGCCCCGCGCCGCTAGCGCCTACGCCTCGCCGTTGCACGCATATGCACAGTGAGTACTCACCCTGCACTTCACCTAACTCATTCATCCTGAAGCTTTCTTTCGACTAGACATTCTTTTATTGGATACAATTTTTCTTGCCATTGTTTTGTACTAGTATATTTTTTTTTAAATTCCTATCCTACATATACAACTTGGCAATTCAATTATAAAAACAAATTGTGTTGCAATATTTCCAAATTTATTATTTTCTTTGATTTTCCACAGACGAAATCTGCATCTACACGTTCATCCAGCATATTATCCTTACCGATTATTTTAATCACGAGACCCTTTCAGCTATTATCCTTTTACTTTCGGTATGAGTTTAACAACGTATGTCATTAACAGCATCGCTATTTGTTACTAAACATTAACATTAGAAAAGTAGAGCTGGCTTTGTTTAGAGGTAGCTCCAAAGTTCTATAAGCCTTGGTATCCTTATATCTCTTCTGCATATTTGTATATAGAATGTTAGCTGATATGTTAATAGAACATTACATTTAGCGTATTTGAGTATTTATGACATAGTTAAAACTAGACCATTGATATATGTACTTTACTGGAATGAAGTTAACACAGTTTGTTTTATTCGCAGCGTGTATTATGACCCGTTCTTAGCTGCAGCAGCGACAGCAGACTCCAACTACAGATTACAGGTAATTATATAATTTAATATCACTTAACTATGGAATTTAAGTTAAAAAGAGGCTTGATATTTGTCATAACATGATCAAGAAATATCGCCATACTTAAAACGAATAGGGTTAAGACAATGATCTTGTATACACCATGCAATGACGGTGCCAAAATGTAATTTCTTTCGTTTCATTACTGCTCAGACTAAAACTGCCCAAAATGCACTCAGTTATTATGCAGTAATGTTCACCGACGACAATTTCATTGACGGTTCGGTAACAAAACTACTGAAATCAATTTGCTTATTTCATAACTATAACCATACATTAAGTTAGGTATTCTACAAAAATTAAATATATTACATTTCTTTTTATTTATACCGTTTTAAAAGGCACGTTACGCGTGTAAAACACGCGTAACGTCAGAAAAAAAACAAAAAATGTAATATAAGCATACGTGTCGGTCCATTATTGGCTTATTCATACAAAGTTATCGTGTATCGAAGATCATTGGCTGAAGTGAATAATCCGGTAATCATTTACTGCGCAGTAAATGGAGCTCGTCGCCAACTTCACTCATATGTTGATGTTTTAGCCGATCTCTTTATATGTCCATACACACATGGGTACACACTTTATGTTTATAAACATGTTCGCTACCATACAGTGTATTTGAGTATAAGTAAATGCGAGTCGTGAAAGTGGTATGTTGTTGCAGGCGGTGAAACCCGCAGCCGAGGTAATCCGGTCTAGTCTTCGTCTAATTGTATTGCTTTCTGATTTGTGTCCACGCTAGTTTGATTGTGGAGTGAGTGCTGGGGTTTTGGTTGCTCCATTTGGGACGTTCACCGTTGCCGGTTGCACTGTTTGTCGTAACGGAACCGACCGCTTCTGTTCGTAGTGGGTGAATTAGATCTAGCCAGTGCTCGAGCCGTTTTTATCTCAATGTACATTATGCAATGTGTAGAACATTGAGCCCACAAATTATCATCCTCATATCACTAACACTTAGATTTAGAGTGAGATGGAAAGTTGCATGATTCAAGCCTTCTATACGTAACAGTGTGCAGACTATCGGCGATTGCATGTAGATTCATCTTCAATTTTGCTAGTTTTAGTTTAATGCGTTGATTGCTTTCTGTTATTTATTATACAATGGAAAAGGCATCGTGGAATTTATGTATGGTAAGGTTCATAGAACTATTTTACAATTTTTCACTAATTTTATAATTTTATGAATGTGCCTTTGTGGGCTCATTGTTCTTATTCTATTTTCATTTTTTTACTGATGCTATTTATATTTTATCTCGCATATACGACGTATAAAGCTGCCATTCGAACAAATTCTGATATATGATAATCGAAACGATCCGTAAATTATATACTTAAAACTTTATCCGTTTGTAAAATTAACGAAAAAATATGTATTTTTTTCCTTGCAAACATTTAGTTACCATTTATCATACAGAGTTAGTACCGAATTGGTTGGCGTTCATCAAAATTGATAAGAATCAAAACGAATTTGCCCTAACTTACAGGCGGCAGCCGCAGCTGCAGCAGCAGCACCGTTGCTAAAGTCGCCATTAACGAGTGCTCAGCACGCCGCAGCAGCAGCGGCGGCAGCTAACTACGGCGCAGCAGCGCGGGCCGCCGCCGCCGCCGCCGTTAGTGCAGCGCCCGCACAAGCGGCACTCACTCCTCTAGCTGCTACGTAAGTGAACACTTTTTAAAGTTACACCATTTATTCACTTGTTTATCGATAACTAATGTCCCTTTATAGCATATTTGTAGCCACCGTGGAGAGTCGAGAAAAAGTTTACAAATTTTATTTAATGAAAAATTTTCGCAAAGGGAGAATATTTTAAGAAAGAAAAAGTGTTGGTCTATGAGAATATTTTTCTTATACATACCAAATGCCCTTTAATTAAGGTAAAAATCAAAAAACCTTGACTTATATAGACCATTACCATTATTGAATATGGTCTATCGGTCTGACAGATCTGGATATGAAGGCCTGTATGAACCCCTGAACAAGAAAAAATATTTTACATATACAAAACAATATAAAGAGAAGACAATATTTTTTTTAGCATTTAGTCTGATTTGGGAATACATGGGAATATATTTGTATGAAATTTTCCCTTTACAGATATGGAAGGGAGTACGCAGATCCCTATCTAGGCCACAGCATCGGGCCAGTAACAGGATATGGGGTAAATATTCTCTTCAATCCATGTAATTCTTTGTAAAATACGTTTGCTTATGAAATATTTTCCAATTAACATCGTAAAGATAAGGCACCGCTGAGCCATAAATCTGAGGCAATAACAATTAATTTTCCACAGACTGCAGTCTACAGAAGCGGGTACAACAGATTCGCGCCATACTAAGCCAGTGGAACAACTTAGCGATTTTATATCTCGAATATTCTTAGTACTTCGGTCATCTTTACATACATGACAAAGAACTCTCTTTATACACGTACAAAATTATGATAGGGATAGCAGTAGTACTGCGCGTAGCTCGATGGGGCTATACAACTCATGGATACCAAAGCCGTTTCTCACTGAAATAGTTAATTATATTGTTAATATTTTGGGAATGTCAGGTGCGAGCGCCGTTCGAAAGGCACGCGTTACAATTGTATTGTTAATTAGGTACTCCTAGCGTAGCTGTTACGTATGGACAATAGTTTTACTTGTAAAAATATTTAGTGAGCTTTGCACTTGCATATCATAGAGAAATTGTAAATAACCACATTTTAAAACATTTAATTTAACGAACAAAATTTTAGCTTTCCTTCCCTTGAGGTTGACAATTTATTTTTGTACCTGTACATTATTTACTCAATATAATATACCGGCCTTGTGGTAGGTTTTGTTTTGGTGCGATCTCTGGTGCCATTATTCGGTTGTTATAGTATAATACGAACAAGTGCTGAATACGTAAACAAAGCTGGCTTCCTTTTGGATGAGGGCGAACATGAGTTCGTTCAGGCAATTCCAAGCTCCCGATTCCTTCGCCGTTCGTAATTCTTTATCGATCGCTAGTTGTATTGCCTAGTGTAACATTTGTAATGCTTTAAAAGTAGTTTTAAGAGAGAAGAATAACTCGTTGGAGTTCTTACATATCATTGAGATTTCTCCTTGTAATTATCGATTAATTTACAACCTCCGTTTTATTCGTACGGGTCCAACCGGTAAATCGTAATTAGATCTATACATAGAATTGTAACGTATTTGTATGATTCGCTCAACGTTTATACCAAAGCACAAATACCCATCGATTCATACGAATTTCGAAGCTTTTGCATGTAGCCCACGGTAGATTTCATAGTCTTTCGCTTGGAAAAACTTCAAAATCTAAAGGGTGGTCAGTTAGACGCACCTTTTTGGATCGTTTACGTCGGTTAAGCGATGCATTTGTTGGTGTAGAATTTTCTTTGAAAGTAGACTGTTTTGGTTGTTGGTTCGTATGAACTCAATGACGCGAGTATCCTCGTTCAGGCGATCAAATAGCAATGAATGCATGAAGTCAGTCAACGTAAATCCATTTTCTAAGAAGTTCTAGTCTTTGCGCACAATTATATAGAAATGATGGTGCTCTTTCTTGATTTCATGTGATAGCTACGGAACCTTTCGTTTCTGAGTTGGAATTCATTGTAAGTTAATTTTAGGAGCTATTATTGTCTAAGCTGTTTCGTGTCATATTTTCTTAATTATAATTTCATTCACCAAGTAGTGCCACTGGCTTTGTTTTAGGTAATCGTAGGGTAGTGTTGCAGCTTTGAACAAGTTTTTTCGTGCTTTATTGCTAAATACTCATGCGTGAATGGATAATTAAGGGTCTTATTTAAATTTATATGATTTTTATGCAACTTTTACATAAGTACATATAATAAGTACATGTGATTCAATCATTGATTGTTCTCTAGTTTAATTTGAGTGTTCCTGTCGGAGTCACAAAGATAAAATTTTTTTTTATTAATTTGGGTTTTGGTGGAGTTGACGATTAAGACGATACTCATGATGACTCGACGCAAAACCCACGCTTACTCGAATGCTCTCTGCTGATTTTTGTATTATAGTTTTAAATCATTTTCATCGTTTAAGCAATTATATCGTATTTGTTGTTACATGGAGAAAAATCTGAATTTACACGACATATCTGACAAAATGGTTAGTGTGCTACGATAAGATTTTGAAATATTCGTCAAAATCGAATGTATTATATGATAATCGTTTAAGTAAATGATAACTGCGTATTTTGTAACGATTTGTTCCCCTATGAAATGTTACATTCGTGACAAATTCAATCGCGCTGTGCACAATCGACCGCTTCTCCCATCTTGTTGAATCGTTATTTCGTGCAGAACCACTGGTTGTCTGGTTTGAGTGGATTTGCAGACGACTAATGTACATAATGTTATGGCCGCGAGCACCGCCAACCGCTGTGCATTCAATTTGTACCGATTTATATTGTTGACGTAGTGTGTGTGATAAGGAACACTTGTTTGTCAATTGCACGTCGCTGTTTCACGTTGGGCTGATTTTTCAGTCATCAGACTTAGGACCGCTTGCGACTTATGATTGAAGAATTGGCGCTTAGTGTAGTATTCGATAGGGGTTAACGCCTCGTTAAAGTCATAGATGTGCCGCCACTTAATTTTTAATCAATGCACCACGTTTTACCTCGGCATGTCTATGAGTTTAAGTAGTTTTCAATGTATATTGTAGAGGCGGGGGCACAGTCTGTCCTTATTGCTGCGTTTTATGTACTGCCCTATTTGTTGAGTTAACAAAGATCCGGCCAGCATTCATACACCCGCCTGACCCTGACCTGTACCTAAAAGTGGTAAAGACACGCATTGCGGCCTCTCGTATAAATTCAGAGCAATTCTTCCGAAAATGTAACCAATTTCAACCAGTTTTAAATTCTTTTTAACAAATGTTTACACGCTAAATGACGGTTGAAATGGTTTACGTTTTGGGAACTGCTTTGGCACAATGAGGACAGATTTGCCCCTTCATGGCGCGCGCTTAACGCAACGCATTTGACCAGTATTTAGATATTACTACTATGCTCAATTTCCATGTCTGTATGTTTGTATAATGTTAAAATTTAATGTTTTTAGAAATTGAATATACTTAGTGTACCCGCGTTAAATGTCTTCCGTTTGGCACTTTTCATACGACCATGCACTTTGGTACCAGCCGACGAACTTAACGAGTCCAGTGCACAGCGACTAATCATTGCGATTTGTGATAACAATTTTCAGTGTGGCAATAGATGGCAGAGCTGATTTTCTGAAATGAGTAGGTATATTTTTTCCAAATGAAAATCGAATGAAGTGAAACATTTAAAGCCTTTGGCATTGTGTACTCATTTACGTTATTAATAAATATTATAGTATGATGTGTGTTTTTCTTATACCTAAAATTGCATAAAATGTTTCTCAGCTAACGTGAGAACGATAAAACTAGTGGCGTGGCGTGGTAAATCAGAATCTGTCATGCTTTGGAATTATGGAAATGCTGTTGTGAATAGCAGTGATTGGGCAATGATAGTGTGTCGATAAGATTGCGAGGTTCCTTGATAATAAACTAATCACCCTTAGAACTAAATAATTAAAACAATCGGCATGACAGATTATCTAGCCAGTACGATAAAGAATCGTTCAGTGAAGTTAGTGCACCTTGAGTGATAACGCGTGTAAGAAATGTTTTGAATTTTCAAAGTGGGTAACAAAATGGTTCTGTGCCCGCCGTTTCGGTGGGCGTCTAGAAATAGGTTCGACCTGACGACCGCTGTGGCTGAGAGGCGAAATGCTGGACGACGGGAGACGTTCTATGTGAGACTTATTCCTCGGATTAACATTACCTATTAAATTATGTAGAGCATATTACGTTGACGAAAATGCTTTGTGTCCGTACCAGTTCATTGAGCAGCCTTTTAAAAAACACTCCTATTTCTCAGTGGTCTCAAAGCCGTATAAAATTAAATCCATATCTTTCATGTGAGCCTAATCGAATGAAATTAAATCAAAATCACAATTATCTTGATAGCTTTGATAAAAAAATCACGGCTAATTTTAAATTGATGATTGGTACTCAGATTGAACAAAACACATGTCAATGCCCACGACAGTGACGAATAATTAAAATATGATTTTTTTAATCCCCAATAGGGGTTTGTCTATTTCGCTGATGATTTTGGATAAACGGGTTGCTCAAAATCTAAATATCGGCTATCTTTGGTTCAAATATTTGTACAATCAGCTATGAAGGCCGTTGGGCCTATAAGTTCATTATCATAACCTCCACTATTGCAGAATTGCTGTTTAGCAAAACAAAGGTAGAGATAAGAAGTTATTCTGCGCCAAGTCACTTTCCTATCGATACAATGACTGTGTTATTAGACTGTGACATAATAACTACAGACCCTATTCGTAAGGGAGCCCAATAGTATTCTTGTTGGTAATAGGTTGTACATAGTCTCATACCTGTCTTAAGGTTTCCCCCATTCAATTTTAAATCAATCAATGAATTTCTAATGTAAAAATGTTTGCCTCCTATAAAACGTTCATTTTATCATTTATAAGAGTTGTATTAGAAACTTCCGTAGTGAATGGAATTTTGTCTACGAGTCACTGAGCGTTTATTGCATACAAATTACTTGTTTTAAATATATTTATAGTCTGTTTTCAATGTAGGCTCGGACTCTCGTTTGAATCGAATCAATGTCGTCATACAACATTTTATGAATAATAAAAATGTAAATAGGATATTTTTACTTATAACAAAGTATCTATTGTTTTATTTACATAAATGTTTTTAATAAATATTTCATGAGCAGTAAAATATTAAAATTATCGAACGAATGTAATAAAAGTTCTGCAATGCACTTCCTGGACATAAACGGAACCTTTGGTCAACAGCATCCATCATAGTCTAATCATAAACTGACCACGTGATATTATGTTGTATAATTTTATCAATCATAATCAAACGGAACACATCATCGTTCTCATGTCTCGCCATAATAGCCATACTACATTTAAATAAAATTCGTTATATATTTTTGAAATTCACTCAAAGTATCATGGAAAGTCTTATTTAAAGATTAAACATGGTTCACATTGTGGCAAACACAATTATATAAATTACTTCATTTATCTAGTGTACGTGAAAGCCATAAAATAGTCATATTGCTATAAGCTTAACAATAAAATTGCATTTTATTACTCCTTCAGTTGGACTTGGTAAATTTATTATTATCTAGGTGCCTAAACGTTAACATTTTTAAGGTCCTACCAGAGTCGTCGACAGACACGCAAAATGGTAACGTTGAAATTTATAAAAAAAGCCTGGTGGTACCAGAAGTTGGCTCCAGTAAAAATTCCAGTTATATGAGTGTGCAAAGCGAAAAATCCAGGGAGAACCAATCGAGAGACTCCGACAGCGGATCTGAAGATAACAAAATAAATGCCGGACGCAAAACAATCTCGGAAATTGTTCAAAGCAATCCAGAGAGACGAATGAGGAGGAAGCGTGGAGTAATCGCACCACATGCACCGATCGATAGCTCTAGATCTCTGACAGATCTTCAATATGAGAAATATGCTAAAGATGAAGAGTAAGGTTTATATTTATTTATTTTAGTTATACAGAAAATATTAAACACAATCCTTGTTTAAATTGGTTTAGTAACAAGATACCGTTGCTTGGTATTAATTTTTGCGTATGTAGTAAGTCTTAGGGTCCTTCAAGAAGAGCATACCGTTTTATAAAGGACAAACTTAGTCATACTAGTATAATTTGCTATTATATGCCAGGATACATATATGGTTATCTCGGACGTCTAAGGTTTAGTCAAAATATTAAAGAATGAAATAATTCTGTAATAAATTTTCCGTCGTATTCTGACAGTTCAGTACACTGATACATATTTCAGCTCTATAGAACAGATTAAAAAGGCTTTAATGGCGAATGATTTCTTGAAAAATATAATGGATGAAGATAGACTGGAAGCAGTCGTAGAGGCTATGAGCCCGCAAGAGTTTCCCGCTGGAAGTCTCATGATACGAGAAGGAGAAAGCGGCAGTCATTTATATGTGTCCGCATATGGTCAGTTTGAGGTCTTAAAAGGTGGTCAAGTGGTGAAGAATTTTGGACCGGGAGAAGCGTTCGGCGAATTGGCTATCTTGTATAAGGCGAAACGTTTTGCGTCCATACGGTGTAAGTTAATTACTTATAATATAGCAACTTTCTATAAATAGAACTTTCATCTTGGATATATAATGAAAGATATATATTATATATAAAGATAATGGACGTGCCATTACCACCCCAACTTCAAACAACTTGCCCTACATTAAATGAAGCTTGGGTTATATCAAACAACAACAGTTAGCTTGAAATTTCGTTATAGGCGTTACACTTATGACGTCAATAATAGAACCCTTGAGACACGTGAATGTTTCGCGCTTTCTCGTTCTCAGGTTAAGGCGAGAAAGAACGTCCGAGGTCACTGAGTGTGAACAGTGCACCTGGTTTTCCTTATATCTCTTTTGTCGATAGTTTGTTATTTTTTGCAACGGAATTTTTCAAGAATATACTATTATAATAATATTATTGGGGTACATTGTTCTCTTTATTCGTGTGTATTAATTAAACAAGTCCAGTGTTTTTTCTGGTAATTCCTATAGTTCATTAAACTTGTCGTCATATTTTTTATATTTAAAAACAGGTATAACAGAAGCAAAAGTATGGATGTTGGAAAGGCGAGTTTTCCAAAAAATAATGGTTCGAAGTGGACGTCAGGAACAGGAGGACAACATGCGGTTTCTATCCTCTGTCCCGCTCTTGCAGGGAATCCATCCAATTGAGCTTGCAAAAATTGCTGACTTCTTAAAGCGGGTAAAGATACTTATTGTTTCGAGGTATTAGGCATAAAATAGTATTTTTCAGCAAATGGTTAATCTGAAGCATTTATCTTTCACAGATGAAAATTTGTTAAACTTTAATACCTATGAATTCACCCTATCAACAACTATATTTAATACCAACGGCAGAAACTAGAAGATTAAAAATCAATCTGCAATATAACCTTACAGGAATTTTTCGCTTCTGGAACTTCGGTGGTACGTCAAGGCGATAAAGGTGATAAATTCTACATAATCAGAGGTGGTACGGTAGTGGTGACGAAACGGGATGGTGATGGTGGCGAGAGACGAGTGGGTCTGCTCAAACGTGGGGATTACTTCGGCGAACAGGCCTTGCTGCATGAGGACCGACGGCTCGCTACTGTTACTGCATTGCCTCCAGGGGTCGAATGTCTGACATTAGAACGCGGGTACGATAGATTATTTCATATTCTAGACAATTTTAAGTATAAACTACGCAGTAATCGGTTCACTGTTTAATAAATAACTGTTATTTGAATTTGAATTATTTGAATCTGTTTTATTTGAAACTGAGATCACTAATGATCTGGACCACAGTAATGTATATACCAAATAATGACAGTAAATGAGGTCTTTGAAATATTTCCTCGTTTAATTTTTTTTTTAAACTATATTTATTAAAATAACACATTTTTTTTAATAGTCTTTGACTATGGTTAGTTAAAAATACTGCTGTTTAGTGTTAGAATCTTGATGTACTTGAAGAGACTGTGTGATGTATCTAGTTTGTAACGGGAGAATTTTTAACGAAAAATCTACGATTTCCATTCGAGTAATTATTTTCAAGGTAGTATATAACCAATAATAGTTAGAATTAAATGTTATTTCAGACCATTCACGGAGTTATTGGGAAATTTGCAAGAACTGAAGAATGTTAGACATGCCGTACCCCGACCATCACAACAAAAGAAGACTTCGGAAGTAAAGAGTGGTAATTTTGCAATTTTAATCCTTTTCGGGAATTGCTTTGAACTTGAAAGATAAGATTACTAAGTGCGCAGGTAATTAGTAGACTCATAAACAATGATTCGTTGATAGCGGCTTATATAAATGATATTTGAATGAAAGAGGAACGTATTCCGAGATATCTTTTTATTTTGTTTCATTTTTGATAATGAGGGTGTTGAATCATTTCTGTTTTTGAGGGTAGATAAAATTAGTTTTGTGAGTTTCCCGGATTCATGTGTGACTGTTTTCCTACTTTCCAAAAAAGTGAATTCCTTTTTGATATGTAAGTTTTTTTTTCAGAATATGAGTATATAGAACTGAAAGACTTGGATATTGTGGGGACGATGGGAGTGGGTGGTTTCGGTCGGGTGGAATTGGTACAGTACAAAAAAGAGCCATCAAAAACATTTGCTCTCAAATGTCTTAAGAAAATCGATATGGTACAACAACAGCAGCAAGAACATGCTTTTAATGAGAAAAATATTATGATGTTATGCAATAGTAGATTCATATGCCGGTAAGAGTTTAATCAGATAGGTATTCCAGAGGTCAGGTATAATCGACTAAAAATACGTGAAAAATATCAAAGAATAGGTGCAAATAGTAAAATATAGCTAACATTTTAGTAGTTTCAAAAAAATGCTTTTTCCTTTCTTTGAACTGTATTTTTCAATAAAAACTAATGATATTTAAAAAAAAAACATCTATTGAATCTCTTATATTTTCAGATTGTATCGGACATTCAAAGATAATAAATATTTATATTTCCTAATGGAGCCAGTGTTGGGTGGTGACGTGTGGACGATACTACAGAAACAACGCTACTTCCCCGAGAATATTGCTCGGTTTATGGCAGCGTGTGTAGTGGAGGCATTTCAATATCTGCACTCGAAAGATATTATTTACAGAGATCTCAAGCCTGAAAATTTAATGTTAGATAGAAAGGGTTATATAAAACTGGTAAGTACTTCTCGTCTTGTCGCGTTGGCATCTGCGACTGACAACCCTGACAGTACCAATGGATTTTTCTCTGTGTGTGTGCGTTTAAAAAACATTACAAAACATAGCATTTTGTAGACATAAAGTGCGTGTGTATGGTCAAGTAGGGCTAATTAAACTAATAATAATTATCATGAAACGTACTGAAATCTGCCACGGATCATTCTAATAATAAGTACATAAAATTAAAATAATACCAAGTTTAACCACTATATTAATCAAACTACTGTTAAATTAATTTTTTTGACTAATATGTATAACGTAAACAAAATTGTAATTATTTACTCAACTTGAAGAATTATTTATCAACACTAAATACGAACTTAACTTATAAGTACAGAGTTATAGAAATAATTATATAACTTTGAGAAATTTGAGAAACTCAGTTATACATCGCATCCCTGAGTTTCTCATCAGACTACAATGCTAGAATGGTATTAAGAACAAAATTTTTAAAAATGTGCTATCATTTGTCATGATGGCTTTGTCCTGGACACATAAATGAATTGTTTTAAAATTTGTACTGTTTTGTGTGTGTTTAAATGTGTATTCCGCATTTGGCTTAAGTATATATAATAATAATTATTTTTTAAGACTGTTTAATATAATAAGCTTATAAGAATACCTAAAAATATAAAATAAATAAAGAAACATTGAACACACAAGCGATACCATACATACACAACTTTCGTCTACTGATATTTTGACCCGTTATTAATCAACTATTATTAAATGATATTTTGGCGGATTCGGACCATAGTTATGGCTTGCAAAACTTATCATAAAGGTGACATTGGTCTATTAGAGAAGCGCGCATAGTCCAGCTGATTATTCACTCATAAGGAATACATAATCTGCATTTTCTGCCTTCTCCTCGCTTTCGATTGAAAGCTTTTCGAGCAAAATTTATGAGCCTCTATTGCTAACAAACTTACCATAGCAACAAATTTATTTTCGGACCGATTCAAATACGTATGCGTATTTACGTTTAACTAAACAGCCAAGATATTGTTTAACCAATTTGTTTAGCACTTCCATCTATAGTTCATACGTTTTCTTCGAAGTGTTTTGAGTGTTAGAACCTGGTATCTTGTGAAACATGGCAGAAATATAATACGGTACCAAATAGGGAAAAATTGTCTAAACAGTAAATTTTAAAACAATTATCTTATAATTATTGTATTTTTTTTTCAGGTCGATTTTGGATTTGCAAAGCGCTTGTCATCGAATAGTAAGACGTGGACATTTGCGGGTACTCCTGAATATGTTGCGCCTGAAATCGTCTTAAATAAGGTTTTATTTCTAAGCTTTAATGTTACTTTTGTAATTAATCAAATTCGTATACTAATTGACTCAATAGAAATGGAATAGCGCCTTCGAACGATATATATAGAAATTTAAGATGTCATATTATACCTATAATGGCCTTCAAGTATTGTAATACAAAACTCGCCAGTATTTTATTATTACATCTTAGTTCCAAGGTTAGATTAAATTATTTAGTACAGGCAGTCGTTCGGTTACTACAACTTGGTCCTTAATGCACCAAGGACCATGCCACATCAAAATGGTGTGGAGCGCCGATCAAGACGGCTCGTTGCGAGGTGGGAAGCGGACAAGCTTGCTGTTACCGTCTCCCACCTATAGCAACTTGGTGACATCGTGGGTTTTAGTGGGTATGCCCACATACCTCCTACACAAGAGGAAAAAAGAAAAAAAAAAAAAAGTCTTCTTACTGAAGAGACCATAACCTATTGCCATCATACAGATTATTTTTGTTGCACTGTATAATTTTAGATATTACATACTAATTACATACTACTGTATGGCTGTAATATTTATACAAATAAAAGTTTGCCCTATTAATTAGACAACTATATAACTAGGAACTTAAAACTCTGATTAATATTACTTAAAACTTCGGAAATAAATGCCCTCTTCATCATATTCTATTCTTACAAATTTTATTCATTTAATGTTAGTAATGATTGCTTGGTTGTACAAATTCAGTCTCACTTTTAGCTTCACACCTATTTTAGGAACATATTCACTTTAACAATTCATAAATAAAACATATTATTCATTTTCGTATCAGGGTCACGACCGCGCAGTGGACTGCTGGGCATTAGGCGTCTTCATCCACGAGCTTTTGGTGGGTAAACCCCCCTTCCGTGCTGCTGGCGGCGATCACATGAAAACATACACCCTTATACTGCGTGGCATTGATGCAGTGGCCTTCCACCCTCGGGTGCCCAAGTCTGCTCAAATGCTCATACGGAAACTTTGTAGAGCAGTCCCTGCAGAGAGACTGGGATATCTGAAAAATGGAATAATAGATGTTAAAAACCATAAGTAAGTGTAAAATTTCGTGTTTGTTTAACATGGCTAAATTAATATTACATTAGGTGGAGACAGAAACATCATAAATATTATACTCGTAAAAAAAATGATCATTATAATAATATATGTGTAGAACCTTTACACATATCGGAAATTCCCAACGCAGATTATACGCGTGAATCACTATCCCGGTCCGAAAGTTTAAATTAAATATTAGTTTACAAAACGGTTTGGAAAATATCTAGCATAAGAGATAAATAAATTATTTCGGTTTGATTTATAAAAAATACTCTGTTTATAATTTACTAATATTGTTTTCATAATATGCAATCACGACTCGCGGTAATTTAATTTTTTGCTCAGAAAAGTGATTATACATTTCATATTAATAAGTTCGGAAGCCTCGGAGTATAACTTTTTTATATCTTTATATTTTTGTTAGTTTTTAATATTCGTGAGTATCCATGGAGGTTTTATTTCAAAATTTCTTTGCAGATGGTTCCTCGGCTTCGACTGGGAAGGCTTGAGAGATGGGAAACTAAAGGCTCCATTGATACAGCCAGTAGCTAATGACTTAGATTTATCCAACTTCGAGAAGTATCCTAAAGATAAATTACCGCCAGACGAAACGTCCGGATGGGATATTGATTTTTAACCGTTTATACATTTTGTTCTGTCTTCAAATATATTTAATGAAAGATATTTAATTTGTAATTATATATATGAAAATAAATTAAAAATATATATGAAATTAATGCGTTTTATTGACAACTTTCTCCGTTTTTCTCTCTATTTATGTCAAGAACCTGCATTTTGTATATTATATAAGAACATGTTGTAAAACATTCATATTGTGAGGAATTTGTAACACAAACAATACTTCAACCTATATCAGATTTAATGTACCAATGCAATTTAATTTTATAGAAATTCTGAAGTATATTTCTAATAAACAATTGTATTTAATTTTTATTAGCACTTTAGATTAATCACAGTTTAAATTGCCTGCAATATGATTGTTTCTATTAAACCATTAATAAAAAAGGTCACAATCCGACAATACGAGTACAAAGCATGAGGAAACAATTGAAAACCGACTATACTGTCCCTATCTGTCCGTCGCTACAAGCAATAAGGCTTTTACAGAAATATTTTTAGATATGAATTTACCGATGGCACACCTACCTACCTTATAAAATAGTATTATAAATATTACATTTACTCTCTAGTCTTTCACAGTACTTGTAAATTAGACGAGAAACGCGAATATTGCCAAATATTATTAATATTAAAAGAAAATTAGACATGAAGAACGTTCTTACCTAAATTTTCATTTCTAACACAAGGCAAATGTTTGGTTATAAAATCAGTAACAATCCCTTGGTTTTCTTAATTACCAAATAAATATAATTTTAGCTATATTATTTAGATATGTTCATTCGTATATGTGACATCGTCATATAAAAAAGGTTTGGAAAAAATTTCAATAAATTATAGATAACCTCGGATTTTAATACTCCAAGAAAATGCACATGATAACTATAAAAAGGCTACATAGTTCGTGCGCTTGTGCAAGTGTGTTAGGGTTAGCAAAAGTTGGTCAAAGTCATTGATTAATACGAGAAAACAGACATTTGTATATAGACCAAAAAAGGACACTGACCTTTATGTTATATCTTTTATACTAAATAGTTAGACTGAAGGTTATTCGACCTTCACCCATAAATGTTAAATCATTTATACACCACCGATAACCATAAAAATATAACATTGACCTCAAGTAACTTATTATTACAATTCACATAACCCTATTTTTAAATTATAAATATTTTTACGTCACATAATTGGTTTAAACATCAATCAGCCATAATAATTAGGAAGCGAGATACGCACTGGGTATACTGTAGAATATATTCTGATATATGTTTGCCATTGTTCGAGAAATTATAAACATATTCTCCTTGATTTTTCAGCCCTAGGTCACAACATTAGTGAACTTAGTGGTAGTGCAGTCGGTCTCGTGTAGTCCGTGAGTGTAACCGTCAAATTTCTCACAAAATGGTATTCCCCTATACAAATCTTAGTAATATTAAAGGTAGTTGAAAGTCATTAGTGATACGCCAAGTCAATTTCACGACTCACGTTCAGTTTGCCGTGAGTATGTGCTACGTTTGCACGCCGTGTCGTTCAAATAATTGACAATTTAATATATAACAATGCAAATAATACAATGGACGATATTATTCAAACACAATAACGAGTGAATTACAAACGGATTGCTTCAAATTTTTCGAATAAATTAAGGTAAGTGCCTAACTACATACAACAAACCGTGCCATTAATAATTGTAAGAAAACCCGGTGATATTCGACTAAATTAAATATTTTTTACGCCCGTGACTCGTTTATTTACGCAATAGTAATATCGACTTTTAAGTAGTACAGAGAAAGCAGATGCCTACTTGCTAAACGTCTGCGATCATATATAAAATAAAACAATCAGTAATCTATTTATGATATACGCTATGTAAATGTAGCCACAAATAAATTAATTAACTAAACTTTATTGATACACGAAACAAACAGCATGTTACTAATGTAATATTAATATTTTTCGTAACAGATTAAGGTAAGAATCCCTTACATGCGGTTCGGTATAACTTTAGTGACTATGTTCGTTCTTCACATAGAAATAACATTAATCGGCTAGGTCACACAGTTTCACTCATTGTTGTATGAATGTGTGAAACGCAGTGTAGAAAACTATAAAAAAATATTATAATTAACTAAACACCCGACCCGGTTTCCCATAATATCTTATATAACTTGGCTTCTAAGTGTGTGAAAACTGCTGCGCGAAAACTCCGCTTTACGCACGACGTATCACGATTCGATTACCGACGAAACAATCAATGGGAAAAATGCAGTAATATTACCTAAATGCCTCATTGGATTTTAACATTCGTGATTTTTGTAATACTGATCAAAGTGGGATTATATTGCTTTTTATAGAAATATAATAGAGAATCGATATAAACAACGCCTAATAAGAAGAATCCCTTTAATGTTACCATCTCCTACGAATAGTATACAAAGTCCTTCCAAAGTTGTCCATTCGTCGTTATATATCCAGAGACAACCAATTGCTAAGGTATCATTTATAAATATACCTTTCTTATAGTAATCACCAAAACCACTATGGATGTTACGTTATCTATGAGATATGGCAATCATTCCATCATTTGCCTTGTATATTGAGGTCCAAATTTGGACATTTTGGGGGAAAAAAAAAAAAAACGCCGAAAATCGTTTATCGATACTTCTCAATGGGCATAAGTTGGAAATTGACGTAGGAAGTAGTCATGATAGTTTTGAACCTTGTTTAGTTTAATATTAGCGGGTTTATAATGGAACAAATCAGATTGTCAGCCTTCTGTGCAGTCTTAATATGTACAGAATGTTGCAGGGATCACCTTCATACGTCATTGTTTGATACGCATCTCGCACATGCATTCTTGGAATTCAAGTTCCTACCTCATTTTCAAGGCATTGAAAATAACACACTGTAACATATATAACATAAATGTACTATTTTTTTTTTGTATAATTTGGTATAATCAAATATGTTTCATAAAAGGAAATCAAATGGAAATTATTACAGGCAAAAAGAAGGTCACATTTAGGACTGAAAAATGGATACAAAGAAAAACCACTAGGCAATTGTCTTTGTGTAACTTTTTATTGTTTCTATTAATAATAATATTGTACAATTTGCCTTTACTAAATCTGTGAATGTTTTAAATGTCATAATTCTATAGATGGAGGCTGTATGCGGCCGCGGCGACGGCATGTGCCAGGCATATGCGTTGTCGGCCGCGCTGCATTCACTCAATCTCTACTGTTCTGCTATATCTGCTGCACTCATCTGCTGCTGTGTCAATCGTCGACCTCACTGGTAACTATTATAGATAGAACTTAGACATAAAGCCACGTTATAAATCGTAAAAGAGAATAATTAAACGCAATATTTATATTTATTCGTTCGAGATTGATTGGTTTATCTCAGGATTGCCTCGGAACCGCATATATTAACGCTTTATTGGCCTCAAACGCACAATTTATGTCCACTTATAAATATCGTCAATATATCGAGATATTTTTAAAAACGAAACTTAGTTTATTTGTTATTTTCTTTTATAAAACAGGGGCAAACGGGAAGGAGGCTCACCTGAACGAAAGTGACGCCTATACGCCCTTTTCTTGAAGGTCCCGTCGTCGTAATTGTTTGGAAATACCTCTATTGACAGCATATTTGTTATTTGCAATTATCATGTCATGTAATAGAAACATTTTACTTTATATTATATTCAGGGTGAAAAAACAATGGCGGTTGCAAAATACTCGCGGGATCGCAAGTTTGGCTCTAGCAGTAGTATGGTGCTGTTCTGCGGCCTCCGCATCCCTCCGGCCAGCAGCCACGGTACACTTGGTGGCGTCTTTAATGGCACCACTGTCATGGCTAGCTGCAGCAGCTCTGCACGTATCTTTATGGATACGCAGATCCATCGCCCCAATACTTTACCTGGCTATCTACTGGTTCCTGGCATCTGTCTGCTCGGCAACGGTACTTTTCGAAATCATGAAAAGGGATAACTATGTAGCACACATCGGATTATATTTTCACGGCCTTAGTCTGTTTCTCACGACGATTATGACTTGTGTTGATTGTTTATGCTTTTACGACGAGGTAAGCTATCAAGCGATGGTAAATATTATTTGTTTATATCATTAAATATGTCCACATTTAGCAGAAAAAGTTGCTTTATTAATTTTCAAAATTGCAACTTGCTATTTATGTACCTACGATGACCTCAAACAAGCCAATTAATTGTAATGCAAGCGACACTTTTAACGAGTAGTTAACTAACCTTTTTAATTCGCGTTGTAAATTGAGTACAATGCCATTTCTAGCGAGCTTTAGTAGAAAGTTGTCTACAACCATTGATCACGTCGATATTCATATACTTTGATATGCTTCATAGGAAATCGCACAATACTTAGGATGTTAACCTCAATATTACTCAGAGGGAGACGCCAGACGGCGGACGTGGAGACACGCTTGAAGTCTGGCGTCGCGCCACTCTGTTATTGTTGGTCACCGGCTTTTATAGTATTTACTGGCTGTTTCCGCTATTATATAGTGAAAAGTAATACAACTATAAAGGCATACAAACAAACTTTCATTCTTAACCGTATACCTACGTTCTACCTATTGAAGGCTTCATAAAATATCTTTTCTTCTTAACTTAAAGGTGTGTAAAAAGGAATTTCACTTTCAGGTAGTTAAACAATATTATTCAGTATACAAAATGTCTACCGATTCAGATAGAATTATGTATAAACACAATGAAACACATTTTTATGCGAAAATAACGTTTTTCTGGCTCAATCCATTTTTATACAAAGGATGCGAAGAACCTCTTGAACATGATGATCTCGGATCACTTCCCGAGAGAGAAAAATCTAAGACTTGTTTTAAAAAATTTAAAGAAACATATTATAACGAAAAGGTAAGTCAGTATTCATGTTAATTAATGCATTACAATGATATTTATTTGACGTTTTATAAAATATGAACGAATGCGAAATGGAATGATTGATCTCAAAAGATTTGATCCATTTACTCCTGATAAACACTGTATAAAATAAATGATGTAAAAATAATAGTAGTTTAGTTAATATGTTATATATATTATCATATTTCAGGTATTAAAAAACAAACAAGACAGACCAAGTTTATGGAAATGCCACGCTGCAAGTGTCTGGCCAAATTTCTATATTGCGGGCATTTTAAAAATGTTTGGTGACGTTGTTGGGATAATACCACCTCTGGGGCTGGTAGTCATAATACAGTTTATAGAAAAACCTCTTATGTCCCGTTATGAGAGCACGGATGTAACTGTTGACGAATTTTTTAACAACGGCTATGCAATTTTGATGATTGTGACGTTAGCACTCGTACTACAAGCTCTATTGTCGCAGAACTCCACGCATTTAGTCACGGTGGAAGGGAGTAGACTAAAAACTTCGTTGCAGGTAATTTTAACTAAAAAAATAACACACACATTTATAAGTGTATAGTATATTATAATAAGCTTAAGACAAGGCATATCACGAATCTGGGTCTCTTATTTTTCTTACCCGGATAAGATCCTGTCTCCGAGGTCCGAATCTCACAGAACTTCAGTTTGGTTAAGCTGTTGAGGCCCTCCAGGCCAACAGCAAGACAGTCTTACAGATTTTTTTATTCTTATTCCGATGTTGCTTTTCAGTAATTTTAATTTTAATCCATAATGAAGTATTTTATTCAAACACTATATTTAAGTGTTAACGTTCTAATTTATTTTAAATTGGTTCTAGAACATGGTGTTTGAGAAGTGCACACGACTGGCATCATGGTCTACTCACGAAGGCAAAGACGACGAACAAACTCCACTTTTACATATGCCAAAAGAAGAAGCGTCTCAGACAGGAATGCTCATGAATTTGGTCTCTCAAGACACTTACAATATTATGTCTTGTGTTTGGATTTGTCATTACACCTGGGCTATTCCTCTAAAGGTATAGATAGTTCTTTATCCCTTCTGACTAGCTCTAGGATTTCTTGGCTAAATCAAGTTTTTCAGTATATTTTAAAGGGGATTACACTGATAATATTTTATCCAGGCTAGTCAGATTTTTTTTATTTAAAAATTCATTCCGATTAGACATAGTACAAAGTAGCTGCAAAGAAGAAAATATGTCAAAGTGTTAATATGAATTTGTCTTTGGATTTGCAACATAATGTAATGCCACGTTTACTATATTTTTAGGTATCAGTTATACTTTATTTATTGTACACCAAATTGGGAATAAGTGCCATAATTGGTGCCGCCACAAGTGTTCTCATCATTACACCGCTTCAATTTTATGTTGGCAAAAAAATTTCGGACAATTCCCGAATTATATCGAAGTGCACTGACCACAGAGTCTCTAAGATGGCTGAAATATTAAAAGGGATAAATGTAATTAAGCTATATGTGTGGGAGGACTTGTTTAATGAAAAGATTTTGCAGCTAAGAGAAGTTGAACTAAAACATCTTAATAAGGATTCCATCTACTGGGGATTTTTAAGTAAGCATCGACTTCTTTATTATATTGTATTTATATACTTCACCTGAAGTGGAATTTATGAATACCTACATATATGTTGGTTTCCTAATTTTGTAATGTTTCGTATTTACAGCATTCACGACACAATTTTCTTCCGTATTAGTCACTGTAATAACATTTGTAGCGCAATATCTACTTAATAAAAGCAGTGAATTGACAACCGTTAATGTTTTCGCTGGACTTGCCTTATTCAATCAACTGACGATTCCGTTGCTAATCTTGCCGGTCACCGTGCTGATGGTTATTCAAGCAATGGTAAATAGTTTGTCGTAGGAAAACATTAACAACCTTTACATTACTTTATTTAACGAGAAACTACCAGTAAATAAAGGCATTCTAAATTTTAGGTCAGTACCCAGAGAATCCAAGATTTTTTGGATCTCCCAGAATCGAAAAATTATACAGAAAATATAAATAAAAGTTCCGAGTTCAATGATGAATTGTTTAGTCAAAATAATCCTATTTCGGAAATAAATAATTGTGCAAGTGTAGAAAGTAACGCTGACAATAACTCTGATTATCTAATGAGATTCCGAAACACAATGTTTTCTTGGGGGACGAAGGAAAATCCTTCTTTAGAAATTGAATATTTGGACCTACCTTCAGGTATATCTATCAATAATTTAAAAATACGAGTTTAATTATATATATCTTATATGTATATATTGTAATACATATACAAATTTATTGGAGTTGTCAAAACTGAGCTGCATACTTAATAGAAGTTTTTATATTTTCAGGTAAACTAATTATGGTGATAGGATCATCTGGTTCCGGGAAATCATCGTTGCTCTCTGCAGTTCTTGGTGAGATGCAACTAGAAAATGGACAAGTAGATACTAACGGGTAAGATTCATTTGCTGACCCTCCTTATTCCTTTTTCAATACTTTAGTTTTGCTATTCAATCGTCTGGCTCGACATTTGGCTTAGTATAATTAATTACGATACGTTATTATACTACACATTAAAAAAAAAATAACAACAAATCTCTTTCACGAAAGGCAACATTTTTGTTTAGGCCATCGAATAACTTATTTTTGTACATTGATTTCATGTGAAAAAAAATATAAATAAAGTAGTATAGTATTAATATTAATAGTAAATAGTCGTTTTAAATATGGAAATTTTAATTTTTGCTTCTTGTCATTTTCAGACACTTTTCTACATGGTTTTCTGGTCAACCACCGTGGCTTTTAGACTGGTCAATTCGAGACAATATTCTGGTGGGGAGTGCCTGGTGTGCTACTAGATATTTACGTGTTGTGCGGGCCGTTGGGCTACGACCAGATTTGCAACTTCTTCCCGGTGAGATACCAAAATGTTTATTTGCTTGTTACTTAAAAATTATATTAGAAAGAGATAAACAACTCAAACACGTCTTATCCTCTCCAGATGGTGATAAAACAATACTAGGCAGCTATGGAACTCCCCTATCTGGTGGGCAACGCGTACGCGTATGCATAGCTAGAGCTCTATACTCCAGAGCTCGTCTGCTTGCGTTTGATGAACCTTTAAGTGCCTTGGATGTGCCTCTGGCGAGACAAGTTGTAGCCCGTGCACTCCTACCAGCCGCAAGATCAGGCCGCACAATACTCCTTGCTACCAGTAGATTGGAACTTCTTCATTATGCCGATTTAGTAAGGCCCTATGTTCAAATTGTAGACTAAGTACAATCAACATTACTTTAGAAAATATCAGTATCAAGCACCAGTTTTTAAGTAATTTTTTTTAGTGCAGAACTGTTTTATATTAATTTAATTAATACGAAAAATGTAGGTTTTACCTTTAATATATTCAGTAATACCTTTTCCACTATAAAGGTGATAGTAATGGACGGGGGTCGAGTGAGTGGAGTAGGTCGACCAGGACTTTGCGAGGGTACGCTCGGAAAGTGGTGGTCATTGGCGGGCGAGGCTCGGGCATCTGCTGCCAGATGCGGTGCTGGTCCACCTGGTGGAACTGCCCAGGAACGTTCCCATCTTCTTCGTGCACTTTCTAAAATTAAAAACCAGAGGAGCGTCTCTGAAGATAACATTGTAAGTGAGAAGAAATTATAATAAGAGTAGAAGTTATAAATTGTTTTCAAGATAGGATTAGATTTGTCTATCGGTTGCTTGCATTTTTATTCCTTAGGGCCTTGAATGATTTATTGGCTAATAATAACTGATCTATTCAGCTACTTATTATTACATAACACGGTTATAATAAATTTCCTTAATATTTCAATTTAATATTATCAGATAGGAGTGAGTGAGGCGACGGGAGCACACCTTTTAGCTGAGGTTTGGACATGTGGGGCGGGAACTTGGAGGAAGACTTCTAAACGCAACGGAACTGCCTTATCCAGGCAGTTCTCATCGCCCCCTACCACTGTACAGGGTCATAAGTAAGCAAAACCCACCACCCTCGCCACAATTAGCTTAAGAAAACAAAAGTATCGAAATTAACAATAGATACTAAGTAGTTATAGTGCCTCAGTCGAGAATGTTTTACTAAGTTATAATATTAAAACAATAATATGTGTTTTTTATCTGAGTAAATAAAATGTAATTAAGATTATATGTTTTGAGTTAATTATAGTGACGTAAATTTATGCTAATGCCCGCCCAGGTTACGCCGCGAAGTTCGTCGCACCCTAAGTGCAGACGCCTCCAGTGAAACCCTACAGAGAGATGCAAGTTTCCTGCGTAGATTACTTCGTCCACGTACTACTAATTCTCTTATAGGGTAAATATTTACGACATTAAGTATTTGTTGATGAAACCTTGACACTGTATACAATTTCACGTCAATTTTGAATATACTAAATACTATAAAGATGACTAACTCAATTACTAATTAGATGGACTCCAAGAACATTACGGCGCTTCATTAGCTCTGATTCAGAAGCCAACTTGGAAGTAGGATCTAAAGGTGAGATATTTTAAGTCATTTTGTACGTCTTTTTTAATTATACCTTGTTCTAATCTCAAAAAAATTTTTCACTCCGTCACGCAACTACTTTTAGAGGGACGCATTTTTGTACCTGTTTGGTCCAAGAATGATAATTCGTGGTTCAAATCAACTGGCTTTGATTTCGTCTTTGATTATTGTTGATGATTATTTCATTATTTAATAATAGTAGTTTATGTAATATTTATTATATAAACTGGCCTAAATTAAGAAAAGTGAAAAGGAAAAATTACGTTTTAAAACTGTGTTATAAGTTATAACAATTCCAGTTATATAAAACACCTTTCATTATAAATTTCAGACCAAGATGTAACATTGGATTCTGCATTCACATCATTGACCTCAAATGGTGCGGAAAATGTCAGAGCATGCGCTCCGATAGCCAGAGAGGAATCTGACCCACTTCGACATGAGGTGAGCGAGTGCGAGTTTTTTAATAAAAAATAACATTCCAACCTTACCTAAAATGGTATGAACGCATATTTCACATTCACTTAGATTTAAAAGTGATAAGTGTCAAGTTTACTATAATATTATATCTTAAAAGTAAACCTGAACTGAACGATCTTATCTCAAGAAGAATAAAAAATATATTTTTTGTTGAATAGGCCATTTATCGAGGAAGCCGCATATAATCGAACTTTAATATAATAATCGTGTCACGCTTTTATCTATATCAAAAATGTTGCAAACACAGAACAAATTGTTTCGAGAGTTACGTAAACAGAAAAAAATATGCAAATGTAATGTATACAGACTTTTTGCAGTTCGTTCAATTTAGAAAATTTTTGAAAATCCTAGATATCAATAAAATATATAATAAACAATAAAATATAGGCAAAAGCCTAACTACTTGTAAATCTTCTGCATTTATTATGCGTAACAGGAGTAAAGTCGCAACAGCTAGTGAACTATAATAGAATAGGTAACATTACTAGCGCTTTACTCGAGCATCGTAACTTACTTATTTTAAGTTAAAGGAAATCAATAACAGTCAAGTGAGAGATGAGATAGATACAAAAGTTGAAAAAGTTAATCTAAGCTCTTGCTTAAAATATAGTTTTTTTATAAATAAAAAAAGAAATACATTTATTTCCGAGAAATTCGTAAATATTAATCTGAAAACACTCAAATTGACTACATCATATTTTTTTTCATTTAGCACATTATTAGTTTATACAGTTTAACATATTGATAGCTGACTTGCGTTTGGAACAAAGAGAAATATACCATACTATAAGTAATTTGATACAATAATTATAAGGGATGTATGCCACCAAAAAATAGTTTCCTTCCGATATAGACCCCAATTCAAATCCGAAGGTAAAATAAGGTAACGCGATGTATCTTTGTTATATGTATTTCAAGTAAAAATGATTTCGTTACAGTGGTCAATATGGAAGGAATATTTAAAAAGCTGTCGCTGGTGGGGCGTCATGTTCTGTGTCGCGGCTGCGGCTGCGCAGGGCCTGGTAGTCGCCGCTGACTGCTGGCTGTCTCATCTCGCTGATCAGAACACACGAAAGAACCTTACCCGCGAACAAGTATAGTTTATTTTATTTATTGGCTATTTTATAACTAGAGTTGCAATATATATCAGTGTCACAATTCTGATAATAATTTACATACTTCAACATTACATTAATTCAAATAAGTGTCTTTACGGGAATCTTTTGTAGTATTATCCTTATTTCTCTCCATTCACATTTAATATATACTTACGTTAACCTTATACCTTATGTGATAGTTTAGTTTAACAGATGATATTATGAATTTAGATGTGGGAGATGGTACGAGCGTACGCTGGGTGGTGCGCGTGTGGTGCTACTGCGGGCGGTCTAGCGCAAGCAGCTTCCGCTTGTGCAGGCGCAGCAGCGAGAAGACTTGTACACGAGAAACTGCTAGCAGCCACTCTTCATGCACCGTTGCATCATCACCACGCTACACCACAAGGCGCCTATGTCCATCGTTTTTCTGCTGATATAACTGTTATTGATAAGGTCAGCCCTTGCTTTTACTGTATATATAATTAATATATTAAATAAGAATTATATTTGAACACTTAAGCTGTATTTCCTTTTCAGAAATTACCTACAGCAATGAGCCGATGGATGCAGTTAACCCTATTATGTGGAGCAGCCTTTCTTGTTAATGTTATTCTATCTCCGTGGACACTGCTTGTTTTACTACCTGCTGCATTCTTCTATTTCGCGTTACAATCAATTTATTTGAAAAATGCAAGGTACTTTCATAATTTTTAGGAATATTACGCATATCTACTTTTTAAAAGTATCTTCTAGTGATTTTTGTTGTTGACGTTTAAAGCGACCTTCAACGCATTGAAGCAAGTAGTGCAGCAAGTGTGGTGTCACTGACAGCGCAAACAAGTGCGGGAGCGATCACAGTAAGAGCAGGGCAGTTGCAAGAGAGACTCCGCAATGTATTTCAAAAGAGAGTAGACGATAATCATAATGCCTTGTTATTACTAAATGCCTCAAATCGTTGGCTTGGACTTGGGTTGGTAAGTTAATTTTTTAATTCAACTGTTGTTCTTATTTGGACGTAAAATTAATTTAAAACGTTATTCAAAACTATACATTTTATAAAAGTTAATTTTTTAGGATCTTGTGGGAGTGTGTACAGTGTTCACAGCATTATCCGTAGCGCTGTACAGTGAAAGCTCAGGGTCTGTAGCGGGTTTAGCGGGAACCTATGCTTTATTATTACCTGTATACCTTGCACATCTGGCTAAGTGTCGCGCAGATCTACATCTACAACTAGCGTCTCTAGAGAGAATTCTATCCGATACTAATGTGCCTCAAGAAGATTACAGAGATGACTGTTAGTATAAAGAATATTTTCCTTTTAATATTTAAATATCGTATGCTCTTAAAAAACTTTTTTTCAAAATTAAAAATTTGTTTTGATAGGTCCCATACCCACTGGATGGCAACGAAGTGGAAAAATTGAGTTCCAACAAGTTAATGTGCAACATCAACCCGATGCACCAATAATTCTTAAGGATGTAAATTTCGTTGTTGAGTCCGGACGGAAGGTGTTTATTTATTTATTTGCTTACTAACCCAAACAGCGCCACAAAACACATAGTATAAAATTCAAATGCTATAACTAAAGCCAACATAGGGTTACAACATATATAAAAAAAAGACTAAATAGGACTACAAAAAAAAGTAGAACTAAAACATGGAAGCAAAGTGTCATGTGAGTGTGTGTGGTGTGGATGTGAAAGTGGGTAGTGAGCCCAAATTAACCATTAGCGTTGTTTTTAACTTTGGTCTTAAATGAAATTTGATTATCGATTTATGTTTTCTTGAATTAAGATTTAAGCAAATCTTACTTATGAAATATCGAAATTATACTAATGGAATGTCGAATACAGCTGAATATTTATGATGTATTTTTTTTAGGTCGCTGTGTGCGGTCGCAGCGGCAGTGGTAAATCAACTCTTTTGCTGACATGCGCTGGTGCAACAGAAATACAAAGCGGTCGAGTACTTATTGACGGTCAAGATATCACTCGGGTGCCGTTGAAGCCTTTGCGGCATCGAATAGTTGTACTACCGCAAGAAAATATTATTTTCTCAGGTACACTAAGGGAGAATCTAGACCCACTTGCTGTCCATACAGATGAAGAAATATGGCAGTGTATAAAAGCTGTTGGACTTTACGATTATGTGACGGCCCAATCTGCTGGACTAGGTGAGTATTGAAAACTCCATTCATTCATCACCAATTGAGATAAAACAACTTACATATAAATATTTTACTTCACAACTATGTACTTCCCTAGTATTTAGTATAAATTCCTAAATGTAATATTTGTTATATTTATTAATAGAGTGCTTAATAAGCAACGGTACTAATGGTTGGTCTGGCGGCGGACGTGTTGGGAGAGTTTGTGCGGCTCGAGCAGCTTTACACGCCCGACCGGCTGCTGCTTTATTACTGGACGAACCAGCCGCTGCGCTCGACGCTTCCGCGCAACGTGCGCTACTCCGCGCTCTGGCGACACTCGCGCCACACACCACTATCATCACAGTTGCAGTATGTAATTTTATTACCATGTTCATAGTAAATTGTTTAGTGCGTGAATAATTAACAAAAATCCTCTCTAACTGCGCGTCGCCAGACGAGCTCAATTATTAAGCATTAGCTTAAGAGTAATTAATTCTAAAAAAATACCAATATGAATTGGATAGTCATAGTTAGATTTAGTTTTGCCGTTTGTCTTTATATAATTATACATTATTTTAGCACCGGTTATCATCAGTTCGAGATTATGACACCTGCGTCATCCTCGAAGAAGGACATTTAGTCGAACAAGGCCACATCAATAATTTGTTGGCAGATCCTTCAAGCCGACTTTCATGTATGCTGACGACCCCGACCCACCTCGTATAACCAAATTTATTTTAAGCTAGCATTAAGAGCTGAAAATTATACCCGAACGGTGCTTTGTAAAAACTCATGTATTACTTAATGTAATCCATCTTTATTCATAAATAGATATATCATATAAGACTGAAAATTAGCCAATATTCACCGGTTGATTATGACTATGTGTACAATAAAATAAATAAAACCAAGTTTTCATTCCATTGTATTTTAGACAACAATATAAACTCAGAACTGACATAGATAATACCAGTCATACAACATACTACATAACAACTTAGAACAATAGACGTTGGCACCGCGATTAACATTTAAAATATTTGTGTAGACCATATAAAAATATTCGCTTACCTATGTCGTAATATTAAATTATCTATGTTAAATCTCGACATGTAATAAATTCTCTGTTTCACTTATAACTAGATTGGTATTCACAGGACGGGGATATCGTTACGTTTATCTTTGGTTTTGACTCGTAAGGCTATGCAATTGAGCTCAATTTGCATTGTCGCAGGGCGGAGTTTGCTATAAGGTGCAAACGAAATGTATCAAGAATCCCCTGGGAATTAAAGTGTGTTACCAAATTTATGTGACAATGTAAATTGAACTTTAACAGCATTTGGATTGAATTTAGCATTTCGTTTACGTAACTTAGAATTATTGCATGTCAATATTATTAAATTTTGTGCATCGAATTGTTTGTGAACACCAATAATTGCACATTTATCAATTATACTGAACCCCCTTCTGATAGTTGCCGTAGAGACCCGTGAGTATTGAAAGTAGGCAGTTAGAATGGACACGTGGGCAAGCTCGTGGCAAGACATGGACAACGATTTCTATAAAGAAAGCGTTGCCAACTTACGTGCCAATTGTAACGCGACATTTCAAAATTTGCCTGACAAGTTTTTGAACTGAGCTTTACCTAAATTTGGATGCTTTTTCGTATAATCGAATAACGACTATCCTAGTTCACTAACTTAAGCCTTGCACGAACACCAAATATTTGTTCCGATAGAAAGCGTACATTGAGTTGAACCAATTACCAATATTCATTAAACAATTTTTACGTTTTAAACAAAATCCTAACACAGAACATACGAAAGAACACTTTAGTACTTGTTTAGTTTTTATGAACTTTCAAGATTTACTTCGAGACATTCATTCCGCATCAAATGTAAACAGATAAAGAAAAATCCGTCTAGACAATATTTCCTGCGTTATTAAGTGATAGCAGCAGAACGACGTTTAGATCTTGAACCGTAAAACTCGAAATATCAATCGCGGTTCAGTTCCCCCAAATCTCATTCGTTCAAATGTCAAACGTCAAATTCAAAATTAATAAAGGTGGTTCGAATCGCGCGAAAGCAGCAGGCACTCAACAATTTTTATTTTAGAACAGCTTTGAAGTGTTAAACGCAATACAGTTTTGAAGTATTAAATCGCGCGGTTTTGCGGTTAACCGCAAGCGAGATAAATCGTTTAGCTACAATGATCTACATTCGGGAATACCGCGTATGGGCGTGGCTGCGAGGGCGTGTCTGACGACACGGCGTTAGGTCGGTTCCTTCTTGACGGCGGCGGCGGCTGCCCGCGCCTCTTCGGCCAATCTTTCGGGACTCGAAAGGATATCAGTGGTTGTACATAGAACGCGGAGCGAGTTCAGTACCGCTGGAAATAGAATTCATTTAAGCTTGTTAAAATTTAAGACCCTGTGCTTGACAAACATGGACCATGTATGGAAAGCTCATATATAAAGTTATCTAATATCGTCAATAAACCCTTGCCATAGAGCAATACAAGAATAAAGATTTTTAGAGAATAAAAATTTCAAAAATAAAGAGAAATAAGTAAAAAATGAACTGCAGAACCATCTTTATGCGGTTATTTTTTAAATAAAATATCTATAGATGAATGACATAATAAAAATACCTGGCCTCATCTCAACGAGCGAGCAATGCTGCTCTGCCCAAAGAAGAGTTGTTCTGACGAGGTCGCTTCGACTGCTGCACGACACGCATGCGCTGAACGACTCAACGAGCGCTGCGCTCACCACGCTAAACTGATCGCTTCGCTCAGGAATTCATTGATTACAGAATAATACGTTCACAGTCTGTGGTGTACAAGTCACATAGATTATAGAATAACACGTTCACAGTCTGTGGTTTACAAGTCACATAGATTTTAGAATAATGCGTTCACAGTCTGTGGTGTACAAGTCACATAGATTATAGAATAACGCGTTCACAGTCTGTGGTTTACAAGTCACATAGATTTTAGAATAATGCGTTCACAGTCTGTGGTGTACAAGTCACATAGATTATAGAATAACGCGTTCACAGTCTGTGGTTTACAAGTCACATAGATTTTAGAATAATGCGTTCACAGTCTGTGGTGTACAAGTCACATAGATTTTAGAATAATGCGTTCACAGTCTGTGGTGTACAAGTCACATAGATTATAGAATAACGCGTTCACAGTCTGTGGTTTACAAGTCACATAGATTTTAGAATAACGCGTTCATAGTCTGTGGTTTACCAGTCACAAAAGAGGTGTTATATGTCTTCCAAATTTAAACGTCTCACACACGGTTGGTCCCAATAAGAGCTGTTCTATATAGCTTGTATGAGAAGATAGTATAATAATATCAGGACACATTTACAATATATTCCGATAGCCCATTTTATGAACAGGGTCTTTCAACTTTCAATTTTAAAATAAAATTCCTTTTGGCACTGAATTGAAATAACTTAGATTGTACTTGCTTACATAAGCATATATATATACGTAACGAAGAAGAGTTTGGTGACATCGCGAGTCAATTTATGAAAAGGATACCAGCCAATACTTCCAATTCTGCATGGTCCTGGCAGCGACGTGTGCCGCGAACATCTCGCGGAGGCGACTAGCGCGGCCCCGCGACACCGGCGCCCCCGTTGCCGGTAGCAGCGAATGGCAGTTGCTATAGGTTGCAATGGGTTGCAGTTTAGAGGCACATTTAGTAACTCAACAGATGAGTCGAAATAAGCGTTTCCACATTGGTAAAATATGTGGTTAAAAGTTTTGTTTAAGATTCAAAATACTACCGACTACGACTGCTTAAAGGAGGACGCGACTGGACTGATAATGAGATTTTGTAATATATGTATAAAATGTTTAATTAATTTCTTTAAATGTCTTTGAGCAGTGATAGCTGGATTATTCATAACTGAAGTTAATATACGATTTGTAGAGCCATTTCTAGTCCTAGAGGCCACATTATGTGCCAACGAGTTTTTTTTTTGGCAAAATGGTGCGAATTGAAAAACTTTTTGTACATATAGTATAGTATATATACAGGTATAAGATTATAGAAAACATTTCGTCAATATGAAAATAGTTGTCAAAAAATGTGAACGGATATTTTAATGAACGCAAACTTTTTTATGAAACCTAATAGAGTCTAAGAATGGAACGTGTTTACAAAAAAAAATCGTTAAAATATTCACACAAAACTGTATAGGAAACTTAAGATTTATATTTTATTTAATACCCTAAAATAATCAGATTCAAGATTACCCGAATTAGATTAATCTTACTCGATACTTACGATATGGAATTATTTAAGCAATCAATTTGCTGCCTCAAATTCTCCATCTCTTCTTTAATTTGATTCCTCTCTGCTTTCAATTGCTTAATGTACTCGGCTCCCTTTTGCAGCATAGCCGCTTTACTTATCTGAAAACATATTGTATGAAATATATTTCTCCTAAAAAAATCTTATCATGAATTAAAGTGATAGCGAATTTAATCTGTCTACACAGCAAGCGTCAAATTTTATAATTTACTAACTGTAAACGTTGCTCTGCCATAAATGTGATTTCTAGCAATCATTTTTTTATGACACGTTTGTCGGTTTACCCTAGCAGTGCCATCTACTGATTACTTACTCAATCCAGTCGAAAAGTATCGACATCTGTTAGAATCTTTTGGTGTTATCAGATAATTGTGACTGTCAATTAATTATAGACAAATAATTTGCAATCAAATAAAATTGCGACTATAATTAAAGATCTAAGCTATCCTGTTTCTTAAGTAGTACCAGACTTCTAACGTGCTAATTTAATTTAAAATCGGTAAGGCCATCGCGGACAAACATCGTGACTGGAGATTTATATATATTAAGATAAAAATATATTAATAATCTCCTTCATAATTTATTTTCCTTAATCGATGAATACAATTTTTTGTTAAGTAATGATGCCCTTTATTAATAAAAATAACCGTCTAGCGATAACGAAATACGACACAGACGAAACATTAGCTAAAAACAATTCAATCAAAACTAAACTCAAATACAAAGAGATTAAGTCCAATTTCCTCCTTTAAAATTTCGACGGTCATTTCAAGTTATGCACATGAAATTTTCTCACTACGACGTTCCTCTGAAACCTCTTCACAAAAGAGCTTACCTTAGCGGCTGGGTTCGTGTTGAGATGAGGTATCAGCGCTTGGAGAGTATCGAAGCCATTCTTTATGTTATAGCGGCGTTTTTGCTCCGCGTGTAAATGTGTTCGCCGCGGTTCACGAGGTGAGCCCGCACGCGGCGATCCCGGCGAACCGCCCGGGGATAAGGACTGCGCCCGCGACTGTCGTGATATAAACTGTTAGTGTATAGGACTTTGCTAGTATTGAAATTGGTTTATTACCCTAATAACTAATTACATATCAAAAAATAATAGAAAACGATGACACCTATACCTCCAGCCGTGATACAGGTGTAAACGTCTACCTCCAGGAATTACAATTTATGTAATTTATAAAAAATGTCATCAAAAGAAGCAAACATATTTTTACCGTTACATAGCAATCGAAATGTGTGTGAGGGTGTGTTGTATAAGTGTATGTGGTTAGTTTGTAAGGTTGGTGTGTGTGTTTCGCATTGATGAAGAGTACGAGGATATATGTTCAGCAGAAAATTAATTCTATTGTATAATTGAGCGGAGATCAATTGTGGGATAGCGTATAGGTTTATATAAGACAGTTTTTAGAACAGCACGCTGAGCTCCTTCCAATCTTTATATAAAAGTTTTGATGGCACAATCCCCCCCCCCCTTCCAAAGAAGTTATACAATACGAAATTACGCTATTAAGAACTTAACTTGCCTTCCCACTGTGGTGGTTATGTATCAGAATTATAAACTTATCTGTTCAAACAAATATTGAATAATATCATATGCTCATAAGTTGAGGGATAATGGTAAAAAACCGAAATTTTTTAAGGCGCAAACGCCTAAGGGAGCATACGTAAACATTGATCAATGATTTTTTAGTGAAAACTAAATTGATTTAATCACAAAATAACGTTTATTATATCTACGTGTGTTCGGCTAAAACATAGATATAGATCAAGGTTACATAATCAAATTGTAATATTTTCAAAAATAATAAAACTTATATAGGTTACGGAAAGATTTTTAATTTAGCGTCATATAGTTGATAACGCGCGATAAGGCGCGACCGAAGTCTAGTGTCGGAGACGAGTATCGCACAACTCGAGAGCGTGACTATTCTGCCGCCGAACGAGATAGACAAAGCAGCTGATATGATTATCTTAGCCAGGCTTAAATACAAAATTTAACTATATTACATTATATTAAATTTTTCCGCCGTTTCGCGTGCTTTACAGTGTGCGTGGTCACGGTAGACTGAAGACAAAAGGTGTCAATTGTCAAAATAAGTGTCGCAACTGCAGAGGTTGTGTGTTATCTGTATTTATTGCCCCGGAGGCGACTTTTGTAAAATACATAACTTAATCCGTTAACAAAGTGTTTTCTTTAAATGAGTAATAGTTATGTTAATAAAAGACAATATTATAAGGCTTTTTCTCTCAGCACCTTTTACCTGCTGATTGAATTACAGATTCTTTAAATTAAATATTTAAACGCGATTCAAACTAAAATATAAAGGAAACGTATACGTTACGCAAAAACAAAAATTAATGAAATTTATATCAAATTCGAATACGAAGGTTTTTGCACAAGCCGAGTGCGTGATAGATGAAAAAATACTCATAATATCGCACCCAGATAAGGTGATTATGTAGGCCTTTATTTTATTTATTATAAAGATTTTGCCTTCACCACGTAGACAAAAGATAGTAGTTCATTTCCTGTAAAAGATTGGCGCGATTATCGATTATCAAAAAAATGCACTCACAAAATCATCGTTGGTACGCCCCACACAGTCTTTAATACACCGAAATACAATCTTAGTGACAATAACACGAATTATGCTAATTCAGTTTTATGGTCTTGTTAATTTTGAATTACGTACAATACAAAAATCGCGGAACATTAGAATCACTAATGTTGTAGATTACTGGTTCCACCATCGATTTTAACTAACATACATCTTGCATGTTCATGCATCTTGAAAAGATGTATATCTTTTCATTGTTTGGAAATTAGTAATAGTAAGTAAGTAAGTTAGTAGGTAAGTAAGTAAGTCAGTAGAACTCGATTTTAACTGCACGACCTCTGAGTTGATGACGGCAGACACAATTCGCATCAAACCTATTCCACAAAGCAATCCATTGACTCTCCGGTCAGGAATCCATCCAGTTCGTTCTCAATCCAGTCTTCGTCAAACGGATAATACAAAATATCTTTACTCTCCACAAGAATATTTTGAACACTGGTTTTGAAAGCGCTCTAGCATAAAAGCGTTTCTTGCATGTAAATATTTCATATTATTCGTTATGAATAGGAAATGATGCTGTATAAGAAATAAAAAACTTATTTTATACTTACATGATGTGGCGACATAATATCACTCTCTATGGGCGATGGCTGTCCTCTCAAAATCGGGGACTTTACGGGGTCCGAACTTAAGCCATCCTCGGCGCTGGTATTCAGCTTGTAGAGGCTCTGAGCTGAACATAAATCAGACGTTATCGGTCGTTGTTTGTCATGTGACTTAATTAAGTCAAGTAGGTAGGTGGCCTATATGGTAGCATACAACTACAAAATATATTGAAATTTCTGCAGGCCACCAACCTACCCTCTTATTCATAAATACTAAAACTCCCTTGCAAGCTACCCTCTATTTTCAATTTATAGAAGTAATCGTTCGTTTTTTTTCAATCACTTATTAGCTGCCTGCGGTTACATTTACTTAAGAGAGACATTGTAAAAACTTGAATTGTTTTTTAAATCGGACCAGTAGTTTAAGGTTAACGTCTTTCAACTTGAGACATAAGTATAAAGAATTTAAAGTTAAAACCTATCTATATTGATAAAATCCAATTGTTAGCTATATTAGGAACTGCATGTGGAAAGAATCTTACAGTGCTGTGCTGAAAGTAATTGCGCCAACATAACGCTGGCCTGTGGCAGCGTGGGTTCAGAGGCAACGCTCGTAAGCGGCGGAGGCCTACGCGGTCCGCTACTCGCCGCCCCGCTCTCCGCCCCTGCGCCACTCGACGTAGAGCGTGACCGGAAGCGTATAGCGCTCTGATTAGGCTCTCGTGCCTTTAACAATTTGATTATTAATGTAGATATTATACCAGAAGTTTCTTGACTTGAAGTATGACAGAAATTATTCTGAAGTATGTCAAAATCAAAATGTTAAGTAGACTATAAACTCGTATTCATATCTGTCAAAGCTTTACAGATGTAAGATGAATGTCTAATATACCTAGAATGTACCTAGAACTTGCATTTCCATAGAAATCACATTGAATATACATTTTACATTCATTAATGATATTAAGATCTAAACGAAATTTAATCCGTTAAGAATGGTATAAATCTTGATATACCACCTAAGCTATTGTGATAAAATATATGTATGATTACAAGTGTTATTTATCTTCATAGATAATGAAGATAAGGAATGATCGAATTCTCTCATTTACTACATTTGTTCGTGTTATAAGTCGGCAACTATTCAACAATCCTCAAGATTACATCAGTAAACTATAAAATACTAAATTTATCTCGCGTAGTTTAAAAACATATGACAGTTAAAGATTAACTAAGATGACACTGGTTAGTGTCTAAACTCATCGATAATGATTCACTTAACAGAACTTAAAAAGTTATTAGAAAAAATAGATTCTAACCTGCCAAGTAAAATATCAATTAAAAAATATTACCCGGGCACTATGCGTGGCTGGAGCATCATGAGCTGTGGAGGGTCCGCTTACGACCCAGTCCGGGCTCAGCTGCGACCCTAAGGGCAAACTGTGCGACCTGAACTGCTCCTTGCTCCGAACATTCGCCGTACTGGCGACAGCGGCACCAGGCGCCACCTGTACCTATAAGTTTTTGTAATGGAACACACTTTTTGAAGTGATACTTCTTTACGCAGGCTTGACTTGGAGTAAGCTGGCGAACGCGTGACATAAGCGGTAGGAAAAGTGTGATTGGGCGAGGCAAACGGGAGTAAGAGTAATTTGAAAATATATCTTATTTCTCCCATTATAAGCCTATTGTCTCGGTTTCAGAATCAACCACAGTAATTACTGATGTATACAATAATAAATAAAAATAATAGATCTATTCGAAAATTTACCAATATAAACATTCAAGGTTTTTAAAAATTAATATACACATGTATATATTGTAGACACATACAGATGGATCGAAAGAAGTTTGACTTCAGTGCTTATGGAGCACACTATGTTTTTTTTAAATAAAATGATAATTTGTGAAGTATCAATCCCCTTGGTGAAATTTTATAAAAAAAGAAAAACATTTTTATTCATTTACAAGATAAAAATCTTGACTGACATACAAAATCGATTTTCGGGTCTTGAAATGCAAAAAAACATATACTGTTTTGTCAATTCCTTCCGAATGCGACCTCCGCATAGAGATTACAACTTTTGTAACCAGTTGCTGGGGCCTTTAGGTAAAATAAATGATGTCAAACACGTTTAACGAATAAATTTACATACATTCTATGCTAAGATGGTTAAATACTATTTTTAGTATCATATTCAATATGGAAAATACTGTATCAAATATTCGCGTGCAAATAGATATAGACATTTATTTTAAGAGATCCTTGGTACGTTGTGCCTTTGACTAAAAAATCAAAAACAGGTATAAAATAAATGCATTATAGTACTATATTGGAACATTAATTAGTTCATAGTTGAAAAATATTAAGAGTAACAAACAAATATCAATAATTTGAGTAGGAAAAACGTATCTAGCCGATTCGATTTACCGATATTAAAATAACACGTGACGCGATGACCAAAAGAAATTATTATATTAATGTTTACGCATTATATTCTTTATTATATAGTTAGTCGGGTGAATCGCAAATCTAAAGAACTGCAAGCGAGAATTGAACATTTATATAAATACGAGGTTCACGAAAGAGTGGACATCTTTTAGTGTTCTTCGAGTGAATTCGCAAGAGTCACATTATTAGTTTTAAGCTACCTATTTATTGCATTAGGATAAGATCCTGTAATAATAGTAGGTATTTAAATAAATAAATAAATACAATTTTATGTTTCGTGTAATCTATTTATCGTGGATCTGCTATCAGCCAGAGCGGAGCATCAACGAAAAATCCTGTGAAACCGGTGCAAAATTTTATTTTTGTACGTTACGATTCACTTGTATATTTTATTACTTCCACTAGTTTTTTACTAATTATAATTAATTCGGCTGAAACCGTAAGGTCACTATAGAAGGAATTATTTTAAAAAAGTTATTTTGTCAACCATATATAATTTTTATCGGACCCATAGTTACAGTTGAAATTCAGAATATTGATTACAAATTGAGGTCATGGTAACAACTACGTCCAAACTTTCTAGCTTGTACTATGTAAAACCTTAATTTTTCCTGGAGATACCCATTATAAATCACTACATTCTAAACGCTTTTTCCTCGCTAAATGTAAAACAAAATCGAATACCAAATAATGTGTCCAACAAGATGTTGTCTTTCTACTCGCAAAAAAAGTGGCCTTTAAAGGAAAAAAAATTACACTGTAGAGAGCTACAGAGCACGTATTGAGGAATAAATGTAAATACAAAATAGAATAATAATAAGGAAATAGGAAGAAAACCACGTATTTATTGCATTAGAACATTGTAAAATGTCAAACCTAATAATAAATAAAAAATGTGTTTTCTTATGATAATGGATGCTAGAACGTTGGATGGTAGCTAATCAACTACCCTGGTGAGAAAGTAGCCAGGGAAGGTAAAAAGAGCATATAAACATCTGAGGCCGGCAACGCACTAATGAGCCCTCTGGCTTCGCGACTGTCAGCGCCTCCTGCTCGTATGCCCCCCTATATTATAAAAAAGGTGGGCCAGTAGGTTAAAAAACAAATGAGTCAGAATTACCTGCTGTGATGTAGCAGGCGCTAGGGGCGGCGAGGGCAGCTTGAAAGAGGCCGGCGAACTCTTCTTATAGTCCGTCGGACTCAGCTGCATGTACTGCATTTGAGGCGAGTTCTGTCGAACTGGCCGTGCATCGAAATTCTGCGGCGCATGGGCCTGGGGCGCATGGGGCTGCGAATAATTCTGGTACTGAGTATTCTGACTCGAGTAGTGCGCGACACGCGGCCTCGGCTTCTCCCTGTAGCCCCGGCCTTGAATCACCACGGTTGAGGCGTACTTGACATTTGGCTGCTGAAGTAATGACACCGTTTCTGGTGCCGTTTGCGACGGTGGAAGAGCTAACACGGGAAAATATCAAAGATTAAAATGCAGAGATGATCGCCTTTAACCTATCAAAGAAAGTTCAGTTTTATTAATTAAGTATAGATTTCTTTTCAATTGTATGGTGAGTTAACAAGGAAATATCTCTAAGAATAGCGTATCGTGTCGATGGTGGCGAAACTACGTACCTGCATTATATTTATAATTCTCGTGTTGAATTATTTTATTCGGTGCATTCACATACTGCAACCGTGTTTTTGGAGAATAAACGTTATTGTGAATTTGTTCAGACTGAGTGGCCTGATCGAATGCGCTGTACGGCATAATTTGTTGGTTATTGAGAATGTTATTCTGAATTTCAGGCTCAGGGTACAATCGATCGTTGTACATTCGCAACGGCTCACTTTTCGTCTGTTCCAGGGGCATTATCTGAGTATTATTGGTGCCTGGAATAATTTAAAACTCTGCATTGCTGGTAAAGATATACAATTATTCAAATAACATCCATAATATAACAAATTTCTACTAAATCCGTTGGACTATCACGACCCGTGTTTACCAGCCTTTAATATTTTTGAAATTTCTGTCTCCAACTTTTTACATAATGAAAATGATTTGTTCAGAAGCATAAATTCTTAAGAAACGTAAATAATAGGTATTTGGAAGAACCCCCCTCTAAGGTCAAAACGCCCCACGCGTAAGCCCCACACTGGTAAACACCGATCAAGACTCTTAGCGTACGGGAAACGATATTATAAGCTCAATACCATGTATAGTCATTTGACTCGTCGGCATAGTTGCTGTTGGGTTTGGGTGACTCCCAGTTATGTAATTTTGGGTTGAGTACGAATCAACCGACATTCCACTCCTGTACATGGGATCTTCGGTTGGTATCGCCGTCTCTTCAGGAACGGGAGGTAGACGCGACGTCGACGTTAAAAGATCTAAAGGAATACACAAATAAATACCAATGTAACAGAAACACCTTGTACGATAGACGAGAGACATTACCGTGAAGTGGTTCCAATGTGTCCATAAAATCATCAAGGTTAGGCTGCAGGGGACCTAAACTTGGTTGTATGAAGTCAGCTAAGCTTGCGCCCCTAGCTAAAATTAAAACCAACAACTATATCCATGCTCATAGTGCTAATAAACAAACTACTAGGGCACGGTAAATACCAATTTCCCGGCAATCGGGGAAAGCGAATGGTTGGTGATTGGTAATTGTGGAAAATAGTGTGTCGCTCATGAAATTAAGATAGTCCTCGTCTGTCAGCATATTTCCCGCGAGGTCGCTGCACTGGGACTCCACCGTGTCCATATCCGACATCTGAAAACCGGACAGTTGAAACATCTGGAAAGAATGTTTCGAAATCATAATAGTTTATTTATTAGTAATATTGAAGGTTATGGTTGATATTTCGGGGAGTTGTTGTTGTTGGTGCAATGCAATGTTAATTGTTTGTGCAACTCACTGTATCTTGGACAGAGGTGTCCCCCTTTCCAAGGAGCCTCATTATATGAAACATGCGCCATTTTTTATATTCTGCTATTACGGCTTCAGCTCTTCGTTTCCAGTACTTTCCTTCTAGAATTGTTGTCTGAAAATATTATATTAATTACATACTCATATAACAAACACAATTTGTTAAGTATATCGAGACTTACTTCAGGTTTAACGTGTGTATCTACATCCAAAGGGGACGCAAACTGGCAGACCAATGTATTCTGTTTTTTTATAACTGAAAAATAATATGCTTACTGTATTAGTCACTTAAGCACTCGTCTTAATCTAAAATATTAATACTACACATATTAATCTATTACGAAAAAATACCTACTTATATAATTCTTCCATAACATCTAACTAATTAAAAGCGATAATTATAATAATTATTAATTATTACCTTAGACCTTTTTTTGCGTTTGTATTCATCAGCTAGTGTCTAAAATTCTAGAGCTAAGTCGAAACTGATTTTTCTGACAGAACATTTTTAAATTTACAATATTAAGATTTATCAAACGCCAGATATGCGTTCTTGCTTACACAGTAAATTTATCTCTGAAACCCATTCGTAACGTAAGCACGAGACGATAAGGAAATCTTATGATTTCTATTGCATTATGAGGCTCAAACATGAATTCGACTATCTATAGGAGCACATGGCACTTTGTGCAATGTACATTGTACAATCAGTTTATCAAAGGTAAATGACCCTTACTTGTATAGCAATAAATATTTAGAGTTTTATCTATTCATTAAATTCTAGAATAATATGAGTAGATCATAACTATTCACATATTTAATTTGTATTTACAATCTTTGTTCCATTGGAAATAGTTCCTGATTATAATTTATTCCTAACTCGTATTGATATGAGGCATTTAATTGGTTTCCTATTCAATGGTAAATAAGAACTAAGTGGCTATATGACGTTAACTGCAATTACCAAGATTACTTGTACAATTGGCATATGACAAACATTTATACAGAACTGATTAAATATGTACTTAGGATTTGTCGCTTTATATACAAAAAATAACAAAATTTTGCAGAGCATTTCTTTTAAAGCTGACTTCTTGAAGTAGCAGTCACTTTATCATACATTTTATTTGCATGTACACTAAACTAAAAAACTTTTTTAATATCATTGCAAGTGCTCATGGGTGGTGAGCACTTCCATCAATAAGTTCTGCTAGTTTTTATAATTTTTAGAAAGCCATAATATAATAAATCACAAAGTAACTTACACTGCATATGCCAACACCTCCATATAACGTTGTTTAACCTTATTTTGTCCTTCCAGCGAAGCTTTATACCTTTAAAACGATTCCATTTTGGTGATGTAAGTTTTTGTCTAAAATAATAGAATAAACATTAAGAAAAGCACTTACCATTCTCAACTAAAACACTTTTTCACATTGAAAAGTGAACACATAGATTTATAAGAAACACTATTAGTCTTTAATATGGGAGAAAACATTCTCGAAATATTAAAAATTAAAATAGCCATGTTCATGTAAGAAATATAAAGAAAATCAAAACACAAATCTAGAGAGTTGCTGGTTTAAACTGTAGTTGCAGTAAAAATGGCCGACACTGGAATATCTTATCTTCCTTTTTATCAATAGATTCTTAAGCTTACTTTAAATAACTATTTGATAAGAACACCTGGATGTTTCTTATCTTTTCCTAGCACTTGAAATTTAGAAGTATAATGCAGATGATATTATATTATGCCTATGAAGTCATCTAGACTATAGTCTCAACTTCAACTTTTTAAATTCAGTTAATAGATGTTGTCTACAATATGTTTTCCGCAGTACAGAGAAAAGTAAACAATGAAAGCAGCGGTAAAGTTACAAATATGATGATCATAAGTTTACCAATATAAATGAATGATATTTTTAAAATGCCAACAACTAATATTATATATGAAGTTTAATATTGAACAGTTGAATTTAACTCATCTGCTTATTTTACAGTAGCAAAACAATAATATATTAATTGCCCGTTTTAATATTCACTGATACAAGGAATCTACTCTAATCATACTTTTTGTAGCGTAATAACTAAGTGGTACAAAATTAAACCATTTTTTTTATTTTACTACAGACAACTACTGTTTTAGCTGAGAAGTGAAGTCAGTATTGAAATTAAATATACAATTACATAATATTATCATTGTGCTGTCTTCGTGAAGTACAAATGCAGATGTACAGCTAGATGGACTCACAATCTTTTAAAATTTGGATCATAAATTTAAAAAATCATAGCTTTAGTGATATATATAAATACCCTATTTACAGACAGACTTATCACTTCAAATGACCTGTGTCTTTGGGTAGGACTCTGATGACCTTTTCTTATCTTTGCATGCCAAAACCAATCACAAAGTATGTTTCCTTATTTTAGGATTAAAGTTTTTATTAATATTTAATTAATTTAATATTATAATTCCTAAGGTAAGCCTTATAACTAGAAGACTTTATTGAAAATAACAATTTCCACACATATTCAACCTAAACATGACCTTTTGTTTTTATAAAGATACACCTAGTTACAAAGTATATGTGCTGCCTTATAATGGAAAATAACTGAATATCTTAAGTTTAAGTTTTCTAATACCAAATAGTCATAATAATAAAATAATTACCTGTAGGCTAGTGTCATACATTTAAAAAGTTTAGTAAGAGATATCTCAATAGAAAGTTGTTGATGTTGTTTACTTTCTTCTTTATCTGTCAGGTGGAATGTTTCAGTTGTAACAGGAACTGTGTATGTTGCTACGACAGATTCCTTCGGTGTAGTCTGCTCCTCATCAGGAACCGGAACTGCTAGATCGTCATAATCATCTTGCTCTTCAGCTTCAAAATGCGACACCATAAAATGCCCAGAATGTATTGCCTCTTTCCCTTGCCTCGATTGACGTTTCTCTATGTGAGTCATGTTACTGGTGCCGTTACGTGGGTAGTTGTTTTCATTAGTAACTTATAAATAAATAAAAAAATACTTCTGGGGTCAGCTTTTAGGCTTATCCATATCCATATTTTTACTTATCACTATCACTCACATTGTTTTTTTCCACATGCCTGACATCGAGAAATTGACGTCTTGTGTCATATGTCAGACAGATCACAGATTGTTTTTCGTAATACCTTCGTAAATTACTTTGACAGTTAAATTGTTTTAAGATATAAATTAAGGGCCACAGAAAATGGAATTTGAGATAGATTAGGTGTGTGTACAAGGGGCTAAACGCATATTTGGAAGTAGAATTTTATATTTTTTTATAAATATTTACTAAATTTGAACTATTAATTCATAAAATTCGAAAATAATACACCTTAAATTATTATAAACCTCTTCTCTTAGTCAATTGAAGTCAGTTAAGAATTTTTCAAACTATTTTCGAATCATCATGATAAAACAATGTTTTATATTGTTGTATTGTATTGTTAAGTCATCAAGACTTCAAACTCGTGATTCACGCGCTACCGAAATTTTATTAGTTTGAAACCATTATTTAAATTTAATTACGTAAAATTGAAAATTTTACACCTAAACCTTGCAGAATCACATCAGCAACGGTGTTGATAACAGAGTCACGATCATGACTCTCTCTCCTACTCCGAACAAGACAATAATTTGATGAACCTAATGGTGGATCCACAGACACGGAGAGTCGTGTAGGAGAAGTCAGTAGTAGAACCAATGGTGTAGGATTATGACCGTCAACATCTGGGATTCTAGTAATTGAGGGCACCTTTTGTGTTAGGTGTTACGCCAGGGCAAATTCATGAAATGTTCTTCCCCGCATAATCGGTAGGAGTTGGGCCGATATAATGGGTGTGGTGCGCGTTGAAATCGCAGAGGTAGAAACATTTTGGAAGAAGGAATCTGCAGCCAATTGAATGCCCTCCACAAGCTTGAGGCCCATGGGTAATAACATCATGGTACTGTCACATCAAAAAGATATTACAAACATGAAGCTCTTCAAATATATTATTGTTTCATTGCACAGTTGAAAAAGTAAAGTCGCGATATATATTTTAACAAAAAAATATTATTTTATGTCTAAATCTAGTTTCCTAACGCGGATACTTTATTTAGTATTTGAGACCGTGATCTGTGCTCCGTATTGTCTGTGATTCACATTTCACTATTCATATTTGATTTTAGAGACTTCTTGTTTTCAAAGTTGCTTAACTTATTAACATTTATATTTTAAATTATTTATGATAAAACATCGTCAGATTTTCAGAGAATTAATCATTCATTTATTTTAGAATATTTCATTACCAACACTAATATATTCATAATAAAACGATATTGTGTATATTAAAGCACAAGATGCAGTCCCTCAAAGCCTCATCTCCATCAATGTCTCCATCTTACAAAAATCTTAAGTACAAGCATTCTCATTCACCAGTTGAATTAAAAGAAAAAATGCGAAAGGTACGAAATATATTTCCGCACTTCAATTTTATATATTTTAATTCACACAAATCAAATAAAATTGAAAACGACCAAGAGAAATCTTTCAGTTTTAATCAGTTCTAATATATACAATGTAATTTTATTTAAAGGATTATAGGACCAAAATTCAGAACTGTAGAGATATGTTGTTAAACAGGTTCAGAGAAACCAATATAGATAATGAACTCAAATTCACATTAAATGAATTGTATAAAAAAACCTTTAATTTCACTGAAACATTATCTTTAAACGAAGAAGAGAATGAACTACTAGAGGAAATAAAAAAGGAACTAATTCAAGAAGAGCTGGAATGGTTAGTTTAATTTATTTTATATACAGTAGCAAAATCTTTTTTCATCATTTAACCTTAAGTATTAAGATACTACTATAATTTTACTTCCTTTTTCTTCTAATACAGAATAATCTATACTTTGTGAGTAGTGAAATATTATTTTTTATAGGTTGAATGAAGAATATGAAAAATCACAAATGGACAACATTGATTGGTCTTCATATCAAGTTGAAGATCATGTTATTTGTCCAATTTGCCAAAAAAATAATTTCAAACTTCTCGAGGGGCTACTACAATGTGACACATGTAGTTTAACAATAAGAACACAAATGACATCCCTAATAGAAATAAAAAGTAATATTTTCAAATCAATGGACAAACATACTTCTGAATGTGATACCCAGTTCTCAATGATAACTGAAGGAGATCAAAGCCATATTTATCTTATATGTGACAGTTGTTCAGATATGCAATTAATTGTTTAAATATTACATTTTCCAGTGATACTGTTAATTGAAGTATAATATTTAAAATTTAACCTTTTTTTTTAATTTTTTTTTTTGAAATTTCAGATAATTAAATAAAACAACATTGTACAAAATAAAAATGACCTTTTAATTCAATTTATGAAGCCTGGTAACAAGGTATAATATTGTTAATTATTTTTATACTCTGTCACATTATATTCATATTCAGGTTAGAACATTTTAATACATAATATGAGAATAAGTCCTACCAAACATTAAACTAATCGGTAACTTGTATAAAATGTACATTAATAATTTATAATAATAGTATAAAACAGTACCATTTATTATGTTACGGACACAATACATCGGCAGCATTTGTAGTTCAATTGATTCTTAGTATAAAATGGTCAGCTACGTGAATTATTCTAGGCCTGTAAAGAAATTGCCCATCATATAATTACATATTTAAAAATAATAAACTTTTTTATTTATATTATAGTAGTATTAATATTATTATAGATCAAGTAGAATGTAGCATTTTATTATGCTTTAATTTGTTTACTTACTTACGAGAGTTTAAAGGATTTTCTGTTTTATTGCTATTCTTGTTATAGTTTAAACTCTTACATGACATAGACAGCCAAAAAGATACGGGTTAAAAAAACTAACTTTTTTGTATATTTTGTAATGTTTAGATTTAAATACTATTCAATTCAAACAAAATATTATTTCATTCAAACAGAATTTGTATAATATACTTAGTCATTGAAGGGGTCCTTATGTGCCCAAAATTTTTTCCAGCTGATCGCTATTCTTCTATCCAATTCTTATTATTATTATTATTATACTTAGTCATTTAGTTTGGGAAAATAAATAGTTGTAGATTAATACCCATCTCAATACCTGTTAATCTTTTTGTAGTAAATTTGAAATGTGAATTTTTTTGGCAACATAGTTTGGTATATCTCATACTTACTATATAGGTAAACCTTGTACATCCATAAAATCTTCAGGCTGAGCGTGCGAGTGGGAAGCTGGTGGGACAGTGAAGGCAGTATGGTGATGAGGTCTAGGACGCCGCGGCGAGCGAGCGGTTATCACGCGAGGCTTGTGGATCTCATCCATTACTGATGGTGCAACATATGTGAAACCCTATATGTTGAATTGAATAGTAATTAATAAAACACAATGGCTCTTTTAAAAGACTGTCTTACAAATGTTTCCTAAAATTGTTAAAAATACAAATAATGTTAATAAAACTAGCAGCAATAAAATACTGAAACAAACATCATGACAATTTAATTAATAGTCTTCAAGTGGTCCAGATTATAGCCAACCCTAGGTTTGTGTGGCCAACACATAATTGTTATATCATCTCATATCGTAATTTGTTATATCATCTCACACCTAGCATATAATATATTTTCTCCCTACTTGAACCTATAATTTTGTTTTACCTGGAACATAAGATTAGCACTTTCACTGAGAGTAGATTCATCCGGTGAATCAATAGGAGTCTGTAGGGTAAATCTTGTGTCAAATTGAGATACATCATCTTCACTTGTCTGAAAACAAAGGTTTTAAATTTCAACAAACTCATACAAAGCTTCACATTTGGTTAAACCAAAATTATATCCACTTATAAATGAGTTAAAACACCATCAGGGTCAAGAGGCAAATTTGATTTTTACCATATACAATATGATTTTTATATTAGTAGGTGAAGTACTTGGAATTTTACAAATTTGATGAGAATTAACAAGTTTCAGAACAGCTTACCATAAGTGTAAAGAAGAGAAATATTCATCTTGCAATAAGGAAATAGTTCAATTGTTTAACATACCAATTTAGGCTTGATGGGAGGCTCTAATCTACGAGCAAATACATCGTCCCAGTGAACATGTTTGAAGAAAGCATGTCCACGTACAGCAGCAGCTCCAGCAGCTCCTAAACGCTGAGTCTCGGAACGTTTCATAAGACGTCGAATCAAGTCGCGAGCGTCTTGTGTGAGGTAGGCGGGCAAAATAAGTTTACCTTTAAGAATTTTTTCTATTGTTTTTGTACGATTATCTCCGGTGAATGGTGGCTGTAAAAATAATTTAGTACTATAGTTGACTTCATGACTTAGGTAATAATTATGATTATTTCAATTTAAATGACAGGTTCAAGAATGATGGGTTACCCCCTTCCCTTGGCAGGGAAGCCAACCTGCCTGAAAATCTTTAGTGACGAATATGGTGTGGTTATTACATACCAAACTCCTTAGAATTCTATATTATTGTATGCTTTCCCATACAAAATCACCAGTGGTCACTTTTTATAGAAATAGCTGGAATTCTGTGTCTTCGAACTCACAAGGATTGTTATTTTGTTGGGAATATTATATATAGGGAACAAATTGTTTACAGATAAAGAAATAAATCTGTGTGAGCCATAAACTGTCCTTCCTTTTTCCTTGAGTATTACTATTACACTATGCCTTGTTAGACATTGGCATTTGCCATTGAAAAAATCATTTTGAATGATTGACTAGTAGGTGACAAATTGAATACAAACATACATATATATAAAAAATATGACTATGGAGGCCCCTTGATAATTATAATGCATATTTGTTTGATAACTTACCTGTCCAATTAACATATCATACATTAATGCACCTAAACTCCACCAATCAACAGCTTTGCCATGACCACTTCTTGTCAATATCTCGGGAGCCCTAAAATCGTAATGAATAAAAGTGTAATTATGTACTATGTTTATTCTTAATTTTCACATGCTGCATTAGCATGCTGCTAAAAACATATAACATTGGACAATAAAAAACAAAAAAATTATATAAATAAAGCCAATTGATATATACATTATGTCTATATCAATTGACTTTACTATATATTGTAAGTACAAATTCATTTAATATCTTGAATATATAGTAATAAATAAATAAATCTGAGTAAATTGTGATAAGCACCAATTCAAATACCAGTTGTATTATACTTATTTTGTGAAAAATATAAAATGTAACCTACATATATTCAATGGTTCCACAGAATGTATGTGTAACTATGCCTTCTTGAATATGTTCCTTACATAATCCAAAATCTGTAAGTTTAACATGGCCTTGTGCATCTAAGAGAACATTCTCTGGTTTTAAATCTCGATAAATTATGCCTAAACTATGTAAATGTTCCAAGGCTAGTATTATCTCAGACAAATAGAAGCTGAAATCAAATTCAAAGGTTTTGTTAAATTTTGTATCTATCTGTTCTGTTTTTTCGAACATTACCACACCTGTAAATGAAAACACTATATGGGATAAAACCTATGTCAATTATACATGTTTAGTTGTATAGCATAAGAAATGTCAGGCATTTTCTTTTCCAGCAGCAGTACTACATTTACAACTAAAACTGTATCCTTTCAGTAAATATAACTATTTCTTTAATCTTTATTGTGGAAAAATCTTTTAATATATTCAATAATTATTTATATATATTATTTAATTACAAAAAAAAAAAAAAAAAAAAAAAAAAAAAAAAAAAACTCCTTTAACCCCAACTAAAAAAAAAAATCTCCTTGCAGGCTTCACTCATTCTTAACAAGCCTGTCACAAATATATCCTGCTCTGGTGCAGATTCAATAAATATTATATTATAATTTATTATATGTAATGTTACATGACAGACAATTAGTGATATTAGTAAAAAATTATATACACCATATATGATGTTGACCTTTCAGCTGAAATTATTGCTAGTCACCATTAAAAAAAGAAAATTGAAAACATACAATTTCATTAATCAACTATGATAAGTATACTTCCTGGTATAGCTACCAAAGTAATTGATAAATTAAATGCAAATTAATAATATAGATATTATTTAATAATTGTGTTATGAACTAGAATTTAGTTCAACTTACCAAGCAGTATCTTCTAAAAATATACCTTCTCTTTCAAGGTGCATAAATAACTCTCCACCACTTAAATATTCTAGAATTAAATATAATTTACCACCAGTTTGAAAAGCATATACTAATTCAACTATAAATGGATGCTGAAAGAAAGAAATAAATATGAGTAACATAAATTCAATATAAAACAAAGTATAAGTTAGGTAGTCTTACTTTTACTGCTTCCAGTATATTTCTCTCAGCTTTAGTGTGAGCAGTATCTTTTTGATTGCGCACTATAGAAGCTTTTTTGAGAACTTTCATAGCAAAATGGGCCCCAGCATCTGTTCCAGTGATTTTCCGAACTTGAAAAACTTTTCCATATCCACCTTTGCCTAAAACCTTGCGCAGTTCAAAGTCTTGAGGACCAAGACGTTTGCACTGACCAGGGTTTACATTATCTTCACATAGTTGAATTGTTTCAGATCCTTCAGCTCTATAAAATATAAGAGGCATGGTATTTTTATTGTATAGAAGTGAAAATAATGGTATACAACTTTTTTACTAATATACTTACTCAACAATATTGTTAACATGTAATTCCGGATCATAGTCAACCTGTTTAAAAACATCATTTTTAGAAAGAGTTGAAGTTTAGAAAAATAGTGCATTGCTTGAAAGTGTAACATTGCTTGTAGTGTGTGAAAGAGGTTATGAAAATGCCTTAATAGATAAGGATAACAAAAAAGCGAACTATACATGCCTCATCAACGTCTATAATATCGTCTTCATCAGAATCAGCAACTGTAACTGTATCCACATCTAAATCTAAATCAAAAACACCTGCCATATAAGATGACATCTCAATATTATCACATCAGAAGAAAACAATATTTTAACACAAAACAAAAAAACAACGCAAGTTTATAAGAAGAACACAAATTATTGCCTCTTTATTAAAATGCCTTCGTTTAAGTTTAATTTAGCAGAAATCGAATAAAAAGATATGCTGGTATTTAATTTATAAAAAACTAGAACTTTGAAAGATGAAGCTTGAAAGTTGAAAGATCAAACATGATCCACAGATTAAAACTTATTATTGACCACTACCTCAGAATATAAAAATAGTGATTTCTCGCGCACATAGAAAATACTTTCCATATTGTATGCTTTATGACTTCGCTCTCAAACGGAAATTATTTACTCTCCAGAAAACTTTAAAAGTCGGACATGCTTATTTATTTGGTACCCCATTTCTATGAAAAAAAAGTGAATATTATTTTATACTTGACAGACTTGATAACGACTTGACAACGAACTGACAACTGACGATTTTAGATTGAAGTATTCAAGTAAACATTATTTTCAATCTGCGTTATCAAATAAATCGTCGCGACAGTCTATTTACAAAAAAAAACCTTTTGCTACTTTTGTAACTTTTTAGTTTGTAAACTATCTACTCGTAATGCATTTATAATAGTAGGTGTTTCGCAAAAATCACAATTATATAGTGTTTTAGATATGCTAGTTATTGATAAATAAGCTTAACGCACGCCCAATGAAACCTTTCAATGGCTAGTGACAACGACAAAACTTCTGTTACTCATAACTTGGATGGGTCTTTAAAAAGTAACAAGAAACAAGGCACTGCAGCTATTTTAAAAGGTAAGATATGATATTCTACTATATATTCATACTAGTTTTATTTAATCTTTTACTTTTATAACCTTATTACAAGAATTAATTAGTAAACACTAAACATACATCTATTTATTTTATTTTCGAAATGGTTTTTTATTTTAAAGCTTTTCAATACATTTTTTTTTCGACACTTTAATTATACATTTATTTTACCATCGGGTGCATAGCTAAAATTGAAAACAGTACATACTGAAAATTATGATTAATATTTGGAAATCTTTTCCACACTAGGATGAGTCATTGAGCACCAAGTTTAGTTGTTGATTTTCATTTTGTTTGTTATTCTTTAATTAATTGAATGATAGTTTAGTAAAACATTTATTTATGATATAAAACAAATCTTTCTGGTTGGTCATAAACTGAAATTATTAAAAATGTACATGATTTATACATACATTTGCATTTGTAATATGTATAATGTTATTCTTGATAAGTTCTTCTGGTAATCCCAATGTGGTTGAGGTGGCTCATTTATAAGCTGTATCGTTCTTGCTTCTTACTAGTCTTTATCAATATAATAAATTAAATGAATTGTGTACAGTCCAATAGGAATTTCAGTAAAAAAGGAAATACATCCAGTCTTTGCTTTGAAATATAGATTTATTAAAATTAAAGTATATAAAATATGAAATAAAACAAACTAATTCCATTTCTATTTGATTAATCTCCTCAGTATAAAAATTAACATAACAATCATATTAGAATGAATTTAAAGCATTGTTTAATTATGTAAAAGATCATCATATAGTATTTTAGAAGTAAGGATATTATGTAAAATATTACATTCTTAGGTCTTTTACAAATAATACTTAATTTGAAAATAATTCATGAAAATTGAACAAGATGGCAGTTTACTATGTAGATTCAAAATTACACTCATATGTCAGTTCTGACACTAATATTGACATATGATAGGCATTACTGACACATGACATAGCAAATATGCTAAAAAATATTTCTATATGCTGACATTTATTGGTGTATTGTTTTTGTTTAGTTCAAATCATATTCAATTTGTGTGTACAATTAAGAAGCATTTAATTCACAAATCTGCTAACAGATTTATTAAAATCAATTGTTTGAAAACTATGATTTAAAATGAGTTTCCCTCTTGAGGAGAGTACAACAGAAAGAATACCTGCCTTTCTATTAAATGTGATTGAGCAGTTGAGGTCTGATGGTAACGAGTTAATGCAAAACGACTTTTTCTTTATATTAATTCTTGCCCTTATGTTGGAAAATGGGTTTATGATAACTACAGATGTGGCTGATACTGGTTCACACACCAAACAAATCACCCAAATTATCCAGTCACAGAGAAAAACAGGTTTTTACAAAGAAACTTTTCTATTGTGTGGTCTACATGACATGACTGTCAATATAATAGTGAGCCCAATAGGATCTGCCATACTTATTAATGCTTCTATAAATTATGATAATCAAGAAATGTATTCAGTATGCCTTCCTATAAGTCGCTATGTTGTATCACCAAAAGCCTCTACAATTCCCATGATATTCAGAGATTTAAAACATTTATCCAATTCATATAAAAATCAAATTGTTGCCCCAGTTAAAAGTAGTATTTTAAGTTACTGTGGATATCCCAGCGCCAGTTTGTTTGGGCTTCCTGAAGATATATTTTTTAGTCTAATGATGCTCATGAGTATTAAAGATATTAAAAATCTATCAAAAACATGTAAAAGGCTGAAAGTTATGTTAGATGATGAATCTTTGTGGCATGCACTTTATAAAAGAGACTTTAAAGTAGTAAATCAAAATGATAGAACTGACTGGAAAATGTTATATAAAGAAACATATATTGCTGAGCTGGAAAAGAAAAATATGCCCCAAACAACTGGTACAATACATGATTTAATGGATGTTTCAGATATGATTTCATATATTGATAATCCTTTGTGGGGTGATATATTGTAAATAAATATAAATAGTAATACTTTGTTGATTTATTTATTCGTAATGTTCCTTTAATATTAATTTTAATTAATACAATATTTTTAACTCACTCATATTACCTGCCATAATCATAATTACACTATATGTTTTATAATAGTATGTTATAATTTTATGCCTAACACTTTTATAGTATAGCCTTTATTCTAGGGGTTTAATTAATTGTTTCAATTATTATATACTCTGTATTTATAATTAATTACTTTATTTTTCCATAGTTAATTTTGACTTTGGATATAAATAAGATTTGCGTAAATATTTTGTAAACATGGTAACGAATAAAACACCTTATTACCTTAAAATATGGTAACCCCAGCTCAGATGCATTAACGTTTATTTTTTTTTTCCCATTTTCCTTCTTTAGGTGAAGGTGAAAAAATTGTATTTCCACAAACGGGCAAAGGAGGGCGCCATTTATCAATTCCATTTGACTCTTCAACAACAAATGGTGAACTAAGTAAGTAAGATTCGAATAAACTTTATCATATTTTATGACGTTTTGTCAAAAACGTATGATAACGTATTTACGTTATGATCAATTGAATAACAAGTTAAGTTAGTTAAATATAAGTGACTATAATTTTAAATCTAAAATATTTATTTCACAAACATATCCTATGGCTTATTATACGTTGCGCTGTACCGGGAGGGTTAGACAGACGAGGGATGCGCGATTAAGATGCGCCGCGCAGTTTCCATTCGTGTACTTGCCTCTATGGCTCTATCATCGCGCTGTTAACCAAAGCCATCGTTTGTGTTAAATTACGGTAAGGCCGTTGGCCGTTATTATACACTTATGAGCTGGAGGTGAGCTTAACCGTGGAGGGCTCGCGGGTGAGATGCGATAGACCGCCTTGGCGGGGCTGCGGTCCCATGCTCACTCATAGTAGGTCTGAAGGCGACTTCCCCATTTACACTAGAGGTGAGAAAATTCATTTCTTGTAAATATCCAACCTTATCTCAATAATTGCAGATAAAGCTTTCCTGTATTTTTTTAATTACGTACGCTACGTACATAATTTTTGAATGTAAATGTAATGCATTTTTACAACACAAAACATATTTTAAGTCATCATGACTTAATATGTTTGGCAATAGATTATGAATATCATAAAATAAGTACCTTCTTGAAATGCAAATTATTATTTAGTTAATGAGCTAAATCGATTAAAGTATTAATTGGAAGTTTCTGATTTTAAAAGGTATGATTTTTATAGATTCCCCTCATTTTTCATAGATTTATTAATTTTAATCTGGTAAGCAATATATAGCTTTTGTTATGGCTGCTAACACATTGGTAAACATACATATATAGATAATTTATATGTATAGATATGTTTATCATTTTTGAAACTATGTTTATCATTTCTCTGCTCTGCTCTGCTGGATTAAACTTTAAATTAAATAATTTATTTTCAATTGTTCAGTATAATTCTATTGGATGTAAAAAAAATAATTACTTAGCTGGACATAGTGCATAAATTATGTAAATTCAATTAAGCAAAATATGGTTTGGGCACATTTTTTATATGAAAAAAATGGTTAACGGTTGGCCGCGTGTATTATACGCCTAATAAGCTTGGGCTTGAAAATATGCTTCGTTTATTTTATAGGACAAAAGGTATCTAATAATATGAAATGCACGTTAGTCTGGTCCAGTCCACATCACCGCCTTCTCTATGATCCGTCAGGCCTGTTTATAAATTTATCTTTTATATATATTAAATAATCTCCTTAAAAGTTAACGTCAGCTAATTATCATTATCTAAGCACTCTAATTGAATATAATTCAAGCTTAAAACATTTGATAGGTTCCAAATTTTTCAACTATATATAATTAAATATAATATAATAGCTGTGTTTGGTGTTTTTATTTTAATTCATAATGTACTTACTCTGTTTTATGAACAATTTGATAAAATATTACGTTATCAGAGCTATCTAATCTTAACGGTCTTATATCGTTCAATGTCTTAGTTGTAATTCAATTTTTGTTTAAATTGCACTGACATTTTGTAATGGCGTAATAATAGTTCTGTCCTCGAGGACTCAAAATGAAAGATCTTTTGAGAAACCGTAAGTCGCGACATAGACCGATTGATGATGACACACGTAGTGAAAATGGAAATGTAGAGGAAGAAATATCTAGTAAGTTCTGTTTATACAAATGTTAATATTATCTAGATGAACAGGTAACATAGATAACTCCGTATTATTACAGAATTGTTCTGTGTATTAGCTATGCTATATATACCTAATTGGGCTGCCAATGATTTTTAAAGTATAAATATTGTACGTAAAACGAATCTAATATATTACATATAACATGATGTAAGTAACAGAATTTTGAACAAACGTTTCTCGGAGGAGCCGCTTTATTATTTACAAGTGAAACATGACGATTGATAAGAATTCGATTTTATAAACTCGTGAATGCATCTTACTTCGAATACACTTGGAATTGCAAAGTACTGCTATGGGTATGGTTGTTTTGAAGTACGGTGGCGCACCTGCTTAAAGACCCTTGAAGGGGCTTTGCGGTGTAGTTTCGGTCTTGAATGTACTTAATACGCTCGGTGCATTTATTCCCCAATGCATTCCACACCTTTGTCATTGTTTATGCCTATTGTGATCTATGTGTCCTGCATACTAATAGATCTAGATAAAATTCTCTTAAGACTACGTGCAGGCTTTACATAACGTTTTCCTTACAAGGTATATTAACAAACGTAATTATTAACGGCTGTAAACTCTTATCTGGGTCTGTTGTCCTTTTAAAGAATCGACGTGGCTCATTTGTTGTATTATCTTATTTACAATATACCAGTCAACAACTAAACGAGATGCTTTGGAATGTCAAATTTGTTATCAGCATCGCATCGACATGGTTGGTTATGGGTGAACTAGTATTGAGTGCACATGCAAGGGCGACAATGACAGGCGGGCCCCCACCCTGATGGCGGCCCGTCTCGGCCCGCGCCAGTCCGCTGTGGAGCGTCCCTCGCGCCGCAGGTACAATAAACGCTACGTGCTCGCGCGTGTTAATGTTTTGTGATCATCAGTGTAGTGTTTTTATTTAACACCAATTACGTATGATGTTGTGAGGACGACATGGATACGTGTAGTTGACATGTCGTTGAGCGCGCCCGTTCAGACGGTGCGCGGGACAAGGACCAATAGCCTCGACCATCTTGATTTTCAAGAGCGCCGGCAGCTGATTGCAAGTTCGTTGTCTTTAACGGATTTCTTACATGTTGGAGCGAAAGAAGTGGCGGCAGTCGCTGGTGTGTATTCATTCAAGCATAAATTCTCTTCTTCGTTTAATATGCGTGCATATAGATGCTCTTTGTTAATAAGTGCGCCCAACCGCCATTGTAACCAGACACGAGCCGTAATTACATGTAGAGTTGAACATATCAAGCATTTATTACCGGAATGTGTTTGTTGTATGTTCAGAGAATTTTCTCATTGCTATTATTTGGCAGTGAAATCTTGTCCTTTGACAAAAAGTACTGAAGGCCTGAATTAATTGAAGAGAGAGCTAGAGAATTCTAAAAGACTATTCATTGTAAATGTTTAAGTACTTTTACGAATCAGTATTGAAATAATTTTATGTGGAACCTCTTTATTAGAAATAGGGAGGGATATTAATTACAGATTACTTTTTAATCAGCGACTAAATACCACACATATCTTAAAAATATATATAACATGATATCATCATAGATAATTGATTTTGTATAATTAGGAGCTGCGTAGTACACCTACGTTATACATTCCGAAACTCTATAGCGTAATAGATGAGTGAAACACACAAAAATATTTTAGTGAAGTTGTGAGAAATTATGTAATTGAACGTATTATTATTTTCAACTCCATAAATGTTCACTACAATAGTAGACATGTTTCTGGGCGCCATGATCTTATGGTGAAGGATAGTCCTGTTTAGATGTCCTGAAAATATTATAGCGTTATGGTTACAACTTAATTTATTTTCAATTTTTCACTTTTGAATTTCTTATTCTACCAATCTACTGCGATGCAGTATGCCCTGTGTAGTTGTAGTACCTATAACAAATGATATTTACAATTAACATACTATTAACCTAATCTTTTTATCTAACTATTACAACGAGGAAAAACCCTGATAACGCACATCCAATGTAGCTAAATATGGATGGAAATGTCCATTTTAATATAATTCTACCTATTCTGTAACTTTCAATAGCTTTCCTGACTTCAATATTGACCTTTGTAGGCGCATTTAATTTAAACCTCTAGATTGCAAATCATAAGTTTTCAGTTACAAAGAAGTAGCGTAATAGTATTTGCCTATGTTTTATGGTTAGTATTCCTTTATTTGGATTTTATGCACATTGAGCTCAACAATCGAAAGGTTTTGAAAGCTTGGGGCAAAATTCCGTTCTCTAAGGGTGACTCTTGTATGACAAATCTAATATTTAATTACGTCTCAAGTGTTCATAATATATAGCGTAACCTGAAGAACCTGGTTCTTGCAAATTATTATTAGAAAATGCAAATGCTTCTGTTGATTAGTTTCGTATAACAAGTAATGTCATAAAGTATAATGTTTTAGACTGCCTAGACTGGAAAGCTTGTACTGGTATACCCATACTAGGTAAAATAAGAAAGCGATGGTCGGATACTCTTAGATGTAACAAGTCTAGCCCTGTCAAAACTGACCGAAAGCCGTTAATTGAGAATTCGAAATTTATCAATACTCTATTTCCAATTAGTTGAATTTGATTGATTTACTTGTCAGTGGTACTCAGCATAGGGATTTTTCCGTAACGATTCATCAGTTGCATCACCCCTTCATTCTATTATAATGTATTGTCCTTTAATCATCCTCGTGTTGGTAAACGTGACAAACATTTTAACTCTTCGAGTTTAATAGATTTATGATTTAACAGTTTCCATTTGTATCAATGAGCGATGTTTGTAATTAGGTAATAATTCTTCAAAATGTCTCTTATCTTATAAAATCTATTTTCGGTCAAGGCTTACAGATTTGTGTGCCTAGCGTTAATTTGCTTTCTTCTTTTGCCACATTTTGATAAGCAAATTCCTCGCATGCCTTAGAGGTAAAATAATGTTATCTACCCACTTATAATGTACCCATTTCGACCTCGTTATTGTGATGCGGACATACTGTACAATAGGAACGAGCTAATGGTCCCATTGATTATGTCAATGTGATTCGCTATGACGTAAATATCATTCATGGACATGGGCGTTTTCGATCACACAAGAGATTGAAGTGATTAAAGGGTAATTGACACAGCACTATATATAAGAAACGTCAAAGGAACACTGACTTATATATTGAGATGTATTACATGTTAACAGATACAGTCTATAATGATACGACAATGTAAAGTAATAACCATTCATGTGGTCATGGTTGCTGAGATCTCGTGATAGGTCGCAGTTGTCGAGAAGCACAGATTTATGCAAATATTATGAAAATGGTTTTACGAGTTCCTTAGTTACTTGTAAATAGTTTTTCAAGGCTGTAAAAGATCTAACCAAATACAAGTGTTACGATCGTATTTCATGGTCATAGTATGTTTATCACCCTAGCGTTTTGGATAAGTTGTAGGCACAGGTAGATACCCTTAAGCGGGTTGAATGCGGGTTGTATCTACCCTAATAAATACGAAGTTGTTATTCTCTCTACCTGTATAACCTTAACAATCACTATCACCCAATTGTATTGTGTTTTAGATGTCGTATTATACAAGTTTTGTTAAGAACAAGAGAATAAACTCAGCATTTGTGTCGCTGAATGCTTAGGAACATTAACTTCATTATATAGTAAACCTAAGTTACAAACAGCATTGAATATTTTGGCGTATTTCGTGTAGTTTTCAATATGTGTTGGATTGAATACGGTGAATCAGACCACATATGGAATTGTCAATTAAATATTATCAATGAACCATAAATTACTCTTATGAAAGTAGTAATACTCGATTTTCTATTGTTAACAGCCAAAAAACAAAATGGTTCAGCGGTTCGAACAAATAGCTTGGGTTCCGGTGCGCGCACACCACCCGCAGAGCGGACCAAGTCAAAATTCTCAGCATTTGGTAGACTCTTTAAGCCATGGAAGTGGAAACGGAAAAAGAAATCGGAGAAATTTGAAGCAGCCTCTAGAAGTAAGTATTTAATTGGACGTATATCTTACGTAGCCGTAGTTCAATAACCTCCTTGCACTCGAAGATGCGCATCATCTTCCAGATCTTCTAATTAAAAAAATTCGTTCTAAGAATAGATACGAATAGTAAAAATTTTATTCTGGGGTATTTTTCCTTAGTTTTTTTTTATTAGTCTCAAATAGTACAAATTGTTGATCATGCGGGTTTGAAAGGATATCCGGAGACATCTTGAATTATTAAGTACTCTTTCTTGATCAATGAATGAAAGCAATTGTGAGATATGATTGTGATCGACTGATAACTCATCGGACCTCGTCACGTATTACGTTGGTGGCTGTCTTGTGATGGTTTCAAATAGTCTGAGACGGTTGCAGTTAGTGGTTCTAGTACAATCTCTAGTACAAATCTAGTACAATCCGCCAATGTCACTGGCCGATTGAACAATGCGATGAGCTCTAGCTGTGATCTTTTAATGCGTATACATAGCTTTGACGATACCTAAGCGTCTTTGTCCATCTGTTATTCAATCATGATCGATTTTTTTGTACGTTTGTGGGACCTTGATAGAGTTGATTCTAAACAATATTGTACCTGCTTTGACTTAGACAAAAATGTTTATTACTATAAAAATCATGCAACGTTAAAAGTTTTGCAATAAATTTGATGTTTAGTTAATTAATATACAAGTTTTCGATTAAAAACGATCCCGATACTAGTTATAAGTGTTTTTATGTTTCAGCTTTAGAAAGGAAAATATCCGTCCGAGCCAATAGAGAAGAGTTAGTCCAGAAAGGAATTCTCCTTCCTGAAAGTCCAGTTACGCCCGTGCCCGAAGGCAGTACGTAATCTTTTTACTTATTTTAATAAAATTTTGGTCTTGAACAAGTTATTCATATTTTTACAGACAAAACAGCTTATTGCTCATTTCTGCTTATACTGCTTCTGCTATAGGCTAAAAACATAATATATCCTGGCTTATTGCAGTATCGAATAATGAAATTATACATAAAGTTATCGGGTGACGATATTAATGTATCTTTTTAGGATTTTACTTTAAAATGTTTACAATGGCTAAGGCCTTTTCCCGTTTATAGGTTTAAAAAAATTATTCGTCCAGTAAATCAATAGTTAAGAGTATTGTTCAGGTTAAAGGCGTGATAAATATACATATAATATATATGTAGAATGTTGTAAAATACCAACTTTAGCAACGACATTGTCGCTCATTATTTAGGGAAAAATATGGTAAACTCAACTTGAATAATGATGCTCTTAGCTACCCCAGTATAAATTCTGAGACTTCACTGAGATACTGTTTTTAGATTTGTATGAAATTGCTTACGCTATGACAAAAGACAGACTTTAGGCAAAACGGTGCAATTTTTACGGTCAAATTCATAATTAGGATACGGTGTAATCTTCGAACCCAATATTGACAGTCTTTATACGTTCTATAAGTTATTTCTTATAATTTTTCCGAAGTTAAGGTCTGTGATATAATACGCCGTGCGTTAAATGGTAGCAAAAGTGGCAAATGAACGATTTTTTAGTCTCTTGTTAATTGCGTGAACGGTTGCGTCAGAGTTGATTTGACATGTCATGCTTTCTTTTCCACTTGCGCAAGAGATCGTTAGTTCTGAATGTGTATAATTTAGGACGATATGCTTTATCCTATTACTATTTCAACAAATGGAGATTTGCAAAGATATGGTATTAAATTCAGTCCGTTGATAGAAGTTAATTTAATATAGTTATTAATTAGATAATGGCGAGCCTAGCACACACTTTTCAATAAAATTGCATTCTTATAGGAGAACTCTTTCCGTGATGCGGTAAGAGTTGATGAAAAATAAAGAAATATAACTTGTTTCACGATACCGATTTCTCATAATATTGCTAGCCATGTTAGGGTATCTTCGGGCTTCTAGCGGTTGATGCAGAATGTAATTAATAGAATCAGGCGTTACTTTGCGCATTGCCATAGTACAAAATCCCCATAGACTAATATACAAGCAATGCTCCGCGAAAAACCCACAACCACTCGACACATGTTTCGTTATTATCCTGATGATGCTCCGGTGTTGGAGCGAAATGTGTGTCGAGCGGTTGTGGGTTTTTTTGTGGAGTATTGCTTGTATATTGTATATTCTGATTTTGATGCAGAATGTTCTTCAATATCTTTTCATAACAGACGTCAAATGATTTGGTGTACCACTGGAGTTACGTCCTGACGGTACTCGGAAGACGTTTTGATTTTTTTATATGTTTCTAGATGAGGAGGAATACTCTGATAACAGACCAAGCGAACAGGGTCCGACGATAACAAGTATGCACGCTGCCCTTCAAGCACAACTAGCGTCGCATGTCGCGCAGCAGCAAGTGGCGCTAGCAGCAGCCGTTGCAGCAGCGGCTGCTGCCCACCACCACCATCAGAATAATAATGTTATAGGTATGTTCCTTAGCCTATAGTGAATAACTTTTTTTTAATACAAAATCCCTAAGAAAAACTATACACTTTGTCTACGCCAAATATTCTGTAGTAATTATAATGATATCTTGAAAAGCTATTTTATACAATCAGTATTAAAATGTACGTAATGATTTCGTCAATATATTTTGATAGCAGTGTGCATCTCATTAGCGCCGACAATGGAATTGATAAGAAACTAGTGCAACTTGTAAGTTGATAGACATTTATTGACACGTTTATTTATGTGTTAGCGTCATAGCTAAATATTTTATTGTCTGTCGTCTATTTGGGTACAATTTCCGATTTAAAATGACGTGTGAGAAGCTTATTTTTTACCTGAGTTAGGCTATTATAGGCAAGAGAATGAATATCCATTATATTTTCCTATTATACGTTAGTATCAAAATGGGTGTAGTTCTAATAATTCAGTCTGTGCAAGATCTACAGATTAGTATGCTGTTAAAGTACAAAAAACAACGATTAACAATTCTAATGGTCGCTCATTAAATTGTTAAAAGCGTAATAATTGATTGTTAAAATTTCTTGTTTATTCATAATATAGTGTCTCTAATTAGAAAACGTAATGTGCGGGCATTACATATAATTTTCAGTATCTTTAGTTATTGACATAATAAATATAAATAGTATACTATATACACTGAAATTTCCTGTCGTATTCATAATTGTTAACTGTATATGCAAAGCTCAATTCAACTGTTTATTAGTTTCAATGATATTTTAAGTTAATTACTTCACGGTAAAAATTTCTAAAAAAATATTGACTTTATAGTTATTTTTGGACGAGATTATGTGCTTGCGACGTTAAACGTAATTTAAATAAATCCAAATTCGAATGGTAAATGTATCGTGTAAAACAAGGGAAGGCGTGTGCCGAGAATTAGTGGCTTCCTGAGCAGGGATCGTTGACCTCCCACCTGTCACAGCCGCAATGCTGAAACCTATAAAATATTTATTAAGTACCGCGCTATACGTTGTTTACCTCTTTATAATTGACATGGGATTTGTTCGTTAAAAAGTTTATTCGACGCGGCTTAATTCGCTGCATCAGTGAATTTGTCCCGATTTTGATAGTTACAGTTGAAATTTACTGAAGTCTAGTCCATCACCATTCCTGTTTGTATAAGAAAAGTGTCTGTCATTGCTCCCTCAGCGTATGTATGTCAGCAGCAGTCTTTTAAATATATGACTGTTGATACTGTCAATATGCAATCCAGTCGTATAGTTTGACAGCTGTAAAGGGTTGTAGTGAGGGTTTGCCCTAAGTCATGAGGGGTGAGGGGTGCGGGGCGTCGGCGGCGGACTGGCGCGCGCCTCAGTGCTGGCCCGCCCGCGCCCGCGCCCGCCCGCTCTCCGCCAGCCCGCGGCTATTGCACTGCCCTAACCTCACTCGATCGAAAACACGCATCGACCATTCGACGATTAGCCCTTTTGAGACGTTCATTACGTATCCCTTGGGGGTATTGACCCTAATTAACAATATATGAGCTTTGTATCGATTGGATCCGTCTTCCGTGAGGTGCTGTAACTACGTACCTATAAAATTTTACTGTTGGTTGCTTGTGGCGAAAAGCTCTATGAAATTGGTTTAAGTTGCTGTATTTGGGTATTTAAACCCACAATATCGAGAGGAAAACGTACGTGACTGCTTTTAAAAGCAGGTCGTTAGGCGCGAAGTTTGCGGGCAATATTGATCCGCACCGGGCTCACGCGATCGCGACCGCTGCACCGACAATGAGCTCCCACGGCTCTAGTTATGCACCGTCAAATCTGGCAATTCAATTTAATCGCACCTAAAATCATTAATGGGACATTGTGTAAGGCCAAAACCTCTTTTATACAAGTAAAAAGTTACTTGCTTGCCAGATCAGCATTGAGAGAATGTTCCAATTAAGTAATTCGTTAGTAGGAGAAACTATACTCAGTGGACGGAGATAGGGTTGAAGTGTTGGGTATACGCGGTGAGACACGGATGGTACCGTAAACAGGGGGCTGTGTTCGCGAGGCGCGGGCGCGGTGCCGCGAGTGGGGCCTCGCGGCCGGCCGCCGCCGCCTACTCCGCGCCCGCCCGCCCGTTCCATGATGGGCTACATCATGGGCTGTGCATGCCTCAGAGGTAATATGCATGTCACCCGCATACTACCAGGCTTCCTTCTAACCCAAAGTGCTCAGACAACGCACCGCTTAGTTTGTAATAATGGCCCATTTAGCTCTACCAAGTGGTTCGAACAAAGTACACGTCGACAACTTATCTTTAAACTGAAACACAAAAAAAAAAACGCCGCGAAACGCTAAAAATTATACAAACGCACTTTCACGTAGTAATTGATCGTATCTGAGACTTTCTGTTCAGCTATTGTCTGCGTCACTCTCACATAACAACACAATGCCTGCTTTAAATTATATAAATTTATATGAAATAGGTCTAGAATGCCCATTTGATGAGTATTAGATTTTTCGATATTAATACGTTATGTACGGTTCATGTATAAATTTTTAAAAATTTAGATTTATATTCCATACTGTAGCAATGATTAAAGTTTCTAGAGTAATAATGTTGGCGATTCTGATGTACACCTCTAAAACTAAAAATTTCAGACCTGTCAAACGTGTGTAACCTATTCTATATATTTCTACATTGACAGTTTAAACCTTATTACTATCAATTTGGAGATATACAGAATAGCTCTCTAAAACTGTTTGACAGGTCTAAATCTAAATGTAGAGATTTTTAGTTTAGAGTGTGTACATCGCGACACCAGTGTGGAAGTGTTAATTTTTTGCTTTAACTAATTAAATTTTTATCTTAAAATATATACTACTTACAATTAACTGTTTGTACACTCACTGGTTAGGTAGTTTTTTAAATTGTTAAAAATCTGAAAGTTAGACGGAATGGTGATTGAAATGAGTTGCAGCTTGCAAGTGATACATGACATGAATATCAAAGGTAATGACGTCATGCGGCTGCAGATGTGGGTGCAGAGTGTTACCATTGTGCGTGGGAGGATGACGCGTATTTCTACTTGCACATTATGAGTGGAAAGTAAATTACTGATTAATGACGTAATTCTACAGTTAATGTACAGTATTTTAATCTCTTTAAACACCTTAATATGGACATACTATTACAGTAGTAGCCTTTTGAAAATATATCTTGCTTAGTACTATATATTATATGTCTTGTAGATATGTTTGTGGTCTTGTGATGCGGCAAGTAACGCTCGCAATGATAAAAAATACAAAAAGTATTACGGTAAAATTTCAAACTATATTGTATTTACTAGGATCTCAGTCTTCCTCCTTCCAAATCTCTAGTTATACTAAATTTAGATTTATTAAGGTAAATAAAATAGTTTCGAAACTATGTCTATTAACAAATGCAATTACAATAAAAATAGGAACATTCAATGCTGTATTTTTAAGATTAATTGTGTTTGGGATGAAGCGTTTCGAACTACGCAGTACTCGTAACTACTCAATTTTCACTTCTGTCAAATTGGACTTACGCCGTGAAAAGAGACATATGGGTACAGTTAACACAAAAATAAAAAAATACATTTTTTATTATTATTATAGTATATGAAAATAAGCGGAAGTGCTCTACATAGTTCGAATAGAACTCCTATAATAAACTCTGTGTTCGGAAGAATTGTGTAAAATTCGAGTCAATATCTTCTGCGGATTAGTTAAAACAACAGCATGATTCACTCAATAGGTATAATTTTAAATCCGCAGTATAAAAGCCTTCCATACGAATCATTATTGTAAGATACATCTATTCGAGGCACATCGTAACAATAAGATAATGCTAAAGGAGGCATAACGGGTAATAATTTAGTGTATGCCGAGCGTACCGCGACGTATCATGAATATCCTACAAAGTTTCTCAAGGACGAAATCCGGGTCATTGATCTGAAACTGGTACCCATATACAGATTATAGATATTGTGTTCATCGTTGACTCAATATACTACTGTGTCAAATGCCGGTTTACAAACAGATTTAAGTATTGGCGGGGCACTAATTATACAATATAAGCGTTGCCCCGCGGAATCACCCGCTTTAGTAGACTATACCAAGGATAAAGGATAAATAGTAGTCTGTGACTCAAACCAGGAATTGATGACCAGGAAGCCGACAATTCCTGGTCATCAAGATTTATGAAAATTGGTCAAACCATACGGCTTTCTAATATAGTTGTCTTTATGAGATTAGTTTTAATAAAATTATGTATATCATTAGAATTGGTTTTGAAGTTTCAGTTAAAGTTTATTTACAGGATAGTATATGATTGATTATACCAGATATTTTATAATAATAATATATGAGTATTTCTAGCTTACAGCTAACTATATATATTCATTAAAATGAAAAATTGTAAGCAGTACTTTTGTTAAGAAATATACATTAACCTTAAAACGAAATATGTATTTTAAAGAACAATTTTACTAAATATACCATCTGTTTGAATTAGCAACAAGTTCCATAGAAAACGAAAAGTAAAAACCACTACATTTTTAAAATCACCATTCGCTATGGTTGTATTGAAAGTGGAACAAAGTAGAAATGAATAGGTGAGGTTCAGTGAACTTTGATAAGCATAGTGATGTTAGTTTTTTGCTTCGCGTTAACACAAGAGATGAATGGCGATAAATTAAAAATTCAAAACAAAGCTCGGCGACGCGTGGGCGACTAGAGCGCGCAGGGCGGGCGGCGGACGTCGATCGAAGAGCGCGCGCGGAGCTAGGGCGGGCGGGGGTAACGATCCGGCCGCAGTCTTCCAACTGTAATCGCGCCGCGAGCATGAGCGACGTCGGCACGCTCGCCGCGATGGATGCCTTCGCGGGCGGCGCGAGGCGTAGACCCTCGCGGTTGCCGCCGCCACCGCCCTTCGTTCCGCCGCCGCCGCCGCAGAGGCACGACCACTACTACGTGCGCCGCAAGTCCCCTGTGCCCAGGCACTCCTCCAACCTTGCGCTCTTCGCGCGCTCCAACGGTACCCGTCATCACCATTCACCGTCATCCATTTGCACATGCCTTATCACCAATCGCATCCTTAAGAGAATCTGATTTCATTGTAAATATTTCTCATGTTTATATTGTTGTTCTATTGAAATTTATTTCTTTATTTGTAGTTTCTAAAAGTTCTAAGATGTACACATCGTTATATTGATAAGTTTTGTAAGAACTAAGAAAGTAACGTTTTTATTTGTGATTTTTAATGTAACTTTTTTACTCTATGTAGTCAACAAAAATATGATACATTTTTAATAATATTAGAGACGGTAACATCTAACAGACGCTTAATTTGACATTATAATTTCGTAAGCTTTAATTCACAGCTTCGTACGTCATTTATTATTTAAAGCTTTTAGAATTTTAAGCAGATGCAGTCATTTTCAACCTAAACCCGAATCGGGGTTACCACGATTAATTTATAATGCTTAATGTTGACTTTTTGGTGATTAAATATGTTTGAATGGCCTCAAAACTATTTGCGATTGAGGTGTGTCATGCGTATGCCATTAAAACTGCTAAATAAAACGAAAATTTAAAATAAGAAGAAAGAATTTGTCCGTTGTTTTATTACGTTTTAATTAAAATTGCAGGCATACCACAGCTTAATAAATTCCACTTCCACTTTGAGAACATATTTGAAATACGTTTTGACAAAGGACGTACCAAAGAGAATTTGTTCAGGGAACATAGTTTACGGTCGCGGCCACTGTGCCCTTGACCCGCTCTTGCTTCCTCGATCTCAATACGGACGCTCCATTAACGCCTTTTGTTGTTAAAACAATACTTTATCTGATCTCCGTATTGTTATATGCTTATTTAAAACTACAATATTAATGCAGCGGCAAACAATAGGCATCATTTCTCTTTTTTTCCTCATTTTACTGTACTCTCAATTTATATTTTTTCCGTTAAACAGGTTTGTAATGATGTTTTCATGATTGCTGTTATCAATACAATTACTGATTAGAGATTAGCAACAATTTTTTTTAACAAACCGTTCATATTACTGAATAGTTAAAATTCTAGTCTTAATTCAATTTATAATTACATCGTTATTTTTCGGCTGGTCTAAATTTTATTTATAGAATATCATTGATAGCTCAAGAACAGTTTTATAGGCCAACAAAATTTATATTGACACTGAAAACGGGAGTCGTGAAAAATGAATGTAATTGCTTGATACCGCCTACGCACCACTTCGTCGCGACTAATGTTGGACAAATTCCACGAGGACGATCTCGACCTAGTTATGTCTATTAAAATTTGATATTGTCGCCATCGAGTAACTTGAGGATTCAAAAAATTATGATCTCACTCAGAATGTTTTCAACATATAGATATTATAATCATAAAAAGTAATTGATATGGGAAGTGTTACGATGTGTTTTAGTCTATCCATAATATACACTATTGATGTAGTACCAGATTTTTAGGTATTTTAAAAGGTACATACGTCACGCGGGTCTCGAATGTATATTTTCCTTTATGAGACGTTTGAATTAGCGAGGCACGATGTCCGTAGTGACTAATATACATCAATTTAAATTGTTTTGTTATATCTTATTAAGATTTGGCATTTCACATTGTTCTAGAATCGTATTTTAATATCCGGGCACTAGTAATCTTGACATTGTTTGTTATTTCTGGTGAGATGTAACAATTTCTCGTGCCATTGGCATATTTCAGTAATTACGTCATGTGATGCGACCTTCGGGGTGATTTATTGATATAAATGTTTGCGTTTCCTCCTCTATTGTCAGATATATCATTATACTTATTCAAAATTGCTTTTGTGGTAGGGTCGCGTTTAAAACGACATTGTATGGAATTTATGAACTCATCAGCCGTAAGGTTAGTGATTTATCAACTATAGCTGATCCTCTAGTCTTGAAATCAGTAAGGTTTTAAAAAGCAACAATATAAATATGTGTGTTCTACAGTATATTTTAACATATAGTTAATACAAAATTGAATATTATTTCATTAATGAACTTATGAAGCGTCGAAATATGAACATTCGAAAATCTTTAATATTATACCCCTCCCGGCTGTCCTCCCGGGCCAAATGCTACCCTATATACTATACTTGATCCTATCGGCCAAGTGTAGAAATATTTTCGTAATATTTGCTTCTTGTACACACTTGAGTTATAAACACACTAGTGAACATTATCTGAATATTAAAGTTTTTTAGTTAACCTAGGCCAGGTTAGGTGTTATACAGTTCACAGCTTTCACTTGTAAAATATAGAAAGCAGAAGAAGACAATAAAAGATTTATTCCTTCTTTAAAAATTCATAGTCAACAGAGCGTATAAATTTGCTAAAAAATATAATATTGCTAAAGATACCGTGTGCCAGGCAATTCGCCTGAAGGTCGTAACATTTATCTGCAAAATGCATTTCTCGTCTTAGATCTAAGAGTTACATAATGCTGCAGAATGATGTCCTCGACACAGGGTAGCCTTGGCCAACCAAGGGCGCAACCGCATCGATCGAAATTGAATCTAAGTTCTCTCGCTCTTTCTCTCGGTGCGTCGCATTTCACAATCGTAAGATTCCGTTGACAATTGACTCGTGAGGTTTCCAACTAACTACGATACGGGACTCTTAATAATGTTCAATTAATTGTAAATTTGTAACAATAAAATGCGTCAAATTCTGTGGTAAATTTTGATGAAAAAGTCCCAATATGTTTCAATCACTTAGTTGTCTTTCTTGAGACAGTAATAATTTTGTTTTTTTTAGGAATGTTTGTTTGAAATTGAAAAAAAATTAGGATGGGACAGGACAGGACTTCAAACGGGATATTGCCTCATTTCTTACTTGGCAAAAAATGACATAGAAGTAAGGCAAATAATATGAATATAATAGTCGCACCTACGACCTTTAATTGCGCTCTAAGCTGACCTTTTATATTAGATCTACAATGAACGTGAAGGTGATTTAAGTTGTATCGACAATCGCGTGATGATAAAATTCGATTTTGCGCTAATAAATTCTATTGTAAGAGTTTCAACATTTGTAGCAACAGTGGCGAAAACAGAATTTGTCGATGTTGAGTTATTGCTTCATTAAATTGCAATATTTTCGTTTACATATGTCGAAGCATTCAGCATGTCGATGATAATGCGAAATACGCTTGGTAATTGAAGCAAAATTTTAAGGCTTAGATAAGAGAAAGTGTCATATGCAATACATAAATACGCTGCGTGACGCTAAACTTTCTACGGCTTGTTGTTAAGATGTGTAACTTTTTAGGACCAAACCTCGTAAGATAAGTTAATATTAATAGTTTGACAGACCGCAGCAGACAGCAGTCTTTTACGCAGTTCTAAATCAATTCATTATATTACTTCATAGAACGTATGCAGCCTTTTAAACCGATCAGTGAATTTACAACGGTGAATCAAATAAAAACATCATATCTATTTTATTTTGATCGATTTTCCTCGCTTAATAAGAGTAGGTTAGAGGCAGCTGTGCTTGTGTAAGGATGCAATAGTTATTTATAATATTCCGATGAATCAAGGCCGTAGAGTGTCGGCGCCAGATATGAATGGGAGTCGAGCGTTACAACAGAAACCGTCATTTGACTATGGTCTATTCTTAGATTTGTGTACGAGCAACGCGATGACGTTAGGTTTTCATCAAACGTGTTGTATGATACGTAAGAATTGCTTTTGCGTTCGTTTTCATAAAACTAAGGAAGTTAGATGCATCGTGTGGCGAATAACAGATCTTTAACAGGATTTGAGCTAACGATGTCACTCAAAAGTGCACTTGGCGAGCGTGTTTAGATTATCTGAGAAATAGAAGGTGATAGATATCGGATCTCAGCAGTTCTTTGACCAAGAATATGTGAAATCAAGAGAATATGAATTACGTTAAAGTTCCATTTAATGTTAACCGATTTGACCATTTTCATTAACGCGAACTAGAAATATGCACAGATTAATACATGACTGTTGCTTATTTATATATACATATACACAACAAATATATAGGGGGAAGTCCCCTAGTGGCGGACACCTAAGGTTATTTATAAATAAAATAAAAAATATTTTACGAAATGTTTATTAAATTATGACTTATGTTAGATAACAAAGTTAGAAATCAAATTAAATTAACAAAAATGCAACCTCTGCTAATAAATAATTAATACTATCAATCAAACTTTGATAACAAAAAATATAATTTGAAAAATGGCACCTAGTACCGGACGAATATTTGTGCCATACCCATTTCAAAATAACCTGCATCGATCACATATGTAGCCATCTTCACACTCTGGAATGTTGACATGTTATGTACCACCCAGAAGGATGAGATGGATATCTTCGTCAGTGTCTTCTAAGCAAACAACGCAAATTGTTTTGTTTGTGTTAATATTTAGTTAATGATGTACTTCACTTCCTTCCTTTCCTTTAGGTTTCACGTTGTCTTTTCCCTTGTTAGTTGTCTTTAGAAACTCCTTTTTATGAGGGCATGACTATTCGATAAATCTTTAATGTGATCCACAAACTTGTTCATACTCTGCTAAAGGTGTAGTGAACCTACTAACTTTGTTTATTGACTCTCCTTTGGTTTATTTTATCATGTATAGTGCTTTTAGGAATATTGTAGATGAGTTGTAATAGCTCTTTTGACATAACTTTATCAATAGCAGATTGAGGGAGGATCCTTTCTTTTTTCTCTCCATTTTAATTATCTTCTTTCTACTATGCTCTAAAACAAAATTAAATAATTAGAATAAATACTTAATTATACAAGAAATATCAATATGTTATTAAACAAGTGTCGTTAAGGGACAGACATTTTTATTGGTGGTACTATAAAACTGTTTAAAAGATCTAATAATATTCTACCATTTTACGGATAACAATCAAGTACTACTTTTATCTTTGAATACCACTCAAATGCAAATGCATAAATATACTAGAATTACTTACATTGATATTTAGTGACGCCGTATTTTGATCTAAAACAGAAAGGCTTGGTGGGTGGTACTTGGAGGGGGTGATTGTAGTGGCCCGGCCCTTTCACTTGTATTTTAAATAAATAGATTTATATGTTAAATAGAGAGGTGGGTAGGTGGTGGTTAGGGACTTCCCCACTACTAAAAGCCTGTATTAATTTTAAGCTATATTTCACTTATCAATGAATCACTTATCAAATGTAATCACAAATGATCTGAAATTTACGTCACTTAATAATAAAATCAGATAGAAATAGTGTGAGTGGAATTAAGGTTTCATCGTGAAGCCTATTTGCGTGTATTCGTATATCGTGCAATTGGGTGCATCTCGAAACTACGGAAGACGCAACTGCTAATACGAATACAATACGTGCCAAATGCGAGAATAGATATGAAAACAATAACATCAATTTGGGATTACCCAAAATCTTGTCATTAAAAACAAATGACTATGTAGAGACTTAAATTTTCTTACGGTGGTTTAATGGGACGTAATGAACGAAAACATGACCTTGCTGAGGTGACCGGTTATTTTAAATGACAATTCAGGACTGATGAATGATTAATATCTTTACAGAACCAAAGAAAGACAAATTGGAAAATGGAGGTGAGCTAGTAAGACCTGAGAGGCCGAACTCATTGTCAGCCGGCAAGCTTCCGAGGCGGATATGTTATCAAGGAGACTGTGAGTCAGCTTACTACTTAAGATTATCAATGCATACCAAAGCTATGTACATAAAGGCTATTAGACTAATCTATTAGGTTATAGATATGGTTTTATCTATTTGTTACACTTTTAAAAGTATTGAAAAAGTTTGAGAGAATATTGTATGAGTTTTAACTTTGACGCAGGCCAAAAATAATATCACAGCTTCAAACACGCGAACAGTTTTCTTGTTAGCTTTAAGCTTTATCCATCTTCAGATCTAAATATTTATTCAAAATATCAATTGTAACATCCACGATTCGGAAATTTATAGACGTTTATAAAAAAGTTATATATATGAGCCTTAATAAGGCACTGCCCATATTTTAAAAATGTCGCTGTGTCATACTGATCGCTGATGAGTTAAATTAAGGGTTATTAACGTGAATCTTAAATAAGGTTTATACTCACCAAGGAATTCTGGCGTGGCTCCAAGGTCTCTTAGAAATTCCCTCGAATGTTCTCTTCATTGTCAATGTTATTTTGTCTTAATCTTTGATTCTTCCGACCTATTAATATCAGAATTGGGCTTTTGCCTATAGGCGCACTACAGTTGCGATTATATAATTGTGGGAGATATAAACTGTAAATAAGCGGTCTAAAATTTCCACGTAATGTGATGGTAAATTGGTAATGTTTATCGTTTCATGTATGTTGCTATTAGTTTCGACGCATGAATTAGTGATACTTTACCTGTTAATGGGTTAGGAGATATCGCGTGCTTGATATGACATACAGGACTGACAACTAAAATGTTGTTACATATACCTTATGAAATATAAATAATTTCGTCAATGCAATTCCCGAAAGTTATGATTTTACAATATTGATAATAGTGATAGACGTCAAGTTAGATTTTGAAGCCTTCACGCTAGATATACTTGATTGCTTTTCAGCGATAAATATTATTTGTATAGATGTCATGGCCGAATCGTTGTTCACGTTGTGTTTGTCATTAAATGAAATACTAATTTGAATTTTACGATCCGGTCGCGCGATCAATTGTGTATACTACTTCAATGTTTGGGTGTTTAGTGTGGATTTCCTTACTCCTTCCAGGAGATATTTCCCCCCCCCCAAAAAACCCCGTTTTAAAAATTTTTTTATCTTAGCATCAGATTGATACAAAAACGAATCTCGTACGAGTGCATAGAATAAGTTTTTTGAACAAATATGACTTGACGGCTTGAATTCCTTTGTTTTCGATTGTTCGCTCACAACCTACGCATACGCCGTTTTGCTTATACGCTTTGTACAAACTGCTGTTATTCAGTACAAATTTTACAATTCCAGTGAGTGGGTATGGTGGTGGAAGCGATGGTACGGACGGCAGCTCCGAGGAGCAACTTATGCTTTCGGATTTGCCGGAGCCGCCTATTGCGCTATCCGAGATAGGACCCATTCCGCCTCCGCCTATGTTCAGCTCGCCAAGCCCAACGCGGCATCACCACCAGCATCCTTTGCCGCATCCTTTATCTGATTGTAAGTAGCTTTTAGCTTGATACACGCCTATACATAATATGGCTTTATTGATAAACGTAGGTATTCAAACATTGATTTATTTATTAAAGAGATCGTCGGCGTGCAAGTTCACAAAGTAATGATTTTGTTTATTTAACTGATAATTCCAATTGACCAACCAAACAGATACAGTTTAAATTTTCACTAGGAATCGTGCAAAGCGAAGCCACGAATATTCCGGGGTGGTACTGATTAATTTCTTTCTTTCGGATTAATGAGCAACATTTCACATAGCCGAAGAGGAAGACGACCAAGACGACGACGATGTAGAAACCCCGATTGGCGCTGATACATCCCGGGTTGAGGAGATCCCACCGAAGGAGCCGATCTTCAACGCGGTCCCACTCAAGTCGGCGCTCAAGAAGCGGCCAGCCCCGAACGCTTCGCCGAACCCCACACCCATCACAACGCCGCTGGCACCGAGGCAGGACCACCACCACACCACCTTCAAGTCAGTATCACGTTTAATTTAGCACAGTAGCTGCATTTATATACAGGGATGAAAAGGCTTACGTAGTGGCCTATAACGCCCGTGATGGATAATTAAATTTGATTGTTTGAAATGATAATTGGTTGTTTAATTGTTCGTTTTATTCCATCACTTGGCGCACAGACGGCCGCCGCCGAAAACAAGGATCCGCATATGGTAATAGTCTCCTCGTTATCAGTGTTGAGTCATTATCACACATACACAACACATTCACACGCATTTAGACGAGCGCACACACATGTATTCCGACGGTATGCATCGCCGAATGCACGCTTATACTGTGTATAATAAACTAATACGAATTATTAATGTTCGCAAAACATTTTTGGTAAATAATATTCAAAACAATGTCATTTCTTTTTCGTTCTAACATTTCGTTCTTGTGTCATTATTGTGCTAATATGTGTGCTAATAAATTTGAAGTACGGGTAGGAAACACTACAAAGTGCGAAAGTTTGTTGAAATATTGTCTTTTATTACGGTACGGTAGACTACCGTGATCACGCACACTGTAAAGTATGCGACGCGTCGGGAAAATTTAAAATAATGTTAAATTTAATTTTATAAATTAGAAAGAAAGAAAGAAAACAATTTTATTATTCAAGTACAATTACATAACTTAATCCGTTAATAAAGTGTTTAAAAGCTAATCTATTCTATTTGTGCTGAATTATTAACATTATTAAACACATACAACACATGCATGCCACGAGCTTTAGGTGTTTTCAGTAGAATACATACTAGCCTTGTGCATGGACGTCTGAAGCCATAGACAATTAATTTCCTCTACTCTGTAGTCCGAAATCTGTGACGTTTTTTTGTCTCCTTAAAATGTCTTTAATAAGAAGAGTATTGTGTGAATACTTATGTACCTATACATATGGTATATACCTCTATATTCTAGCCAATAAGAGTAGAGGTTTCTATATAGCTCTTTACTGCGCTTTGTGCTGACCGAAATATTGTCAATATAGACTGTTTGAATTAATACTTTGTAATTAATTTGTTAATATACGATGGTAATTATATGTTTTGGCCGGTGACATCTATCAAAGAAAAATAAAGAAGTAATTTGGTCCATCTCGTATTTTATATAATAGAGAATAGAATATCAATTTCATGTATTTTTATTACAATAAAAACGCTTCGACGTTGCCTTGATTCGCTCTACTTATTTCACAATAAAAATACTGTTGTAGAAATGAGCAAAACCGAGAAAGTCTCCTCAGTTTTTTTCCTTCATTGTTAGAATCTAAGATTGGAAATTGACTCTATTCGACAATCCGTTAAAAAATAATCAGCCGCTTTGAATGTCTCCGTGTCAAACTTATGATATAGAATATCTGGATTATCTTGAGAATTGCGAGTTTAATGCAGTGTTAACCATCACCATTTAATTTCATTATTAACTTATTAATAAATGTTAATCATACATTTTAATAAATAATATTGTTTTATTAGCACAAACAGTCGGCCGATACGTTTAGTCAACCCCCATGAAAATAAGGAGAACGCTCGGCCATGGGAAGGCGAGCATCGCGACGAATACTCCAGCGAGTCCGAGCGCGTCGCTGCGAAGCTCGCGAGGAAGGAGAGCCTGAACATCAAGCTGGCTTTGCGTCCCGATCGTCAAGAGCTAATCAACAGGTATGGAAATAGAATTAAATTTATCACACACATACACTCAAACTGCCAGCAAGGTTTGCCAGCAATTGTTCTCATCAGTAAACAAACGTTGTATGAATCTTTTAAATTTTAGGTTAGCGTATACTTAAAATATAGTAATAATATATAGTATAGTATATATATAGTATAGTATAGTTAAAATTATTAATTTTTCATAGAAGGCTGATCCGCTTGCCTTTTCAATTTGTCACTGAAAATAATTCTAATAGGGCCAGAAATCTATGGGCACCATACAGGTCTATGTAATAAAATCAAGCTTTTATTTAGAAATCCAATTTCTAATAATAGAAATTACATTTATACAAATTCTTAGAAGAAACACTTGATTTTTTAAATGTACTTTTAAATTCAAGCTTTGAATAAGACTTGCTATCTTCATTAAAACTTGTTTTAAATACTCTGGTATAAAAATAGCACATTACTGAGTTGACAAGGGCAAAGATCTTTATAGTAAAGGACTCGCATACTTTGCAATAAACCAACCAGCTATAGACTAGTGTAAAACTTAATGTTATATACATACTTAAGAAACAAATTTCGTGATATGACATTTTCCAAATTTCGTCATCGTTTCTAGTGTATTATTATTCTATTCTGTTCTATATCTAGTGTATTATATTATTATTGTAAATGGGGTTCCCCCCTTCCCCTTTTTTTGGAAAGGGGGGGGGTGAGGGAAAATTTTTTTTTTTTTTTTTCCCCCCCCCCCCCCCCCCCCCCCCCCCCCCCCCCCCCAAAAAAAAAAAAAGGGGGGGGGTTTGAAAACCCCCCCCCCCCCCCCCCCCCCTTTTTTTTCCTTTTTTTAAAATAAAAATTTTTTTTTTTTAAAAAAAAAAAAATTTTTTTTAAAAAATTTTTTGGGGGGAAAAAAAACCCCCTTTTTTTTAATTTTGTTTTTTTTTTGGGAAAAATGGTTTTTCCTTGGGGGGGGGGGTTTTTTTTTTAAAACCAAATTTTTTTTACTTCCGCCCCCCCCCCACAACCCAAAAACAAAACCTTTTTTACTCTTTTTTTCGATAGAATAAAATTTGTATTGGCAAAGGTGTGGGTAACAAATCTGCTATTTGAATCATTGTTTATATGTAAACATGCTTTATTAAATTTGGTTGACTCAGAATCAGGGTTCCATACTAACGTAGACCGCCTAAGGATTTATTAATACAGTATTATGTATTACAAATAGATAAAAAATGCTATATAGGTTGAGACTAAATATTCTAGCCAGAATTCTTCACCTTGACCAATAACCAGATGACAACAGCTCCCTGGGATGTTTATTTTCGTTTGCAGCGTGTAGTTTTTGTTTCCTACTTCCGCACGCTCTTGGCACTGACACTGTTGTGTGTTATGCAAGTGATAGTATAAAAAAAATGGATTCTCACTCGATGAGTAATGGTAGAGTTTCACGTTCAATTACGCGTTAATTGATACACTAGCCTAGGTTTGGTTTTTGGGCCTGGGCCAAAGTTTGTGTTAATCGGACATTATTAACATGTTTTCGGCCTCGCTGAGCTTTGGCAATTTTATGGGCCAGTCGCCAGTGTACGTACACGAGTGGGACGCGTTCGTAATGCCATCAGTGTGGGATAACGTCAGATTAGAATGCTTACTTTTTTTGGTTGATAAAAAAGGTGATTTTGTAGCCCTGGCAAAACTGGCTGGTGAAAGATATAACGTTTGATGGAAATAAACTCTTGTGCAGGAATATATTAGTGGTCCAGAGTGAGCACGAGCGGCAAGAGTCGTGGGAAGCGATCGGTGCACGTCTGATTCGACGGCTGTCCATGCGGCCCACTGCTGAAGAGCTAGTAGAGAGGAACATCCTTAAAAGTATGTTTTTTTAATTGCCTAGCCAAAATTTAAAGATTTCCTTTAGACAGAAAATTTTTTAAAGTTAAGAAAAGTAGTATCAATTTGTTGTTTGTAGCTTTGATGAATATCGAGATGTATTTCTTACAGGTCAATCGCCAGCTGAGGAGAAGAAACAGAAAGAAGAGAAGAAAAGATACCTTTTGCGCAAGCTCAGTTTTCGTCCCACGGTCGATGAGCTTAAGGAGAAGAAAATTATACGATTCAGCGATTACATTGAAGTCACTCAAGTATGTAATTAGATTTGTATGATATTAAGACTGTGGACTTTATACCACATAATTTTTTAACTACCCATTTAGTAAAATCGATTGTAGATTATATATATTTTTTAAAGTTTGTAATTAATAAAAAGGCTGGGTTGTTTGTCTTTCTGTAAGATAATACATTTATTTTATAACAGAATATACACTATTTACTAATAATAAAATAAGAATAACTAACTGTCTCTGTCTTTAAAAAAAGTTAAAAAAAAAGAGGTTATCTTTATATATAATTATAGATTGGTATATAGATAGATATATTGAAAGTGATCGAAAAATCACCCAAGGTGTTTCATGTAACTTTATTTTAAAAGCGTCCCAGCGGACGCGTTTAAGTATCACATTACCCGAAAAGCCTCGGTCCCATAGTATCGTTATCGTAAGATTAAGCGAGCGTTGTCCTATTTTGCTTGCGCAGGCGCACGACTACGACCGTCGCGCCGACAAGCCGTGGACGCGGCTGACTCCGCGCGACAAAGCGGCCATTCGCCGGGAGCTCAACGAGTTCAAGAGCTCGGAGATGGCCGTGCACGAGGATAGCAAACATCTCACTAGGTATTTATTGGTTGCTCTGACTCATTCATTTGGTATATTTGCGAATATGTATATCCATTATATAATAAGAGAGTTGTTTTAGTTGGAAACTATTCAAATACTAATTTCTTTATTCGAAGCAAGTTGAATTCATGTACATGCAATAGTGTAAAAAAATTGTATTTGATGCATGTCAATTTTTTTTTAATTTTCTACTATATTTTTGGTTCTATTAACGATGCGGATAAACAATGGTGGCGATTCGGATGTACACACTCTAAACTAAAAATCTCTAAATTTAGCTTTAGACCTGTCAAACAGTTTTAGAGAGCGTAACCTATTCCGCATATCTCTAAATTGTTAGCAATAAGGATTAAATTGTCAATGTAGAAATATATAGAATAGGTAATTAATTGTTAAACACGTTTGATAGATCTAAAATTAAATTTAGAGATTTTTAGTTTATAGGTGTACATCAGAATCGCCACCATTATATGTTTGTCAGCATCGTTAATAGAACCAGACGTTACGTTGCGGAAGTCTAGTCTACGATTCTTTTAGACCAATTTATTAGCAGTACGCGAAAAAACCCTCAAACACCCGACGCACGTATCGCCGACACAGCAGCATCCTGATGCTGCCTCTACGACAGAATTCGAATATTGCTAATAAATTGGTCAAATCGTATACGTCGTACGTGTACGCATACGCGTGCGATACGTCCGTACGAGCAATTCGTTTCTTTGCAGGTTCCATAGACCATGACGGCTGTGCCTTACCTGTGTGACGAGAGGCGACACGAGTCGCGGTTAACACTTACCTGTGATTCTAATGTATTTAATGACTTCTTCCCCCAGGAAGGTTCGCAATAATTATCCCACGACGGTAAAGTGTTGATAATTCTAAATGTACGTCGTGTGCGAGTTCTATAATCTATAGTCACGGATCGCGATCCCTAGGAGTGCTGTTGCGAATGCAGATCCACCAATTTAAGCTTACGGCATCTCCATTTTGTTTGTGTCAGCTCTGTGCCTATAGTAGTTACAGTACAATTTTCGTTTAAGTTGGCATATCTTAAGTAACTATACATTCTTTGACCTTTGCGCAAGGTTAGTGATACTGTTTGAGAGATTGAGTTTTTGAAGCTCGCGATGTGGGTGTGGTCCATCGAATGAAATGTGATTTCCGTTAAGCCATAGTTTAGCTAGAGTTTTATTGGTCACAATTTCGCTCGGCTTGTTCGCCATTGCAATTTAAATGGAGGGGCGATTTATTTATTCTGACTCAATTGTATATGATATGATATTACAATATTTCAAGGATAGTTTAATTGTGGACGGTTTTGATGATACTGTCTTGTTATCGTTTTGCTCAATGCTGGATGGACTGGAAATTGAACGAGCGGGCAATGAGACGAGTAATTTTTTTTTGATAAAAAATTTAATGTAACGCAATTAAATATTAATAATTCTATGCGGTCTTAGTAAGGAACCATTTGCAAAGTTTTTAGTACTTGGTTTATAGAAAGATTTATTATTATTATAGAAAGATCAGTGACGTCAGTGAATCAACTCAGAGTTTTTCTATGTAAAACACATATTGGTCTATAGTAGACCTTGTTGTTTCAGGCATCCTTTGACCGCGTTTGGTGTGATAGTATGAGTGTGGAAGCGAATGTAGTATTTCCATTTCCAAGATGTGTAAAGATTTAATGAGATTAAATTGTTATTTTTTCATAAGTATCGTGAAATGCTATTTTGCGCGAACGATTGATATCGCATTAGTGTTGATTCATTCATCAACATACGATTGTATCGATCGATTGCCCGTTCGTCGCTCGTTCGACACTTCGCAGATTCTCCGGCTTGACTTGAAATTTAGTGTAGGTATATATAATTCGGACGTTGAACGAACTAATTGTAAACCGTAGCTAATTAAAACCTTGGAGATTAATCATTTTCAGCAATAATTTGTGTTTATTCCCATTTTACTGACGCTTCCGCGGACGTGGTTGATGAGCACATATTTTTATAAAGTATTCTAAATACCTAAGTAGTAATCGATAAATTTGTTTGTAAATCGGTCGTAAGATAGTTCGATTTATGCAGTTGTCGGTTAAGAGACCATTCCTTAGGATAATGTGGACGCTAAGACGACGATTTATTTTTCTAAACGATTCTGTTAATTGCAATAACCTGGTGTTTATCGATATTATGAAATTCCTCCAAAGAAAGCTTTTTACGGCATTGATAGAAAAGTCTCATACGGTTCTTTACCATACAATGTGATAAGTTTTTATTTAAGTACACTACACGCTAAGTATTCTAAATGTTATTTTAAATGGTGCTGCCAATTACCATTGTTTTATCGGGTTTTAGTTGTAACGCAGAAATTGTGACATCCGCGACGTAGCTACAGATTATCACGTAGAATTGAGATCTATCGATAAACATTGTACTTCTATGTATAGCGTAAACTGTGTAAATTATGGAATCTCCTTATATCGCATGTTTGCAGTTAAGTACGTCAATACTGTACCGCTTTTATTTTTACATTGTATAAATTATTAATGACATGTTGTAATAATTAGTAATGTATAATGATAGCCATAAAATTTGTTTTATATAACAATTAAGTTTGTAAATACTACAATTATACATTAAATTTTATACTCGATTGTATTTTATTACGGTTCAATATTGTTCGTTACACCCTTGACTATCGTAATAAATAAATCAGTTCAATTGCACCAACTAGTATTTGGCTCTTTTCGTCGTTCTGAATGATATTTAAAGAATGATTTCATGAAAAATTTGCTGCATTTTATACATATAATTCAGTTTTTAAATTTAAAATATTTTAGGAAGAGTTGCTACTTTCATTTGATCGCGTCCCAACGCAATAGTCGACATCCTGTTCTCCGAACGATAAAAATAATAATATAATGTATAGATATGGTTTCTATTGCACATTTCACGCATTTACCATGGAAGGACTCTGATGATTTCCGCCTAATATCAGATACTATATTCGACGTAAAGGCAGTATCTAAAATTTCATTGGGTATCTGGTTATAAAATAACTTTTATAACTAGAATACAGCTGTAAGCCCTCCGGCTCTGTCCTGTCCACGGACGGTTACCACTGTTATAAGTAACCCTATTTAGTTGCCTTTATATAAAGGTGCATCCTTTAAAGTCAATAAAAGTAATTTTAATTTATATGCTTAAATCTACAATTTAAAATTAATTAAAGCAAACCACTAACTATAATTTAATGTCTATTAATAGAAATTAAAGCTCCATAAAAGTAATGGAATATTAACGGAGGCTTTGACCCGAGGTTGTGGGGACTTTCGATGGCGTAGGCTAGGCGCTAACTAGAGAGAAAGTTAACCGTAGTGCGTACTCAATAGCGCGGGAGTGCGCACAAAGCACCGGGCTGCGACTCACGTCCCATCGGTTGCGTTACGCGACAATGTTTACATTCAGCGGGTTTTTTGAGTGCTTGTGATCTGTGAGTGAAATGACGTTTTCTGGTAACATGAAGAGCAAACCTCGCGTGAAAGACGCATGGGAGCCGGAGGTGAGTTCCATTGTTGTGAATTTGTGTCGCCAAGCTTTCTATGGGGTGTCTGACACTAACTGAACAATAAGCACTTTCTCCTGTTTTTGTTGGGAAAAGATTGCCAACCGAAATGATGAAAAAAGCTTTGAAACTCGTTTTGCAATGACTGACGCCAATGCGGAAGTTTAATGTAAAAAGTTGCTTGATTTAAAAGTGGTCTAAATGAATTTGAACAAACGACATGATAGAATTAAGTGTTATTTTTCTGATTTTTATGCATTTAAATTGCGACCTCAGAATACAAATTTTGTACGTATTATTAGAAATATGTAGATAAAAACACTTCGATTGTCAGAAAGAGATAATATGCAATAAGGCTAAAATCTAAAATCTATTCAGTACATACATTCATTCTATACAATACATTTATTATTTTTCCTTACATGCATACATAGGAACGGTATACGAACATATTTTTCATGCATTCTTTCCGAGCTGGAAACTTAAACTCGATCCTAACGTAGCCAGTCCTTGCACTAGTAAACAACCTCTCACTCGTGTTTTCATACTTCTAAAAGACCACAACACGTACAGCTTAAAGATCTACTTTAAAATTGTTAAAGTATCTGCAATATTCTCTATTTAATTTTAAATTTCGTATTTCTTAATATTAAAAACACAATAGAACTAGATGTCAAAAAGCAATGAACTCTTCTTGTGAAAGTGATAAATATAATTTGTAACTGGCATGAATGAAAAGTCCTGCTAAATAAAATAAAAAACAAACAAACATCGTTAGTAAATCTATCTTTCATAAATCAATTGACATACCACTTTCATGTTGAAGTGCACGATAAAATTAATTTCTACGAATTCAAAATCCTAAGGAATAATAATAATTACCGTTGGCGCAACTAACATACATCAAATATGGAGTATAATTTACTGCGTAATATTTATGGTACGTATAATGAATAGCAGCAATGTTTTGACACGACAATGTTGTATATCAATAGTTTATTAAACAGATAGCACACGTAATGATCTGTACTCTCTAACTTTGGTAAATATTTAACTCACTGCTACAGCGAAATAAATAAAAGATCTTTATACATATTAACCTATATGTAACAAATTTCTTATATATAAGAAAAAGTTGAATTCAGAGATTTTTAGGAAGAATGACTAATAGGATATATTTACCTTCATTTTGGTCTGTATTTTCCAAATTCAACAGATGGAGAACCGTCTCCTTTTTTGTATGGGTCGTTCTAAAGACGATTTCTATTGGAAGTCCTTATACAAACGACCTTTAAAATCTAAATAAAGGTCTTAGAATAATTGATGCTCTGTGCATCAATTTGTCTTGAAAGGGTAATTCATTCAAACCTACGTTTAACCTTCGAAAACAAAACGGGAATTTAAATCTTCAGAATCAAACATTATCTAAACGTCTTTATAATGCATACATCGAAATCATTATTTCCATAAAAAATGATCCAATTTAGTTATTTTGAATGTGTAATGTTGAAAAATTCTTTTAGAGTGTCAAACACGAGAGATAAGTTATTAAATCAGGTCTTAAATTTAAAAAAGAAATAAATTACTATATCGCAGTGTAAGATAAAATATTGCTCGAAACCGTGGCTATTTAGTTGCCTTTATATAAAGGTGCATCCTTTAAAGTCAATAAAAGTAATTTTAATTTATATGCTTAAATCTACAATTTAAAATTAATTAAAGCAAACCACTAACTATAATTTAATGTCTATTAATAGAAATTAAAGCTCCATAAAAGTAATGGAATATTAACGGAGGCTTTGACCCGAGGTTGTGGGGACTTTCGATGGCGTAGGCTAGGCGCTAACTAGAGAGAAAGTTAACCGTAGTGCGTACTCAATAGCGCGGGAGTGCGCACAAAGCACCGGGCTGCGACTCACGTCCCATCGGTTGCGTTACGCGACAATGTTTACATTCAGCGGGTTTTTTGAGTGCTTGTGATCTGTGAGTGAAATGACGTTTTCTGGTAACATGAAGAGCAAACCTCGCGTGAAAGACGCATGGGAGCCGGAGGTGAGTTCCATTGTTGTGAATTTGTGTCGCCAAGCTTTCTATGGGGTGTCTGACACTAACTGAACAATAAGCACTTTCTCCTGTTTTTGTTGGGAAAAGATTGCCAACCGAAATGATGAAAAAAGCTTTGAAACTCGTTTTGCAATGACTGACGCCAATGCGGAAGTTTAATGTAAAAAGTTGCTTGATTTAAAAGTGGTCTAAATGAATTTGAACAAACGACATGATAGAATTAAGTGTTATTTTTCTGATTTTTATGCATTTAAATTGCGACCTCAGAATACAAATTTTGTACGTATTATTAGAAATATGTAGATAAAAACACTTCGATTGTCAGAAAGAGATAATATGCAATAAGGCTAAAATCTAAAATCTATTCAGTACATACATTCATTCTATACAATACATTTATTATTTTTCCTTACATGCATACATAGGAACGGTATACGAACATATTTTTCATGCATTCTTTCCGAGCTGGAAACTTAAACTCGATCCTAACGTAGCCAGTCCTTGCACTAGTAAACAACCTCTCACTCGTGTTTTCATACTTCTAAAAGACCACAACACGTACAGCTTAAAGATCTACTTTAAAATTGTTAAAGTATCTGCAATATTCTCTATTTAATTTTAAATTTCGTATTTCTTAATATTAAAAACACAATAGAACTAGATGTCAAAAAGCAATGAACTCTTCTTGTGAAAGTGATAAATATAATTTGTAACTGGCATGAATGAAAAGTCCTGCTAAATAAAATAAAAAACAAACAAACATCGTTAGTAAATCTATCTTTCATAAATCAATTGACATACCACTTTCATGTTGAAGTGCACGATAAAATTAATTTCTACGAATTCAAAATCCTAAGGAATAATAATAATTACCGTTGGCGCAACTAACATACATCAAATATGGAGTATAATTTACTGCGTAATATTTATGGTACGTATAATGAATAGCAGCAATGTTTTGACACGACAATGTTGTATATCAATAGTTTATTAAACAGATAGCACACGTAATGATCTGTACTCTCTAACTTTGGTAAATATTTAACTCACTGCTACAGCGAAATAAATAAAAGATCTTTATACATATTAACCTATATGTAACAAATTTCTTATATATAAGAAAAAGTTGAATTCAGAGATTTTTAGGAAGAATGACTAATAGGATATATTTACCTTCATTTTGGTCTGTATTTTCCAAATTCAACAGATGGAGAACCGTCTCCTTTTTTGTATGGGTCGTTCTAAAGACGATTTCTATTGGAAGTCCTTATACAAACGACCTTTAAAATCTAAATAAAGGTCTTAGAATAATTGATGCTCTGTGCATCAATTTGTCTTGAAAGGGTAATTCATTCAAACCTACGTTTAACCTTCGAAAACAAAACGGGAATTTAAATCTTCAGAATCAAACATTATCTAAACGTCTTTATAATGCATACATCGAAATCATTATTTCCATAAAAAATGATCCAATTTAGTTATTTTGAATGTGTAATGTTGAAAAATTCTTTTAGAGTGTCAAACACGAGAGATAAGTTATTAAATCAGGTCTTAAATTTAAAAAAGAAATAAATTACTATATCGCAGTGTAAGATAAAATATTGCTCGAAACCGTGTCCAGATGAAATTGCCTTCAAATTCGTTGCGTCTTTTTAAAGCGTATACATATCGAATCGTCTTAAGTATGAAAAATTTCCCATACAACATTTGTATGGGCAGTTTGGTCGCTCCGTGCAAAAGTATACCGTTTGATTTCCTGCTAATTCGGTAAATCACATAGGTAACTGTGTCAGTAGATGTTAACGGCCGTGTCCACGCAGCCGTGATTGCGATCCGGGTCGCTGCCACTGACCACAACGGGCACAACCCACTTTTTCATAGACGTGTCTCAAGTGAATGAAGAGTTTAAGGCGTTCTAGGGGTTAAAACATCCTGAGAAGTATTTACTGTAGCACGCGTGGCCCAGCAGAAAAAAAAACCTTTTTTTTTCTAGTTATATGTGTATGTTATTATATTTTAGTTTAAAACGTACTTGAAGTCTCATTTTTTACATTGTATGTTTTCCTTATGCATTAATATAATGTTTTTTTCCTTCAAATGGAATTTGACATCATTCTACATCTGTTTGTCATTAATCTCGGCACATAAGTTGGTCAGGTTCTGCGTGATGGGGTTCAGTACTGCTGTGCTCCTAATGACACTCATCCTCATTTAGTCATCACTATACCCTGCAATTCACGAGATAATTGCAATGTCATGTACCGTCGTATTAACAACATATAAACCACGATTAGAGAATGTGTTTAAAAAACTGCAGTGCCACGAGGGTGGAATTGACATAGTATGAAATTAAATAAGATCCTACTTAAAGCGTCTAAGAATATAATGTCGCATTTTGAAATGTAATCTTCAAGGTGAGTAAAGTTCACGGTCTAATATACTTGCATATCACAACAGATATTTAGCACAGCGATTTATACTTCGCTAATAAGATACTTTAATACTATGGCGCAATTTAAACACGAAAAACCTTATACTGTTAAATTATTCATTATGTTTTCCTTTACATTTTATCCAACTGGGGGAAAAAAAAAAAAAATGGGGGTAACAACTATAATAACAAAATGGAGGTAATCAAAATCAAATTCGTTATACAAATCTAAAGCAATCTCCAGTACTCTGTAATAGTTCCATGGATGGATATAGAAAATGGACATTTCAATTCTGTCTTATTGGATTTTTGCGCCGTACATACGTACTTCGAATATTGAGAACTTCACAAAAAACAATAAAACTTTGGGATCAGTTAACCTATCACTGCGGCCTTTAAGCACACTTTAAAAAAATACACAAGCCTTAGGCAATATAAAAATACGAAATAACTGGGAAAGAAGGCTTCATTTTATAAACAAAATTTGTGAAATTTAATAAAACTATATAAAGATATAGATGGTTTTCTAAGGTCCAGTTACAGAACGAATCTGTTTATTGAAATTGTCATTTTCCTTATACACACATAGAAGAATATGTCGGAAAACGTAATGCAGTAGTATGAAAATATGAAGTAGCAATTTGTATTACAAAATCATTGGTCAAGAACCGCGATTGAGATCTTATTACAATCTTCATTCATTGAAGAAATTCTACCTCGGTTGAAATGGATCACAAACTCGGGCAAACTAAATCGTGGTAATATGACAAAATGTTGTAATCTTAAGAATAAAGAATTTAATCATTAATAATTAAGTGAGAACTAGAGCAATTTTTGAAGAATACTAGAATGTTAAGGTTATATAAGATTAATCATACCACAAACACAGGTATCTAAATAAAAAATTTAAAGTGCATCATTCAATCTTTTTAAAGATTACCTTGTAATTTAAATATATTTTTTATTTGATTAGATCCATTCATTGTCGAAAAGGCATTGATTTTTAAAAATGATAATTTAATAAAAATATACAAATCAATTAATCTAAATGCGTTATATGAAGTACAGTTTATGTTTATACATTACACTATTGTATTTTCTTTACATTCCGCGAGATGAAACATAATTTTAGTCATATGGGGTCAACGCTCGCTTGAACCCTTCTCGGCATATCTGTATTTATAAGAATACAGAATCGCATTCAATATACGTTGACTTGTTATCGCATCACAAGATCCATTAATAAGTCGAATGAAACAAATGCTTGCTCAAATGATTGTAAAAGATCCTAAAATGCATCTTAATCTTGCATAGAACACGCTAAATTTAAAATAGTGTTACAGTTTGAATTTATAAAACATTGGCTAAACAGAAAGTAATTATGATTTTAATTTTAATTGAAAATAATTGAAATATTTAAAAGCAAGCAAAGTACATTTGTAAGGTAATAAAATACGATCTAAGTGATTTTATAGCATAAGAAACGAAGCTATGACCTCTAGACTAAGTGAATGACTAATCAAGTAAAATATCAGACAAAAAAAAAACTTTTTGAAATCGAGACATCAATATGTGTAATATTAAAGTGAATATTACGGAAATAGGAAAAAATATACACATTATTTATAAAAAGGCGGCAGTCTAACAATGGATTAAGTAAGAATAGCAGAAACGTATTGACTTTCACAACGTTCAATGTCTATATGTAGCTTTTAATTAAAACAGTAATAATAATCCGGAATTATCATCACATTACAATCTTGATAAGTTTATTTGTTTCTTTTTAACGTTTTTATAATTGAAGCTTGAAGGAAGTGAAAGGACATATATTGTACAATATTTTTCTTAATATTTAAATAATCAAGATTATTTATGACGCATTTAAAGTTTCCAAATTGAGAAGAGTTTGGTTTGGTCTAAACATATTTCTGAACTTCCCTTGTGGAGTCAATATTTACATAATTACTCGACTCTTTCTTATTTACGAATTTTAATAGGATCCATTTATAAAATTTATTTAACACCATCTAAGGTTCGACCTCGTTTTTTCCTCGACATAATCTAAATTCTAAAGAGTTTAACATGTCGACTTAACAATCTGATGTCCTTGTACAAATCTAGATAGGACCTTTAAACCGATTTAAAAACAGTTTTAATGTAATTGGTTATTGAATGTCTCTAAAGGATATACCTAATCATTGTGGAGAAACCTTATTATTAAATTTCATTCTTAGGGTTGCAATTCCAGAAAATTATTTCAACTGTCAAAACTTTAACTTGCTCAATAGCGGTTTGATTTCTGATAACTTTTCGATAGTACTTAGTATGGTCTTGGCTACATTTTGTATGTTAATATATTCACGTCTTTTATTTCTTTTTCCACCTTTATTAATTTTAATTTCAAAAACCTTCAAAATTCAAAGTCACAACAAACCCCAAGCCAACTAATTATAACAAAGTACAATACAACTATATACATAGTTATATATATTTATGATTTCTACATCTCATTATATACAAATATCGTCCAAGAATGGGAGTGAAACTATGTACCATATACGGTATCAAAAACAAGCGCTATTAAGAAATGATCACAAACAAGATCTTTTCAATATTCGTCAAACTAATTATACAGCCGCTTTCATTTTTAAACCCCAATGAGGTCGAGTTACAAATTTGTGTCTTCTGTCAAATAATACAGGTGTAACGAATTTCTTGCGGTTGAAAGTGAGGACGTTCGCATTATTCGCTACGCAGAACTCGATAAGTCGCCTTACGGTAAATAAGCGCAAATCACGAATCAATTTTATTTTCATACTATCGTTTTTATTAGTTTCTTAGAACTTCACTAAGAATTTAACGGTATGCATAATGACTAATGCTTTTTCAAATTGCTTATTCCTTTTTTTTTCTGTGAAAACAGACTTGACATTAACATGGACATTTTCTAAAGTCATAAAGCTTTATATTTTATTTTGTTAATTGTTCCCATATCCGTAAAACCAAGAGATTCTCTATATAAATATTATGATATATTTGATTCAAGGCCACTTTATAACGAAATATATTTTACGTTAATTCAATGGCTCCTTAAAGGTACTTACGTCTTATGATGTTGAATAGAAACGAGTGCGGAATGTTAGCCTGCTGTTGCCGCAATATAGCCAATTTCAGAGCTTGGCATTTGCAAATGGCACGGTAAAATCAGCTTTCATATTTTTGGGTTTAGTACGATAACGTATATATTCATTTAAATAAAAATATTTTATATATTTCACAAAAGTATATAATAGTAAGAACTATCATGCATGTTCTATATAGTAAATATTATATGCAATTTTTTTTTAATTTTGCTTTAGTTAAAATAACTAAAAAACCGTTCTAATTAGTGTCGCGTAATATTTAACTGTGTCATTAGTTACTTGTGACAGTTTCATTCTTACGTATCACATTGAGTAACGCTCATTATAACTCGGATTAGAATTTTGCGTACATAATAAAAACTTATGTACTTCTTATATTTCAAATATTAAAGGTAAAATGTATATTCAAACTTGGGTAAAATTTTAAATAAATAAGTAGAACTCAAATAAAAGTCTGTCCGATTTAAATAAGAAGGCTTAGTTTTTACTATATGAAGGCAATATTTATACTCAAGACTTAAATGTTAACATATCACCTTGATGTCTTGTTTGCCTTTTAATTAATTAATTGTCTATACAAAAGACTTCAACGGGAGTATAAATCTGCACATTAATGCTTTATAACATTGTCTTTCAACCTGTGGGTCGCGACCCCCTGGGGGTAGTTGTGGGGGGTCGCCAGAGGTCGAAAAAAATGGGTACTTTAGTAAAAAAACAAAATTAATGACAATTAATATTGTTAATGGTAATACTGTAACATACACCTACATACATGATAAAAAACCGAAGGTCAAGGGGGGGTCGCGAAATATTTTTTTATACCAGGGGGGTCGCATCATGAAAAAGGTTGAAAAACACTGCTTTATAAGATTACTTGACGCTAAACAATGTCAAACTTGTTTCTAACACACCAAAAACTTGTTTTAATAAGCACACAATATCCGATTCTAATATATTTGTATTTTACGAGTCAAACTCCTTAGGGTGAAAGTTTTATACCTATAAACCTCCTTGCAAAACGAGTTATTAAAAAATACAATTTTATTACGGTAACTTAAATGAGAGTGAAAAGCATATCACAGTTCGATTATCGTTTCTATAAGAAATTATTTTCAACTTTTACAATCATTACATGCTATTACAAATTTAAATTGCTTAGTAATTTGTTATTATTCCATAAACTGAATAACATTCAACCTTTTAAGTAAGTGTTCTAAGAATTGTTTTCACTTTCTATTCCAGCTCGGATATGGGTGGTCACGGAATGGCCAGCGGCGATGCAGGCACCGGCCGGAATCCACGATGTCTGTTAGCAGTGATATTAGGTTCACCCGTCGCAAACTGAGCCGACCATGTAGAGGATGCTGTGCCGCCATCGCTGCCCTTCTGGTGTTATTGCTGCTTGCTGCTGTCGCCGTCTACCTCGGACGTAGGTATCTTTAACTACTAAGACATGATAAAACCTAAAAAATTCCGTGCTTTAACAGTTTCAAAACTATAATTTATAAATAATGTCACCCTGGTGTATTCTTAGTATCGAGTGTATAGTACACTTTTTTGGGCTTATTTTAAGTAAGTCGTAATATGGCGTTCTAATAAATAGCCTAGAAATGTAATTTAGTACGGCCAAAAGAAGTACAATTTGAGCTTTGCATAATTGCAATTTAAGAGACGTGCAATGTTACGTATAATTTACATAACGTGAACTAATTACAGTTATAAATATTATTGTTTTAATTGTGTGCATCAAGTGTGTACGCTTTACAAATTATTTTTATGTGTGACATTTACTTCTTTATATACTGTACGATCATAACATTTAGAGATCGTATTCTTATCTCCAAATCAATGAGATAGTTCAGTATATTCTCAGACTGTCATTTAAGCTACGCCCGTCACCGCAGGAAAAGGCCATGTGATCGGCCTTGCATTCGCCGCAACAAGTGAATCGATACACTTTGTTCGATGAACCTATTTCATCAATATAATAAAACTTGTTTAGAGTTAATAAAATGGTCTCGTCTAGTTACCGAAGTTTGAAGTAAATTCATTTCCTTTAGAAACGCGTATTTAACTTTAATATACCCCTACCTTTATTCTGTAAATATTACTTTATAGAGGTATATTCACTTACTAAACTAAAATACCTCAAATAAAATTATATCGTTCTATCATATTAATTTAATTAGCGAGTTGTTTTCGTAAAATAATATTTTTTGTTTCAGATATGTACCTGTTTGGAGATCCATTGAAACGGCAAACGTTCAAAGGATCGTTTAAAATGTCGTCTTGGAGTTCGAAAGAGGATCTCACACTGAACTTAGCTGACAATAGCACACGAGAGTCCGAGCTTCAGCAGATAATATCTGATGTATACAGCCGGTCTGACTTAAGATCCTGTTTTGTGGATGCGGAAATATTGGCTTTAGATAAGTGAGTTTTAATGTTTTATCGACGGCTCTTTTTATTATATCAGTGAAAACATCACAACATATAACGAACGTATTTCTTAAATGCTTGTTCATGTTTCTTACATAATAAATCTAATTTGTTTAACCGACGAATCGATCCCGTTTGTGTGCGGATAAGAATTGTTTTGAGGGAGAAAGAACATTAATTAAATGTTAATATATATAGAGGTAAGATTGTTATAAGTCTCTTATGTAAACTAAGCCCTTCATTAAACAATAATCGGATTTTGCACCGTTTTGACTAAAGTACTTGTCTCTGTCCCTATTTATCGCAGCCATTTAGTTTAAAATTATGGCATAATAGGGACTTATTTTTCGTCCCCACGAAATCTGTAGATTTGTAATATAATGTTAAAAGCTAACTAGGAAATATCTGATTTACTTATCAACCAGTTTGTATGATATAACTTTAAGCGGACTATACTCGATTCATGGTCATGGTAAACTACTTTCAATATTATACAAAGAAAATACATCTTGCCGTAGGGTGCAACAGTTTGCAATGCAGACATTAATAATGCTTTAAATATATAAATTAATTTAATTTCGAAAATAACTATTACTTGTGTTTTACTATTTCGTTGTTTACGCGTCATTTTGGACATTTAAACTTTTTAATTTATCGAAGTTCCGTATAACGTCACGAGACTTGTTTTATTGATATTTTTATTCTTACGCAAAGAAGGTTTTTGGTAACATTCGGTTTGGACATACAACCCTATGTTTAAGAAGCCCGCGCTGTAATCTCGTGTCTTGAAACCAATAACTAAGCCAAAAATTATACTTTGACAGGTACATTACAATATCAAGATAACATATAATTAAGAAATTGATTCGTTTTGCAATGTGTAACTATGCATAATAGCAGACAATAAGCCACAGTCACGACGTTAAATACCTTTGCTGAATCAACGTCTTTGAAGTTGAAATACAAAGCCAAAAACAACGTAACCTGTAATTTTGTTGCAGAATTTGTATGAAAGTTTTTCACACACACAAAGTATATCACTACTAATACAAGTCTTTAAAACAAAACATATTTCGGAAGCGTTGATATAAGTATATAAAAAAATATATACGTTATTAAATGTGTCTGACGTGTAGATCCACACCAAACTATTTCAAAGATTTACGATTTATATATAGGTGTATCAATTATATACGAACGAAATGATGAAAAATGTATTATTAGTTATTAGTATCTATTATTAGTATTAGTTTTAAAATCACAAACCATATTGCGTTGATTGTGCGTGACGGGAAGTGTCTTAAAATCCAATATAGTAATTGTTAATTTATAATTATGTCTTTTCGAACTAACAACCACTATACTAAAAGTGGTAAAGATACAAGAAAATCCGGTGGTTAAGGTAAAACAAAGAAATAGATTCGCACGCGTAGCATATCTTGAAAGACGGTTTGAATTGTAGATTTTAATAAATACCTACTCGTATATCACGTAGTATTGTGTGTTTTCGGAAATATGACCTCGGTAGTCTCAAATCATGCGCAAGTATCGCACGTACGAACATGGTAATTTAAATTGGAGAAAGTCAGCTTTCACGAATTGAGACGGAGCGTGCTGCAGGGCCATTAAGTACCGAATACATGAATGCTATATTGATCTCATTTGATCTCAACATCAGATATGATTTAAGATGAAAATGGATTCTGTAATCGATAATTGAATAATACATTAATTGTGCTACAAATTGCTTAAACCATTTTAGTATTGAATTTACTTTATTAGAATTTTTTTTTAACTGATATTACATCATTAGAGTATTGTGTTTAAACATAAAAATAGTACAGCTATATAAATAATGCTGAAATAACTTCAAAGAACGCATTTAAATATAAAAAAATACACGTAGAAATTCCATATAAAGCATTTCATTCATTTTCATACTAAAAATGTGTCAAAGCTACATTCTATTCATACTTCTATAATTCGTAGCCACTATTTTTCGACGCTTTTGTAGTGAAACTACACGCTTTTTTAATTAATATCTTAAAACGTTTTCTAGTTTTATACCAAAATTAATGACAATTAATTATTTTTTTGTATTGTAATAGGTATGTATAATACATATAATAGGAATTGTATTAACGCCGTTTAGAACATAAAAACCGGTGTTTTTTTCCTTTTTGTACATGGGCACACGGTCTACTTATAATTTAAGGTCGTTTTTAGTATTCTCCGCGTACAAATCCGCAATCAGTGAAACGGGCCACCGAAAGAAAGGGCTAAACTTGAATGCGGCTTAAACATGAATTGCATAGAAAGTATGGAGCTTAGAAATACGCATTAAACTTTCTCGATTCAATCAATAATTCAATGTGACATACGAGGTGCCATATCTCTAGAATAATACCTCATATCTTATTCAAATGCATACAATGAATATTAGGCGATGTATTCTATTCTTAGCATGAGAAGTATACGCCAGGTATAGGTTTCAGCGTGTCAGTTTTGAGGTCGTCCATTTGAATCTTGCTTGTGAAGTTATGTTTTTTTACTATGTACACAATTTAACACTAGTTTGGAAAATATAAGCAAGCCCCGGCTTAGACCCAAAAAAATCTTATGTAATTCAGGCATTGATGGCAGATGAACCAACCTATTGGTAAAGAAATAGAAAGGCTGTAGCAACCATAATTTAATTCCCAGAAATTTACATTTCATATTATTATAACTAATAGAATCAGGCGTTATCTTGCAGAAGTCCATAGTACAAAATCCCAGTAGACCAATATACATGCGATGCGTCATCGAACGCTGTTCGTAGAGGCAATATCCTGATGATGCTCCGGTGTCGGAGCGAAACGTGCGTCGAGTGGTTGTGGGTTTTTCGCGGGTATTGCTTGTATATTGGTCTACTGGGATTTCATATTATTTAATATTTTTTTTACACTATGGTATTTTGTAATACTGACTTATTAAATATGTATATGCTTTTCTCAATTTAGTGTAGAAGAAGAGACCCGAGTTCACTTCGAGGTCTCGTTCGAGCCGATTTTCACAGCAGTTAGTACATCAACGGTGATCGATGTTATGACGCAGGCTCTCCTCACACCTTATTTTACTGGCCTGGGTGCTGTTCCTGGAACACTTCATATTGAAGTAGGTAACTTTACTAATTTCTATAAATTGTAATATATTTTCTATAAATTTTCATTACTATCTGTGTGTGGCATGTTGCTATCAAAAGCACATTAGTGTCTTCACTGTATTTTAAAGAGCTTGTTATCTGAGATCGATATTTGTAATAGTTAACTTGCAAAAACTTCCTGATTACCATTAATCGCCTTTCAAGTTTTTATATCAATAGCACATATTTATTTCATCGATCACTCACGACGAAGAAACTGCCATATATAAAATTTGCCCAGAATATAAAATTATTCATTTCTCTTCTAGGAAAGCTCGGTGATATCGTCCGAAGCGCTCAAAGAAAGTGAAACCACAACAACTGAGACAGCCACAACTGAGATCTTATTAGAAGTGGAAGAGGAGTTGCGAGAGTGTTCGGATTTGGCGTTAACACTTTGCTCGCATTTACCATACAACATAACAACATATCCAAATCTAGTCGGTCACGCGTCCAAGGACATCTTGTTGCGTGACCTCGTTGCATTCAGGGAACTATTAGATGCGGAGTGTTCTCATCTCGCGCAGGTAACTTGAAACTTTCATATAGGACAAATAAGATGTATTAAAAAATGTGGGAATAAGAGATGTATTAAAAAACTAACTGAAACTACACGTTACCTTTTATTATTGTAAGTTTAAGTAACGTTTTTTAGATTAAAAGAACCACTGTTCTCGAAGTAAATTCTTGTCTAGTCAATTGCAAAGTTCCTACATATTATTCTCGGTTAAAACTGGAAGTCAATAGAAGCCAATAGTAAGTCAATAGATTTTATCATAAAATAAAGGGGAAATCGTATTCTCAGACTCGTGCCTGCAATTGGGCTCGAAAAGATAAATTTGAAAATTGATTTTAATATACATTTTCAAAATGTATAAAAACGAAAATCTATCGTCGCATTTTCATTCACCTGAATACACATTAGGTTTAATTTTACCCATTTTCTATTAACTTCTCTTTTTTCTCCATTTCTAATTATATAATATTTGAGATGTAGTAGGTAATTTCTGTTTCGCTTCAGATATTAAGTTTTTCACCGTAAATGTACAATTATAAATCTTATAAGGATATAATAGGAGTTGAATACAATATCATGCATGTATAATGCATGCGACATGTTTGTGTCAAGTTAAGGTATGCTAGTTGAGGTATAAGGAGTTTCTAGAACAATAGTTTATGGTTATTGTATACTAAAAGTTGTATAATTGTTATATTATTTAATCTGTATATAATTGACTATCTTTTGTCTTTTTGGCCTTAGCTGTAATAAATAAATAAATAAATATCGACTATTTAAATGTTTCTCAGATGTGTCTAAGACAACTGTCTCTAAAAATATTTTCAGGACTTCGTGTGCCAAATGCTACAGCCACGTTGTGATGACAAGCATATAGTAAAACCTTGTCGCACATATTGCCGCGCTTTCCACGCCGGCTGCGGCGATCGGCTTCCCGACCGTTTGCGACCACATTTTGACTGCTCTCGCTTTCCTGACTACCACGGCCCGGGCTCATGTTCGCCAGAACCAGGTACAATATATTTTAAAACAGTACAACAATTATTGATTAAGCAAACTTCTTTCCCAACTTTTTGGCGTAAAAAAATTATGAGCTTTTTAAATTTATTTAGAACGTAGCCTTATATACGAGATTAGAGCGAGTTGTGCATCTTAATGATCAATAGTGATCGATCATTAAGTTCTAGAGTAGATTCTGATATATTAGGTTTTTTTGTTATAATTTTTTTAATTATTTTTAATAGATTGTCGCGGAGGCCTACAGCGGCTTGCTCTATCAAGACGTGCATGTGATGGTATACCAGATTGCACGGATGCTGCTGACGAACGCAGTTGTTCTCACTGTGCTGCTGTTGGTAGTGACAGTATTCGCTGTGCGCTCAATGCTAGGTGTTTACCATCACATCTGCGCTGCGACGGTACTCCCGATTGCGCTGACGGCAGCGATGAAACTGGATGTTGTAAGGATTTTTTTAGATGTTTTCATTATAAATGTTTATTTTTTCTACATCAAGAATATAAAAATACAATTCTACGTCTATTTCACTAGAGTAACTTTCGTGCCTTTGCCTAAAAATTACTTCTAGAAAATGGCATAAAGAGAGCAACGACGATGAGGATTTTTGCCACTAGTACTTATTTGTTAAACAAATTTCTAAATTCATATTGTACTAATCTCGTAATTTTTGTTGCAGTGTGGGTATCACGATCATTAGCCACTTGGAAAAGGGAGAATAGTGAGACGACATTAGGAGCGGTTAGAAGTCGGGTTGGATACGCCGTGTGGACGGAAAAGGGACGTTTCGGAAAGATCTGTGCTACGCCTTATGAGAATGACAAGAAAGCCCTCATGAGCGTCGCAACTTCACTATGCACTTCCCTTACATACAAGTAAGTACCTAATAAATGGAGAAACTGAAGAGAATTAGCTTAGAAAATTAATTAAGCACTACCTAAGCTTTAAATTTAATTACAAACAGGCAAAGATATTTTGTTTCTTTGAAAACTTAATATCTGTGCCCTTTTTATGACTCCAAAACATACCCTTAAAACCTACTGAGTCACTAAAGTTCTAGTTCTAGTGTATATAATCGCTTATAATATTTCTCCAGATCAGCAATTACTGCAGAAGCAGTCCTTGATGTCGAAGGGGAATCTGAAGATGATCAGAATAGTGACCACAAACCTGAATACGTTGAGATAGTCAACCCGGCTGCGGCGGAAATTTCATTTATTAAAACTGAATGTCCTGAGAGAAAAGTTATAAAAATTGTCTGTGACCAATTAGGTGAGTATTAAGGTGCATGTTGCAATTTATGACGCGAATTTTAAAAACTGTGATTAAAATTTGACGATTTAAAAGAGTTCTGTCAATTATTCTCAATTGCTCTGCGCCTTTCATTTGAAAACTAGATCTAGATCTAGATCTGTAATAATAATGTTTATGTATATAAAAAAATACATTTTAGCTTTGACTATTACTTTTAGCGCATGATACATAAGCATGTATTTCAGAATGTGGTGTACCATCAGCGCGAGGATTTAAAGCAGTTAAAGGAGTAGAAGGTTTAACACGCTCAGCGCGTCCTGGCGACTGGCCGTGGCATGCCGCACTCCTTAGGTCTCACGTACACGCCTGCGATGCCGTTCTTGTACATGCATCGTGGCTTGTTACTACTGCGTCTTGCTTTCAGGTCAGTTGTAAGTCAACGTACATGATAAACTTTTCAGGATGGGTGTTCGAATTGTAGATGCATTAATGAATACGTGTATGTCACTGACATACGATTTCTTTACGCCCTCGACGAGTATTATTTTTGAGTAATTTATTGTATAACATTCAAAAATCTTATAAAATATGTATATAAGTCCAATTATATCACATGTGAAATAATAAATTTAACTTCAGGGTCAACCAAAAGCTGAGTGGACAGCAAGATTGGGAACCGTGCGTATTCAGAGCACTTCGCCATGGCAGCAAGAACGAAGAATTATTGGCATGATCCGTTCCCCAGTTGAAGGCAGCATGTTGGCATTGGTACGACTTGAGGAGCCTGCAGAAATGACTGACTTTGTTAGACCAGCTTGTTTACCCGAAAATGGCTTTATTGCACACAATCAAAGTATTTGTAACACTCTTGGATGGACAAGAAATAGGGACCAATTGCAAAGAGTTCATGTTGTAACAACTTCTATGAATACTTGCGAAAACGTGAGCATAGCTACTGGAAATGGAATTTGTGCTGAACCGCTATACGATCAAGATGATTGCGATGTAAGTAATATATATTTTATGACAAAATCATATTATAAATGCATTTTATTGAATCATTTTATAATTACTTAACAACTTTTTAAAGAATTATTTTTGATAACAATAATTCAAAATATCATAACCTTAAATATTAAAAGAGAATCTGTGCTATCAATAAGACAGGGCTATGTGGGTACGATTTGTACCATGAAGTAATTATAATGAAGATATTTTTTTTCAGGAAGAGGAATATGCTGGAAGTTCAATGATGTGTTTTGATGAGAAATCCAAGCATTGGTCACTGTTGGGTGTGAGTAGTTGGCGCATAGCCTGCTCGAAAATTGGTTTAGGGAGACCTCGAATTTATGATGCTGTCACATCCCATGTAGATTGGATTCAGAAGACTATATTAAACTCTTCCAGATGACGTATCACAAGGATCTAAGTTATGGTTAAGACTGCTTTAGAAAAGATAAAATGTAAACATTGTTTTATCATGACCCAGTTAATAAATGAGTATAAGAGATTAAAATTACTTCAGTTCTATATGTTACACATTCCAAGTTGTTATTTAATATAATAATTATATTTTGAAACACAATTTGTAGATTAGTTTTTGTAATATATGTTATATTATACATTAAGTTGTTGTAATTTTAAATATTGAAAAACTTGAGTATTAAACCATGAAGCCATGATTTATATATATCTGTATATTTTAGATATACTTTATTAGAATATTAAGTATTGACTTTTTTTAAGAATATGAATTTTTGAATGGTTTGTTATCTATCATTAAAAAACGTTATAAAATAATTTAGTGATAAAAAACATTTGAAAAATTCAACCCAATTGTTATAAGGTGTATCATAGCAATTTATTTAAAGATAATTTAAGAAAAGTGTAAATATTTTTTTACCAAAAATAAAAAAATTAAACTTTGATTTGTTTATAATTTCTCACTTCATTCATTCATCATTAGTTAGGTAACCTTTTTTTTAGAACTGTTACTAACGCAATCCCTTACATACATTTAATTTATCTTTTAAATGGCACTGACTCTCAACATTCTACAAATGTGTATCTTTAATGAAAAGTGCTTCTCTAGTATAGTCTATATAACATTATACTACAACCAAGCTAATAAGGGTAAAACAATACACATATTGAACTTATAGTAAATACACAACATAGTAAATACTTAAATTGGTTGTTTCTACAAAAACAGTTTAAAAAATCAAATTTAATATTTTAATGCAAAGGCTAATTTTTAAACATTAGTTTATAAATAAAATCACATTCATAATTACATATATATTTATTTACAAATAACGTATCTACAACAACACTAGAAGCTCAGTTTATTCTATTCATTTTGTTCCTTTTAAAACACCTTCTTCCCTTAACTCAGACCTAATTTTTTCTTGAACATTTGGTGGAAGGTTTTCTAATTCTTTGTTTATATAAACATGTAAATCAACCAGAGGTTTATAGTAGTTATGAACAACTTGAGATCCTGCTAGCATTGATAGCATAGCTGCTAATGTAAAAGAAATGTACTGACCCCAAGTAACTCCGGCAGGCATCTTATTGCACTGAATATTTTTCGATTTTATCTTCAACAATAGTTTTTGCCTGTCGTTTTTTAAACGTATTATAGAAATTTATGTCTCCAACTTTCCAGTTAATCATAGAAAATTCCAAGGCACCACCGAGCACAAAAAATATTGGAAGAAATCTGTATAGGCCCAAAGTTTTCTTTCCAGGAAAATGATTCACAAGTTTGTAAATCCAGTTTATTCGCATTTTACATGTAGATTACATCACACAGAAAACTCAACAGTTGCTTAAATATATAAGGTTATTACTTTACATAAAACTATGAGCATTTTTCAAAATTTTCAGTGTGGATATATTAATTATACAACTGCGTTAGAAAAGAAAAAATTTTGCAATTTTTGTCGTCTTTTTAATCTATACAATTTTAGGAGTGTAGTATTCTGTGCGGAATGTAAAGGACTGACGTGAACTGTGAAGTGGGATTGAAGGCTAGAAGTGCTAAAATCAACGTTGGGGATTTTGATAATTTACAGTATTCCCCTTACCGCACTTGCTCCTTCATCTAATCGGCGAACTTCCAGTTGATTTTTACCATTGTAATTTTGCAGCAATAGTTTTATTATATATCTTAACAAATTAGTTTTTTTTTTCTGCATTATGTACACCCAACTTTGTGAACCAATTTGTTAGTTTACTTTGTGGCTTTTTTCATCTGTCAAGATAGAGACACTTTATCTGTGGCCAAAAAATTTAAAATTTAATTTAAATTTGGAATGTGTAGTAAATTAAGTTTTATTTATTTCCAGAAAAAGAAGTGATTATATATATAAATATTCTACTCTGGGAATCTCTCTAAAAAAATCTTTTTATGATTATAAAATAAAGATAAAACCGCAACTTTCATTTTTAAAAATTAATTATTAATCATTATCATCTCAATTGTGTTGCTTTCTACGGGTGTGTGTGCTTGAAGTGAAATAACAGATCAAAAACTTATGAATAATACTTCTTGTGAAAGGATTAATTATAATAATAAGAATAATCTGCCACTCTTGAGGAATCTATCTCCTACAAGAATAACAGAGAGCGGTAATTTGGAAATAGGAGTTACAACTTGGGGAATCATTTTAGATTATACAATTGAGTCTGTAAAAATTAATTGCTATGAGCCAGACAAGCCGTCAACAACAGCTGTATTACAGATATCTGATGAGCTTGGACAGGCAGTTTGTGTTTTAAAAGGAAAAAGTGTAGGCCTTCTATTTGGTGTTGATGAAGAGGAGTGGTCTGAGATAGAATGTTTATGTGACCATAAACAGCAGCTGTTTTATAAAGAATTTAAAGATGGTCTAAGTAAAAATTTTAGATCAGAACAAAGGCACTTTTATAATTTCTGCCATGTCAATAAAAAACAAGATATGTTTCTGGTTATTTATGAAAGAGGAGTTAATATGAGAAAAAAAGACAAGAGTGCTTCACTTCTTAATATTAAGCATATACAGAATAAATGTAATAATGATTTAATTAATTTGTATATTAATCATCTCAGAGAAAGCAAAAGGTAAATGTTGTGAAAGTTTAGCTCGGGTAAAATATTTGTAATTAATATATTTGATGATACTGATGACATATTTATTTGATATCCAACCCATATAGATTTAAGTTATTGTAAAATTTTGTTGGTAATTGGTGATATAAAAAAAAATATTTTAAAATTAGATATGATTGTATCTAAATATAAAGATATTCAAATCAATTTACATACATTTAAGTTATTTATATTTTACAGATTTCTTTAGCAACATCATGCTATTTTTCAAATTTATTTTGTTTATTATTAAAAAATCATTGTCCGAGTGTCAGATTTGTTGTAATATTTATAAAATTTACAATGCTGTAATTATTAATTATCTGGTACATATTTTATTGAGTGGTATACATAATATACCCACTAAAAGTGAGTTTTTTGATAAGTATTAAGATGTGTCCAAAATTATCTTAATTAATTGATTGGAGACTTGAAAAAATATCGCAAAAATATTTGTATGTTGCGTACCATTGGTTCATTGCAACATGTTGCGTGTGTAGGATGTTGTTCTAGGTAGTATAACGCTTGTGGGCGGTGACATCGAATGACTACCAAAACAATATTATACTGACGAAAGGAAATAAAGATACCTTAGTGGCTTTTAAGCCGTAGGTGTGCGTAGCCGACACGGTCAAGTCGCCTGTAGTCGCTTTCGCGCTAGCGGAAAGAACATACGTGAACTTGCAAACAAGTTTTGCTCGTATGGTGTAGTGTTGTAGCTGCAACGATCGAAATACGAAACTCGAAATGGAAATCGCAGATCAGTGGCGAAGACAATGGGCTGGAACTGCTGAATATGGGAAGGTGAGGGCATCAACCGACTCTAGTAAGTCACAAGATTTTATCACAATATTGAACACTAGGAATGGCATGCTAGGATAGTACGATTAAAAGGACACCCCAGGATGTGTATGTAAATAAAGCTTGATTGACGTGACTCAATAAAAATCCAGTTTGAATTTATTTTAGTTCATAAATTAAATTCAATTACAACTTAGACAATACCGGTGTAGAGATAATCTTTAAATGAATAAACTAACCTAACATATACAATCGTCATCGCCGAAAGCGTAAAGTTGCTTTTCCATATAAAGTGCAAACCTGAATGACGTGACCGCCCGAACAAGTTCGATTTTTTATTACACAAAAATGAATCATTCTGTTCATATAAAGTTCAATGCTATGCTTACAGTATTTAATTAACCGGTTATTTCATTGTGTTCAATAGCAAAAAAACAATTTAAAGTATTACACTCATTGAGAACTTAACAATTCTAATAGTTACGACTCAAATAAACTTGTTACGTTCATTATAATACAAACATCGTCTGCATAAAAATCAGCTTATTTACATGTTGCATTTACGGCTATGCGAAAATGGTGAGCCATTAAAATGTAAAATTAAAGCGCGGCGTTTTTGTTTGTCTATATGTCCTCCCACAATAAAATTTGTATACCAAATATTAGTAGAGTGCTGATCCCTGATTATATATATTTAAACCTAAAGCAAGGTCCAAATAACTGGCCAAAAACTAAGTAGGTAGGTACAACCTTGTCCGCTGCCACTAACATTAAGGACCTCCACCTACATGAACTTCATTGTTTTATCAGCTATCGTTAATTTTCCTATATATTTGAGAGACATTTATGATTTTTTTAATTGATTCCGTAGGGCGGTTAAGGCAATCACCGAATTCGATTTGATTTGCGGAGATTATTGTTTTTATGCGATCCACTGATGTCCAAAATCATTTCGATATTTTGGGTCTACAAAGTAAAAACAATAACTTTTTGATATGTTTATCATTCTGTAACCTTACACTATTGAACTTAAACGTAATTTAAGTGCATATTGGTTCTTAACAACCGCATACAAACCACAATTCAGTAACAACCTTGGAACTTGAGAGAGAAATCTTACCATACCTACTATAACAATTATATTTATCTCGTACACTTCCTAAATCGAAATGGAATTTACGTATAATTTTGTAAAGAACAATAGAATATTTAAAAGATATTGATACGAAATATCTTACGTAGTTTGACCTCAAAAAGTAGATAGGTCCTACGAATAAGTTGGCAGGTAGCATTTGGTGAGAAAAAGTCCTTTTACGACTTTTTCTAAAAATTTCTTTCCCGAACTTCACCCACCATTCAAAACCAGCTTAACCTCTAAGAAACAAAATCTTTCTCCTTCAGAAATAACCTAGGTACTTCAGCTCGAAACTTCGATTGCTTAAACAGCACCGCTATTTATCCATAATAAAAGTTTAGGCTAAAATTTACCTTTGCTAAGTATTTAGATCATTTAATATTTCTACAGAAACTAGCGTTAGACCATTACGGGACTTCGAACATCACAAGCCTTAACAGTTAGGCAGCTAATAACAAAGAAACTATCTAAAGCGGAGACCAACATTGTTCCACTGATTTCCTTTACCATTTCCTATTCGGATGAAAATTTTCAACGTTCGTCAGTTCGGTTAATCTGGAAAACTGTTTCCTCATTTTTTGTGCACTCTTTTGTTTTACGCATAGAACTAACGAAAACATTATACTTATAAGTTATAAGCTTTTTATCGGTTTCTCATACAGAATCCTCTGAAATATTTATTGGTGTGTACAATGCTTTGGTGATTTTAATTCGAATTCAAATGTACTTAATCCACGGGAATTTTGAAATTTTGTTGTTAAAGAAATAAGAACAATTAAATAAACCCTTAGAGACAATTTAAGTACAACTCTTATTTCTCATATTAAATAGATCGGAGCTATGAGCTGTTTTATGCTTTTAATGCAAAGAGAATTATGCACTCAACATCAATTGAATTAACAAACCCTTGCTGAAATAGTTACTAATTATGCGAATATGAAATCAATTAAATATAAGATTTCTTTTAAAAAAAATTGTCGACCTTGAAAGTAGACTTGTGTTTTTCAACTGTTGATTAGGAATCGAAAGATCATTATCGAGTTTCTATGTAATTGAGGTTCTAATAACTAAGTATTGTTTATTCTATGATGCCTCTCCGGAAATCCTGCGCTAAGGCCGCTACGAGGTTACAGCAGCTCATGTGGAGCGAAGATAAAGACAACTTTGAAAATATTCCTTAAATTATATCTAAAATAATATTAGTAAATTGTGTTTTGTTTATTTGTTTCGTACTTGCGTTTTTCCTAAAGTATGTTTATTCGCCCCACTGCACTGGGTTCATCCCTAATAATGTATGTTACCTTATTAATTATTATGCAAGAATGCAAGAATTATCTAATAAGAAAAATATAGTTTTGGCACAAAATAATTATAACATTTTACCTAATATTGACTTCAGAATTTACGTAGTTAAGCATAATTAAACAGTAAAAAAATCATCACTGGATTTGTCTCACGTATTTGCTACGGGCGTATATCATATAATAATATGTTAACATAAAATATACATCTCATTACCATAATGATTCAAAATCAAGCAGGTACCGTATGACTAAATATCGATGAATGAAATTAATCGGGGTTTCCTAAACGTTTATTTAAAATAAACAATCGTGGTTTTCTCGGATTTGTTCGATTATTTTCCTCTTAAAACTACTATGACATAGAACATTATTAAGTATCTATTTTCAGCTATTAGATATTTCAATCTGCAATTTCCATATCCGTGAAACGTCATCCATATTATTTTATTCTGTATTATTCCTAATAAGTGCACTCAACTCTACCAATTGTGTGATAGTGTGTCATGAACGCATTCTTCTAGGCCTGTTAAACACTTTAAGCATTTAATAATTTTATATCCCAGCGACATAGATAGATAGTTATTAACGTTAATAAAACGTTCTCTTAAAGGGGTTAAATGAATTCGTCAATCGTGAAAACAAATAAAGAATTTATCATAGCTCAAATGTATTATTAGGATTTATTGATACATTAGATGAAGCGCCGGTGTCAATGACATTAAATGACCATTTTCTTAATCTCTCCCCACTCCACGCCTACCCACATTACCATAATTCATTTCACACCTTGTTAAGAACCGTTACCAATTACTCTAAGCTTGTTTTAAAAATGTGACTATAATTTATAAATCATATTTCTTGTTTTACCAGTGGCGTCCTTTATTCATGTCAACCTCATAATGAATCCAGTCGGTCTAAACATAGTATACGTACATATATATCGTTACGCGCGAAAAGGATTAAATTTACCCATTTTCGCAGCATTTTTCATTAATCTCTGCTGTCATTGACAGTAGTCAGTTCAACCAAACAAACAAGTTCAAACACTCAGTTTGAAACATCTTAATTACTTTCTGCGTACTACTTGTTTCTATCCAGTTCCGTTAAAATGAAAGTTTAAAGAAACTTGTAACAGAGCCGCGAATTTTCCTATATACTTTAAAGAATACGGTTTTTTTTGCAATGTATATACATGTTTAACTAAAAGAACTTGTTTGCAATGCAAATCAAATTGCGGTCAATCTCAGAGCAAATAATCATACCTACTTTCGAATAATCTAAATCTGTGACAAGATTTGTTGTAGATTCATGCACCTTGCATTGGTATGTTGATCGGTTTACTATTAAAAAAACTGTTTCTCCATTGAAACCAAAAAACAGTGGCTAGAGTGCAAATCGTTTTGCTGCTATAAAGCAGTCTAAATACAAAACCACCTTTTAATTACAGAGTTTAGGAGACATTAAAATATTCGATTGGAATTTGAGACCCACACGTCTCTTAATAGATAAATAATACCTTACATCATTTCACAAGGTCAAATCTAGAAAGTTAACTAGACAGACTAGCTTACGTCATAATTAGACTTTAATGGTTTAGTTTAAACCAACAGATGTTTACATTTTGCACTGAATATTGAATTTTAAAATAACTATATTCCTAAATTATATTATCAATACAAAATAAAGTTGGGCTTTTTATATCATGTATTTTTTTATATAACTTTTTCTTCTATATTGAATAATATTTGACTATGATGATTGATATAGGCTTCCATAAAGATGTCTGTGTCTAACTTTGGTGAAAGTTTAATCAAAATCGGTTCAGTAGTTTTTGTGATATGGTTATTTGAAGTCGATTTATATTATCATTAATTTCATTGTTTGTTATTTCCGTGTTGTTTACAGGTAACTGAAGGCGGTGTCACGCGTCGCGTCGCACGCGCAATGGAAGTGCTCCATGCTAGCGCCCCAGGTGCTAAAGTTCGAGTTATGAGAGCGGCCTACCATTCTTCTTCTGGGCCTGGTGCACCTAGCTCCTCCTATTTGATGCAGTCTTCAAGACGAGTAAATATGTCCTATATGCTAATACCACTTTCATAGCTTAGAGCTTAGGCTAACAATATGTGGCGATCAAGTATTTGTCATACATCACAAAAATATATTGTTCTGACTGTTGGGAGGGGGAGGGAGTTACTATATATGATGTTAAATAACAAACCATAAGAGTCTCTTAACTAATAAACGTATTTCAGGTCATATCATCGGGATACCTTCCAGAACCAACTCCGGCATTACCATCAAAACCGTTGGAAATATCGTCGTTGCCGTTAGAATCGTCACCGGAAGTGGACGACGAGAAATTAAACTATAAAGTTACTGAACCTGATGATATTGAAATATCAGAACCGTCAAAGTGGAGAAACACAACGTGTAAATCTTCTAGAATGCCCAGTGAAGAATCTTCGTCAACGGATAACGCCAGTATTATTGATTTGGACTCAAGAAATAGCAGCAGAAACACGTCGAGAAGCTTCCGTAACAGCGAAAGCAATGAAGATAGTATCAAAAATATACATGTGAGAAATAATCGAGTATCACCTTTACTAGACGCTCCTGTTAGTCTTAGTACTTTGAAGTATACATCTCTTCTAAACGGTAGTGAAGAATGGAATAATAGACGTAAAAGTTACAGCTTCGAAGACACGTCAACGTTAAATAATAAAAATAGTGATACTTTAAATGTTATGGATTCATCTACAGATAGTGGAATATGTAAGTCGACAGAATTTTTTAGCGATTACAATACACATACTGAAAACTCATCGAAGCGACTGAGTAAAGAGAAGTTATCTGATTTGCCTGAGGAATCATTTCAAGACTGGTTGTGGAAAAATAAGCCAACAACATTTAAACCGACGCGTATAAGTCCATTAAAAGAGTATCACGAAAAATATTTGACAGATGATAGCAATATTATTTCATTACAATCCAAAGGAAAGGTTACAATAACATTGCCAGTGACAGTCGAAAATGATGATTCTTCTATGGTCACTACAGACGACAGCGATAAAAGAACTAAAAGGGTTGGTTTTTGTAAAACGGAGTTACATTTTGCAGCAGAATCTGGAACTGTCAACATTATTGCTACTGACGAGAAACCGCCGCCGTCCAATGACTTTAGGAAAAAGAAAAGTGTTTTTGCTCCATATTCTAACAAAGTGGATAAATCAATAACACTTTTTGGAGATAAAACAAACTTTCGAGATATACCCATTAGTATAGATAAACAAGAATTTATTGATCTAGATGAGAATACAGCAGCTACTAAAAGTATTCTCAAAAATAGAATTCCAAAACCCAGGCCATATCTTTTAGGAGAAAATATGGAACTTAGGGATTCAATGGAAGGAACCTATTCCGAACATAGCATGTTTCCGACAGCTGTATCTTTGATAAATAGGCAGTTGGAAATAGAAAAAAAGCAGACTAACTTTTATAGTAATAAAGCTATTAAAGATGAAGATAAATTTCAATTTGACAATAGTCATTTGAGGACACCAAGTATAGGTAAGTACACTATTTCCATATATATAAATATAAAGTCAAAGAACGCATAAAAAATCGTAATATTTTTTTTACTTTGACTGGGATGCTTGTTAGCAACAAGTTATCAAAGGCATAAATTTGTATTATTAATTTACAGGTCCACAAAAAACTATACAGTCGTGCAAAAAAATGGCAAAAAAACTCCAGAGACTAAAAAATCAATAGATACAAGTTTCCATCAGGAACATGACTACGTACCTAGCTCACCAACGCCCACTGGCGGAAAATTTAAAACTCGTCAACTGAGAGACAGCGATCTCACATTTTTCGGTATTCAGAGCAATAGAAAAAACGAAGAAATACAAACTCTCGATAATCTACAAGAAGAAATCTTACATTCAGTGCAGTTGGTACAAAAGATATCAAACAGTGTTTGCAATAGCGAAGCAGAGTCGGATGATACGGCTGAGTATCAAAATATTTCAAACATTAAACATAGACCGGCTCCTATACCAAAGCCGAGAACTAAATACATAGAAGTCTCAGAACACAATCGAAATAACCAAAACTCACCAAAGCTCAAAACCATATCAGAAGCAGAAAATGATGTGCCTAAAACTACTCGACGCTCATCACGGTTGAAAACATCGCATGAAAATACATCTTCGTCTAGTAGAAGTTTGTCGGAGTCACCGAGAAAAGATTCACATACTACACGAAATAAAATATGTGAAACACCTCCAAGACGGTGAGTAACCTCAAAATCAATTTGAATTAATAATATTTTTGCACTCGGCATTTAAAGTTCAAGCATAAAATCAAATTTTATTATTTCTAGGTCAACGAGTATGAACCGTAAGCAAAGCGGAAGTTACGATAAATATACAGGAGATCAAAATCTTAAATACAAATCAGCACACAAAACACCTGACGAAACCATGTATGTGAATATTAATGCAAAAAAAGATAGTGCAAAACATTTTGTAAGAGGCAGTAACAGCCCAACAAAACTGAAGTTGAGCACTGATAATAATGATATCACGACTACGCGAAGTTACGAGGTCACGAAAAACAAACAAAAGACGAACGATGATCGCAAACCTAAACGAACCGAAAAACTAACCACGCCTGACCTTTCGACTTCGCGCAATGAAGACATCAAAGCGGAAAGATCTAAAACCTCACAAAGTACAAAGTTCCATAATCGGCCAACCGAGAACAGACAAAAAACAAAACATTTTATTGAAGATAATGAGGTACATAGAAATGGACATATTAAGAATTCCGATAAAACGCACATAAAAGAGCTCACCTCAAAGCGACCAAGTAATAACATTTCAAGGTTAGCGACAAAAACTAATCGTCCTAGCCCCGATCATCAATCAAAAACTAATCCTAGCACTGAACGAAATTCCTCTAAGACCAGAAAGAGTAAATATGTTATTAACTATGATGATAAAAACGGAACCGTATCGTCCATTTGCAAAATCAAACCCAGTCCAGATGCCCTAGGAAAGAAGGAACGAGAAAAGGTACCTACAACAGATAAAAAAATCAAATCGAGCAAAACAGGCTTCCGTAAGTAATCGATGTAAGCAAAAACGTGCATGCCTTTTTCGACGAAAACCAAAATTTAAAAAGTGCACCGTCTTTCAGTTCAAACACCTGATCACCATTGGCTATCCGGGGTAAACACGAAAACGCATGCACGGAAAACTTGCCAGTTATTATAATGAAGGAATATGGAATCAAGAATTAACTTGTATGTAATGTAAATTAATGATCTCACGTAGAATACAACCAGCTTATTGCCTATACTAATTGAAATAAAATCATAATGCGGTAATATCGTTTTATTTACACTGTTATCAAAGGATCCGCGTCACATTTACTTACAATAACTTCAACATTCGAGAGTTCATTTTGAAGGCGGCTTGAAAATTCCTTGAGGAATCCTCGTTCAGAATCCGAGTGGTTGGTTAGAATAACCGATATACCTTTTTGGGTAGCATCCAGTACGTCGTGATGCAGCATTTCACCTAAAACGATTTCATTAAGTCAAATTCAATAGTGGATTATGATAACAAGTGATATCAAATAATACTTGATGTTATACTGAATAATGTTTGCAAATTTACGTGAATAAATTTAGTGTAATCCAAGTGATATGCGTATAATACAGTCCAAATTAAATAATGTTTTGATAAAATTTTAGAGTATTTTCAAAAAAATATAAATTAAAAATACCGACAAAAAAAGAATATTGTATAAGATAATTTAAAAGTTAAATTTTTGACGCCTGGTTGATACACAAAAATAGACCTGTTTTCAAACCAAATTTCCTCCAAACTGGTGCAGTGGTTTAGCCGTTAAAAGCATTTATAATAAAAGTAAGATTGGCTTTTGTACCTGTTAGGAATAAATCGGCTGACACATTCTTCAATACCGACGATCCTGAACCGGCACATAGTGCAATTGTTTGAAGGTTATCTTCATCCACCACTTTATTTCTGGCTAAAGCTAATCTCACATATTGAAGACCGGTCAGTTTCTTAACTCTTGCTACAGCATTTGATACAGAAATATTTTTCTCCAAAGTGCAAATATCTGAAATAGGAATATAATTGTTAAGGCAATTAATTTGTATACCAAAGATGCTGTCAGATCCTGTCAACAGTTATTTATATGTATATTGTGAACATTATTTAAAAAATATCATTATATTGTATTTATATATCAGGATATTGATACACTTCTTGTCAAGTTGAGTAAAAAACTGACGAATATTAAAGGACTAGTTTAGTTTGACAATTGGTCTGATTTTTTTATTTGAGTTTATATCAAAACCGTTTTAAAACAAGAAAAGTATGCCTTTTTAGGTTTATTTTTATATGACACGTTTGTCGGTTTACCATAGCAGTGCCATCTATTGATTAGTTACTCAATCCAGTTGAAAAGTATCGACATCTGTTAGAATCTTTTGGAGTTCACAGATAATTGTGACTGTCAATTAATTATAGACAAATAATTTGCAATCAAATAAAATCGCCACTATAATAACAGATCTAAGCTATCCTTTTTCTTAAGTTGGACCAGACTTTCAGGTGTGATTTATTTTAAAATCTGTTAAGTAGTTTAGGAGTCCATCGCGCACAAACATCTTGACAGGGGTTTATATGTATAATTTCTGTTAAACTAATTTTCAACAGACTTATTTCTGGGTTCATGTAGGGATTATTTAAAAGTAGGAGTCTCGTTCTCATTATTTTATTTAAAGTATTTTTGGGAATACCACTATTTGTATCATTTAGTAACTAACCTATTAAAATAAGCTAATTATATAGAAATTAGTGACACTGATGTTTGGCTACTTTGTAAATACTTTTGCTTTTCAAACCTTCCACATCCAGTTTTGGGGTCTTCACCAGGTGTAATAGGTTCTGATTGTGCAACGGGAAATGCTGAGGCCAGCCAATCATTCACTCCACCTTGCACGGCATCCCAACTTGTATGGGGCGAATAGAGAAAAATCCGTTTTTCTAGTAAGAATGCCACTATACGCTCCTTCCAAGCACTGAAATACAATACAATTTTTATTAAAAATAGTTGCATGTAGATTTTTTTGTACAAAGCTATGTACTCTAAAATTTATTACGCTCGCTCAGACACTATTAATTCAAGATACCTATTTAACATCTAGCAGTTAAAGTGCAATTTTCAAACCCAAAGTTGTGTTAAAATTTTCAAAGTGAATTGGACCTATTCTATAAGTACATGTTAAATTAGTTGTAGAGAAAAGGAAAAAAATTGCAACAAGTTATATTGAAGTACTGCTTATATAACTCAATATAGTTATTAGAGAAATTTGTTTTTCACTAAAAATTGTGTAAAAAAAAATATGTAGATAGACCTCAAAATAATTAAAACATTACTTACCTTTGCTTCACAGATTTTAAAGGTGCAAATATTGGAGGATGGTATGATATTATCATTTCACACCCTTGACTGTCAGCTTCTAAAGCAACATCTTCTGTTAGGTCATTTGTCAACAAAATTTTATTAATATCTCTGAAAACAAAAATTTTGTTTACTTAAAAAAATGTACTTATTTCATCGATACTGAAACTTCCTGCTAATATACTACTAAAATATAACATATATACCTGGGAGTATATGGTTCAACAAGTAACCCAGTATTGTCCCAGCTTTCAGAAAGAGATTTAGGTGCAAATTTTTCTAGTGTAGATAAGACTTGATTTATTGTTACGTTGGACATATTTCCACTTGACTTCACAACTGTACAATATTTTTGTAATTTGAGTGTATTACAAGAAATACTTAATATCCTATACATTAGTCACTACCCTGAAACAAAGGATATATATAATTTAGTATAGACTTGATAAGGATATCAAATGGAATTGTATAGTATATTTATAAAATATATTCTACATCAATAATAGTAGAAAATTTTGCTTTAGTGTAAAAGAATGTAATAATATCTTAATGTATATCTTAAAATACAGGAAAACAACAAACAGTGCTATAGCCATAACTTTATTCTTAAATACTAATAACAACAATTAAATATATGTCAAATTATACTTATAAATTAATTGTTTAAAGTATCATTCCTAATTCAGTCATCAAGAAACTTCCAAATTTTAATGTGTCCGTCATCACTACAAGATACCAGTTCATTATTAGCAGTTGGATTCCACTTGACACAATTCACATCTTGAGAATGTGCATCATATTGTTTACAAATTAAATCAAATGTTGGTGCATTTTCATCTGAATCCTCAGCTTCTTTAAATATTCTGATAATATCATCACCACTTGCAGTTGCTATCAGACCAGAATGATGACACCATGCAATATCATATATAGCCCTTGTGTGGTAGCCAGATAATGTACAAATACATTTCCAGGCTGATTCTTGGTCAGATACACTAACACCTAGTTCATTATTAGGTTTATATTCCTTCCATATTTTGACAGTGCTATCAGCACTACATGTAGCTAATCTCTCTCCTGTTTTATCAAAAGCTAAACTCCATACAGTAGATTCATGTGACTCCAGAGTTGCCACACAATTCCAGTCACTATCCAATTGATCCTCTTTATATATTTTAACTGTATTGTCATAAGAAGCAGATGCCAATACTTCAAGAGATGGGTGCCATGCAACCTATAACAAGACCTTTATTAGTAATATATACTTTAAAATCAAGGATGCAGTAGAATGAAATCTACACACTTTTTTCACATCTTGATTGTGGGCATTTAGTACTGCTTCACAGACATACTCATCATCACCAGCTACTTCCCAAACCCATACTGATTTGTCTCTACCGCAGGTAGCCAGCAACTGTCCAGATGATGACCATGCAACACTTTTTACTTCATTTTCATGCCCTTCCAATGTAGCATTGCATTCAAACTGACCTGATAACAATGTCACTATCAAAAGTGTTCATTTGTAAATACTACACAATTGCATGTATTTTGTTTATACACACCACTCTTTTTGTCCCATATAGCTGTAGTGCCATCAAAACTAGCAGATGCTAAAAAATTGCCACAGGGAGACCAAGCCACTTCTCTTATGGTCCTTTGGTGTCCATCCACTAACATAGTCTTTACAGACCATCCTTGACCCTCCTTGCTCCATAAATTTATAACTTTATCTTCTCCACATGATGCAAATATATTTCCATTTGGATGCCATGAGACATTCCACACAATACCCTTATGGGCATTTAAAGATTGTAATAACTCTAACTTACCCATATTATTCCTAGGAAAAATTAAAATATGGTATGTTAGACTTATTTGATTATTTTCATGTTATAATAATCATTTTATACATTATTATCAATAAAAACAAGGTGTAAGTGTGAGGTTAAATCCATCCGAAGCAATTTTAAAAAATACTATATTTTCGCAAACGTAGTGATTATAATAAAAAACTTGTTATTCTTAATTCGCACTCGCAATATTGCTAAATTTTTAAGTAGAATCTCCTAAATCTGAGAATAGAATATTTTAATTTTTAATACTTACTTAATCCGTAGATGTATATTTGTGTTAATGTTCTCTGTGACCAGTAGTTAGCTAATAGAATTTAAGACTCTTATGACCTACTAAATCTGAAGTATCAAATATCAATAAAAAAGCTTTGTATCCGTGCTATTTCAGAATAGTGAAATAAAAAACATACATATAAAAAAATATAATACAGAAAAAGTATCACAAGACACAAAATGAAAAGAAAAATCTCTTTTCATTTGACATTTATTAGCAGCCTGTCAGTACAGAATAAATATTTAAAATATCTGTTGTTTAGATCTTTTGTTAAAATGTTTTAACTGTCAAAATTCAATATAATTGATAAATAAAAATAATTTTGAATTTTAATTGCAGTTTGCCAATTGTCACTGTGTGTGAACTTCGGTAATTGGTGTGCACTGTAAAGTGTGAAGTGCGGACAGCGATATAAAATACAGATCTTTCCTCTTTAAAATTTCACTAAATCTTGAAAAACAAAAATTATTATTACACGTAATTATAAAAATATTAATTATGATAATGGTTTATTCGTAGTGCAAGTTCTAAATTATTTCTTTACAAAAATATATTAATAGCTAAATAACCTCCAAAGTCGGCACATAGTGTTGACAATATTTTGCTTGTTGTCTACTACTTAGCAAGGATTCTAAGATGGAACCAAGTAATAGACTTATTCCTCCTCATCTAAATGCCGAAACTTATAGAATGGAAACCTCTGGAACATACACACATGCGTATTTAGATTTCGTCCGTGTTCATAAAGGTAAACATAACTTTAAAGTGCTGTTTTTAACGATTTTTAAAGATTATGTCTACTATTCTTTATATTTTCAGATGGACACATATTAGTAGGATGTTCCGAATTGACTGGTCGGTATTGGAATGGAGGTGCTTGTATTTTACCAAATGATCAAGAAAGTAGTTTTCAAAAAACTAATTTTAAGCGTGATATAAACTTAACAAGCACAACTGCTGATGGATGCTTTTCAGGGAGTTCCGACAAGGTAGTTTTCTTAGACTCCTATTCGGGCTTTGTAGGCCAAAGTGTTCAATTACTAGATTGAGTTTTTTTTCTTTGGAAGTCTTAGAAGACATATTTTCTTTATATTCATCTTAATTCTGAATTCAATTTTTTTATTTTGATTTTATGTAAATAGACATTATTTCTATGTTAAAGCAAACTTACAATTATATTAATTTTGAAATATTTAAAAATGAGTACATAGGAAAAATGAATACATTTACACACAGGGATTTTTGTCTTTAAAATTTTGTTTATGTTCAGGTCATACTATGTGAAGATACAGGAGCAATTAGCATTTGGTCTAAGTGTGAAGATGCATGGTCCACTTGGAAAGAAGACCTATCAGTAGCAGAACATGACGGTCCTGCACTTGTTATAGAATGCCTTGATTCTGACCGACTGTATGTGTCTGCGGGTGGAGATGGTAATGTTAAGGTATTAATTAATTGCCCTATTTACCATCAACTGGATTACAATATTTTAATAACTTATTATACATTGACTCTTATGAACAATTCAATGGGATAACAATAAATTTGTTAAATAGAGGAAAGAGGAAGGATATTAATGTTTCACTGTACTTGATTTTAGAATAAGGATATCTTCCCTTAAGCACTAAAAACCTTTTTCAATAGCAATATATTTATTAAATTGTTGTTATTATGTCATATAAAAAATATCCACTATTGCCTTTGTGTTATGAGAAATTTACATATTGTGAATAAATAGAACATTACTTGGAAGGGCCTTTTAAATAATGAGTCATTATTATAGGTATGGGACATTCGAGATAATATGATATGTTTACATAACTACAATTCAGCACATAGTATGCAAGTAAATACTATAGGAGTGAAGCCAATGTCACAAAAACATTTTGTAACAGGTTCTCTAGATGGTTTTATTTCACTATGGGATGAGCACACAAAAAAGCCAGTTTATGGTAAGAAAATATTCCTCCATATATAAATAAATGTATTGAATGAAACAAGCCAGTTCATTATCAGTGTTACAGATGTGAAGTATAACATTCTAGACCACTTAACTAGCAATACTCCACGAGAAAACACATTGTTGCCTCTACAAATGAATATAATATATGTAATATCTCTTGTGTTAATTGAGTGAATGGTGAACTTCCTCTTTTTATACATTATTAACATTATACAACTGTTCCACATATGGGCTTTTACATAACATTATTACTTTAAAAGAAATGAATATCAACTTTGCGTGTTTGCTTGTTTCACACATAAGGGATCAAATTTATCACTCAATATGAACAAAACATTCCCAAAAAAGTTGGTGTATAAACTATATTTTTCTTTTTAATTTCAGATGTTATCACTAATAACTGTGGTGTTAGATGTCTTCTGTGGATTGAAGAAAATAAATTACTATTTGGGGACGAATCTGGCCAGTTGTCTCTAGTTGACCTAAGGGATATGGAACAAGTAATAAAATTACATGAATTCCCTGCACCCGTTCATAAAATTGCTTTTAATCCAAGGTATTTAATATTATGACTTTTTATAGAAAAAAGCCTATTTTTATTTAAATATTTGCAGAATTATTGTCAGTAAAATTACAAGTCAAGATATTTTGTCTGTGATGGTTTGAAATAAAATAATGCTAAATTTTAACTTAAAATGAATTATTGAATATTTGCATCAGATGTATAGTTTTAACAATTAGTCTGATATTAAAAAAGTACCGGCCGTGACCACCACGGCTGCTGTAGCCTTAGGCTAAAATCTCATTGTGTGATTTTGTGTCCAACCTGCATTTGTTTGTGATTGTGTTCTACATTAATATGAAAACCGCTCCATGATGTCTTAGCATCAACAAATATTTTATGCAAGTTTTTAAGAGTTATGTACTCATGGTTAAATTACAGTTAACAGTTTAGAAACTCAAGTGGCTCAAAGAATAGATCTCATGGACTGTCCATGACACAGTTCAGATTTGTACTATATATCAGTGTTATTCTTTTTCAGGTCAGGAAATGTTGCAGTTTGTTGTGATAACCAAATACTTTCAGTGTTTCATATTGATGGTGATAAGCTTTACCGTGTACATGAGCGTAAGGCTCATCAGGATTGTATAAGAGGGCTCGCTTGGGATGAATCTGAGCCCAATGCTATACACACTGTAGGGTGGGATGGTGAACTTAAAAAACATATTATTCATGAATAAAAAACATTCGTATTTAGCATCTTAAACTTCACTTTTTGATCTGATTTTTATACATGGTCATGATTTATACAATTTAAGGTATAAATACGAACGTTAATGTACATATATATCAGATTGTTTTAGATAAAAGTTTTTTACTAGTTATATAATAAAATTGTAAGTTTTGGTTTAGCTTTAAGTAAAATATATTTTTCCCACCAAAAGCATTTCTTTATTTCTACATTCAGCTTACACAATTAAGTATTAATTCAATAGAATAAATATATACCCAATAGATGGTTTTACGGACATTGATAGTCAGCCTGGGTAACAATTTTAGGCTAAAATTATCATTTACCTACCACAGTATTAGTAGATACATAGTATTAAAAATTATTGCCTGTTTGGGCAGTTCAATAACAAACATAAATAAATATATTTCTAGTGAAAATATTGAATGTGTGAAGCAAAACCAATTGAATGAATTAACAGTTTAGGATGATTTAAAAATAAAAATGTTGGTAATGCTCAAAGTATTGTATTAGTCAAGTGCGAGCCGCATAATTTGGGTGGATTAATGGGGTGAGTGGGCGCGATGCTCAGGGGAAGCCCCCGGGGAGGAACCGCGTCGGCCGTGGTTAGGGCTCTTCAAACGCACCATTGTGTCCAAGTGCCGGAATCTTAAAAAGACAATTTATTAATGCTTAGGTAATATTAAACTTTCCATTTATTGTAATTTCATTTTGGAAATACAATATTGGGACAATAAATTATCACTTGAAGTTCTCGGTTTAACAACAGGCGATATGGTTGTTAAAAATTATCAGTGTACCCATGCCTATGCTAGGATTATAGACACTAATTTATTTATAGAATGTAATTAATATATAGATTATAAAATTGATCATATGTTCTGTTTCCCGGTCGATAGTTCATTTTGGTTGAAAATTATTTAGTTCGAAACAATCAACGACCTATTTAAATTTTTTTCTTACCTGAGCGGCAGGTCGTTGGCATCATGATCAACACTTTGGAAGAAAAATGCCAGAGGCCAACTAATCCACGAAGACTGCTTCCTAAAAAACATATTTTTGAGAAAAAAAAAAAAAAAAAAAAAAAGGGGGGGGGGGGAGAAAAATTTTTTTTTTAAAAAAAAAAAAGGGGGGGAAAAAAAAAATTTTTGGGGGGGGGGCGCCCCCCCCCCAAAAAAAAAAAAAAAAAAAAAAAATATAAAAAAGGGGGGGGAAAAATTGGGGGGGGGGGGGGGGGGGGGGGGGGGGGGGGGGGGGGGGGGGGGGGGGGGGGAAAAAAAAAAGGGGGGAAACCCAAAAATTTTTTTGGGGGGGGGACCCCCCCCCCCGGGGGGGGGGGGGGGAAAAACAACCAAAAAAAAAAAAAAAAAAAAAAAGGGGGAAACGGGGGGAAAACCCCCCGGGGGGGGGGGCGGGGGGGGAAAGGGGGGGGGGGGAAAAAAAAAAATTTTTAACCCTATAACGGGAAGGGGTTTTGGGGGGGGGGGATTATTAAAAAAAAAAAATTTTTCTTTCCAAATGTGGGGGACTGCAATACTAATATAATGGACAGACTATTATTTTGCCACATTATTTCATTGAACTATTTGGAAAAAATATAAAAAGATCCGCTGTTTTACTGCGATAGCGAATTTCCCATCAGAGCTCGTGAAACTATCTTCGTCGTTGCACATATGCAAATTAAACCCATTGTATTAAAATGCTCATTAGCGATTATACGATACGATATGATTGTATTAACGTAACATTGCGCCAAACAGTTTGATAATTTTGTTTTCATAATGAAAACATCTGAAGTTCCTTCAAAAATCCTAACATACGAGATTTAGTAACATGAAAATGGCTTTTTCTTACGCGTGTTTTTATTTTAAAAACCTTGGCCTTAACTACGCACTAATGGCATAATTTTGAACAAACCCAGCACCCAAGAGGCTGACAGCTCTTAACAGCCTGATAGAGCCTGGGAGGTATTGCAGTTTTTAATGTTCTTTTTGACGTCGTTTATAAATAACAAGAAAAGTACTGCAAGGTAAGAGACCAAGATGAGGTCGAATTATAAAATTTTGTCATTGCCATTTAGTGTACCAATCCAAGCAGCAAGTTTCGCTTCCAACTACCCATAAATATCAAATCAGTGTATGTTGTGTCAACCTCAAAACCTGTATCTACTTGTAGACGAAGTTCGCATCAAATGATGCACGATTTATCTGCGTGGACAGGCTGTTTCTAAAGCCATAAGACTAATTTAACTATCTTCGAAAAATGGGATAAAATGCAGACTGGGTGGGTATTTTTTTTAAACTTAACATTGTGAATAATCAAACTTGATCTAGCGTACGTACTTTACATGAACTTCATAAAATAACTTTGAAGAATATTTACGGTGTAGATGGTATAATCTCCGATCCTGCCTCCGATGGCGTGTCTGGCGTCAATGGTGCCAACGGGGGCGGAGTTGACGGTGTAGTTGGCACTGGAGGTGGTGTTTTGTTGATCGCAGGATTATAGATCTTCGGATCGCTAACCATCCGCACGAAAAATGAACGTTTGTGCGCCAGTGCGGCGCGGTTGCGACGTGCGCGCTCGACGTTTAAGTCCTGAAATATTGAAATAGCACGGTATGAGTCAGATATTTTATTAATATACCATTTAAAGCGTTATAAGAGTACAATGTTAGACCATCACCGGACATTAAAAATGTAACCCGTCCCATCCCAGACCGAAACCAATCTCACAAAAATATGTATCCACACCATATGAAACCATGCAATCGAATTTTTTTCACAGCGGATCGAAAGCGCTCTTGGCCCTTTTTTCCAATCCGTTTTAATGACAATGAGTTATTATATAAAAAAATATACTTAACTCAATATTTTATAAGTAAAATATGTTTCAAAATAACAAAAGAATCCATTGAGCTTTTAACAACGCGTACAAATTCTACTAACCGAAGATTGAGGACTATTTTATGAAAAGAAATCGAAATATTATATTTGGTACAGAAACCATGATGAAACATTTCGATTGTGTAAAGTATAAACATACGAGACATTAGATTTATTGTTTATTTTATAGTTAAATTAGTCTGTGGGACACTGAAAGTAAAAAAGACAATAAAACAAATGGATAAACATAAAAAAACATAATTAAAAAAACTAAAATTAATACGGAAAATTTGAAACACTCGCATAATATGGTGACTGGATACTTATTTACGTATTTCATTTGAAATTAACACGAGAGTTACATTTGGTAGAATTTTCCTACACAATGTGGGGGTCTCAATGGTTATTTTACAAGGGCGTGCTGATACGCGCACTACAGCCTGCAGTTGACGTAGAGGTTCTAACAAAAACAGCTACAGAAATGAAGGATTTTCACTGTTTCAGTAGAGCTTCCGCCGCACTCTAATAACCTAAACCTAAATGCTACCACTACATCGAAACTGCATAATTATTCTTCCTTAATTAATAAATTAATTAATAATCTAAAGAATCTTCGGGAACTCCCGTGCAGTTCTTCTTCCGATTCGCTATCAGCATATTGAAGAATCTTCAAATCACTGTCACACTGTAAATAATTGTTATTTTAAAAAAAGTTTTAATCCAGAATCAGCAAACCGAGGAATCTCAGACTGCAATCTATGATTGAAATAATGTTGCTATTTATTGTATTAAAAAATAATATTACCCGTTCCTTATCTGGTCCTTCAAGTAATTCAGTAGCAAAGTCAGTTATAACATCCCATGCGATTTCTGAAAACGCAAAGAAACAATAAGGAAGAAGTAGGAACTAAATAAAATCTGATAATCCTTAAAAGTCTATCCTGCGAGTATCTAACATTTAAAAATCTGGTGGACGATCCTCTCACAATTAAATTGTTTGGTGATCAACGTCTTTAAAGGTTAAGAAGTATTAATCATAATTAAATTTAATTAAAAGCTGTTATACGGGTTTCATCCACGAATGTGTATTTCGCACCATTTGGTGTATGTATATTAAAAGTTTAATAAAGTTTTTCATGAAAAATATAACAACATCGTAATAATCGCCCTAAAAATAAGTATAATTATATACAGCAATTCATCATTTTAAAGAAAATGATAACATTTATATAAAATATCTAAAATTACAATATTAAACTTGAATCCATACTGAATTAATATGTGTTGGTACTAATAAATTATATTCGTGTTTTTATAAAAAAGGCGAAACGATAGTTCGTCAGACTACTAAACTTTTCACCTGCAGGATATTAAGTTATGTATATTATGATTATGTACCAAAATATTTATAACTGTTCTGTTTTGGTTTCTTTTAATTATAATAGATGCCGTTGTAATAAGAAACTAAACTTCATTAAAGTTAAAAGATGCCATTATAATCTGTACTGTCAGTTTTTAATAAAGTCGTTAACTATAATACATACCTACGTCTTCGCGAGTGGCATGCTGACTAACAACACAAAATCTGATTACATATTTATCATGAACAGACGCGGGGACCATGTGGATTTTACCAGACGCGTTAATATTAGTCAATAACTTCTTATTCAAGTCATCTTTTTGTTTCGGGGTCTCATCCGGGCCCCCAACAAGCCGGAAGCAGACTAAACCTAACTGTAATACAATAAGCACTTTTAGTGAAGCCTACAATTCTCTAAACTTGTATGAATTCCAAATTTACCTTTACATCATTGCAGACTTCAAATCTCTCGTCCTTTTTGACAAGATTTTCAAAATATTTCGCGAGTTCGCAATGACGTCGAACGTATTTTTGTAGGCCGCTGATGCCGTAGCTTCTAAGCATAAACCATAACTTTAGTGACCTGAATCTCCTACTAAGGGCTACACCCCAATGGCGATAATCGATGGCTGTGTGGTCGTAGCAATGTTGAAGATATAATGGGTCAACTACGAGGGCCGATGTTAATAGGTATCTGTTTGTAACCCAGAGGAGCGAGCAGTCAAAGCTCGTAAGCATAAATTTATTAGGGTTAGTATTAAATGAATCGGCGTATTCCACTCCTGCAAGATGATATTTATGTTCAGGGCAAAGGAAGGCACCTCCAGCGTACGCTGCATCAACGTGCAGCCAAACGGATGGGAATTTCCGAACAACGGGTCCGATTTCGGGTAGGTTGTCGAACGAGCAACCAGATGTTGTTCCCAATGTTGTGCTAACAAAAAACGGCACTAGGCCCGCTTGTTCATCTTCTTCCATTGCCTGAAAATAAACATACTTTTAATAACTCTGAAGGCGATGACTTTCCGGACTTTAATGGAATAATTACCATTATTGTAAACGAAAACTATTTTACAGAATATGTTCATTAAAGTAAGAAAAACTTTAAATATATGTAGGATAAGAGCGGTCCAATATTGTATGTCATTAGGAGTTTATTAATAAGTCGACTACAGCCCGCAGTATTTCAGGAATCTGATAAGTCATTAAATGCGCGGCGATGTCTCGGGGACCACTTTTCAATTACAACAGATTATTCGGCTCGCTATGACCTACTGACCTGAGCAATACATTTTTTTATTTTTAATAAAAATCAAAACATAAAATTTAAATTAATTATTATATTCCTCCCCAAAGTTTAAAAATTATAAACCACAATATTAGGAAGTATTAATTGGAAAAATGTACTTGTGTTGAATAGTGCATTTCTCGAGAAAAGTGTACACGCGTTTCATTAATGGATTATTAATTCGCTAAGCTGTATCCCTACATACAACCCCTAAATATTATATTCTTATTTAATCGGGAATTATGATAAAGGGAATCATGTACTAACACACGACAACGATTAGTATTTTTTTGGGCATTGAACACCTCTAAGCTATACGCCATACCTAACCATATTCATCGAAAACTTTATTATTAATTTTCAGCATAATCAGCCACACTTTTCTGTCGTTACCATCCGTTTCTTATTTGCTAATAGCCCCATAAAATAATTTCACACACCTCCTTCAAAGTCTCGCCCCTCAAAGATCCATGATCGTCGGGCTGTAGAATCCGCAACTTGACAAAGCAAATCATAGCTGCCTTTTCGACACATGAATGGGCCTCTTTAGAACAATAGGCTATTAGCTTGGACAGCAGAAGTCCCTCGTCGACGGTTGGGAATTGGTGCTTCAACCGCTTGATACCCGCGGCGCGGGCGGCAAGCATCGACACTAGAACACACTCACTCGCTGAACCCTATAGAGGTTAAATTCATTAATCGACATTAAACTGCACATTAACAATTCGATGAACGCCTCTCTAAAGTAGGACTAAAGTTTCTAAATTTAATGAAAAACCGTAAACTTCTGTATTAAGTAATTAGTAGTAATTTAAAGTACTATGTTAATATATATGTTCTAATAGATCCAATGAAAGGTCTAGCTTAAATTTAGTCTTTAGTCGGACACCAATGTAAGGATACGTAACTTCATAATTTTACTAATTATCTTAATGGCATTAATTAATGTTTATTGCAGACAATAAGACGCTAATGTAAGCTTTTTTATGACGTAAAAAGTCATTATAAATGTATGGTTTTATGTAGTTTTCCCGAAGAACTAACCTCTATTACACCGCCCCCTTTGCTGCCCTCCTCGAGAGCTAAGAATGCCGGCGGCAACCCAATCGCCTTTCCTAATTAAGAACGGAAAATTAAATCTTCTGAAAGCTCCTAGATAGATACAACTATTTACTGGAAGAAATTTGGTTATTTGAAAAAAATATGATTTGTGAGTTATAGAACAAAACAACATTCTTTGTTCTAACTCGATCAGATCAGATCAGATGTTATCAGGTTATCTTAAGCATGGTTGGAATTGAAAAATTCTTTTGTGTTACATAGTATTTATCGTTTGATATGTTATCAAACCTCATAAAAATATGTTATCATCTAGTATAATAGTTATACGGTGCGCTAAAAGTTTCCGGAATATATATGAAAACAATACTATTAATATTCAAAACGAATTGATTGTTTCTAAAACGAATTTTCCCTTTGCGTAAATTAACTTTTTATTCGTTTAAATCAATTTTGTAAACTTGCTCGACACTCCATGGTGACATCAGAAACGTGTTTTTCATACTCTACGACATCCTCTTCTAGCAAATAAATTCCTTCTTAAGTTTTGGAAGGTCTGGTCTAGATCAGTATTGTATGCAGGATTGCCCATAATTTCTCATCTTCAAAACTTCGGTTTTCTGTCTGTGTCCGAACTGGCATTGTTGTGGAGCTGGAGGATATGGCGATTACGATTTTTATACGGAGTGCCTCAATAATTCACGGTACGACGATTCTCAAAAGTCTAATGCGGTTTGCACTTTATACGAGCTGCCTTGATTCATCTTTAACGCTCGCTTGCTGCTTTGTTTTAGAATGGTAGCAAGAAATCCATTCTTCGTCACCTGTTAAACTCTTCCACACCAAATTTTATACACATTCGGCAAAGCATGGCAGTGGCAAACCATCATCAATCGTTGTCAACAATGGTAAATGGTAAATGGTAAATGGTACAACAATAATCGTGATATAAATCATACGGCGCAAAGCACCGATGATTATTGTTGTACCTAGCGGTGGACAGAAGACCATCGCGAGATTCATGACTGAGACACGACCGAGCTAAAATGCTGTTACACTAGTCCCAGTAACCAGGACCAAAAACTGACTGAAGCCGAGCGACTCTCTGATGAGCTGTCAAATTGCACTTAAAATCGTTGAAAAGCATATAATGTTTTCATTAGAGTTAATGTTGACGTACAATTTTTAAAATGGCGCCACGATGTAAAAACAATTGACATTCAGATGAAACAAACTAATACAGTAAGTTGAAATTTCACATCTTGTATTTTTGCAAGTATTTAGTGAAACCTATGTATTTACATTTATATTAGCAACTCGTATTAATAATAATAATGTCACTCACCCATCCAATCCAGCATGATCACTTCTAATTCGGTACAAGCAGGACTTGCAGCCTAGGAATAAAACAAATGAAATTTACATCGGATGATTATAGTTACGTTTGGTTTTCGTAGCTTAATATAAGTAGTCGTAAGAAAGCCTACGAATTTTTCTGAAAATTAAACGATTGATGAGTATTACAGATTATATTGACGCGGGTGAAGCCGCAAGGATCATCTAGTTTATAAGAAATGCGATAAGGCGAACATAAACTTATACTCTAAATGTAAATGCGAGGTTATTTCCTTTCAAATAATTAAGTGTACATTTCATTACAGTATATAAATTATGTTAACAGTTATAAACAGTTTAAATGGTTTAATCAGTAACGCTAGCGTAGCTAGCTACGTAAATAGTAGCTACCAGTAATGCTTCCATAATAGTAGAATTTGCCTCCGCAGCGTATGCCTACCACAAATCGTTTCCTACATCCCTTTATTCACATAGACCTAAAAACTACAAATACACCAATAGGCAGACACTAGAGTGTTTGTCTTTCTTTGTAATACGTGAAATTATTTGCAAAAAGGCCAATTTTTGATGAAAGTTATATGTTTTATAAAGAATAAAATTTATATTAACAAAACGTGTAAAAAAAGTTTTTTTGAGTGCTCATTAGTATGCTCGTTCTTTGTGTGTATCAAATTCGACACTCATTATAAGTTAATTATTGTATTGACGTAATATGCGAAATTTTCATGGCTGCCCTTCAAAATTTTAGTGTTGTTTATTGCGGAGTTTTTTTTAATTCTCAAATGTCAAATCTACAAAAATGTATGATTGCTAAAGGTTGCCCTATTTTTATCAGATTTGTTAAGCGCTATTAATGCTATAAGTTTGAAATAAAGTTATGAATGACATTTATGAAATTTAAATTCCACCAAACCATAAGCTTTTCAACTAGTCAACATGGTAACTCGAACTAATTTAACATTTATTTACTTAACTATAATGTTGATCTTTATATATAAAATTTACAGTCCCTTCTGTAACTGACCGCTTACGCATATAATATTATAGCTTTCGAAACTATATAACGCCAAAATGAGTAACTTTAAATGCCAACTGAATTAAAGGTTTTTTAGCTAAATCAGCAAGCGATGATTTTTTTAAATATAGTTATGGTTCATATGAAAGTATAATTATAATAGTATTTTTTTGTAAAGTCTGGGTTGTGATTGCTTAAATTCACTATTCTTTATTTGTTAATAATCAATTTAATCGTTCTTCATGTTAATTGTATTAAATATTTTAATTGTGTTTCCCCATGTTTATTATTATTATTTTATTTTGTCTATATAATGTTTGTTTGTCTATATAATGTATCGCGGTATAGCTCTGCAGGTGCAAACTTTAACCCCGCATTGGTTGGTGCCGAAGAAATGTATTTTTTGCTACATATGTATTTAATAATAATAAAAAATTAATTTTAGGTACTTGCCGGTTAGGGCACATATTTTTAAAATTGATAATTGTTTCGCTATATGGATTTATTTATATGTGGTCCAGACACGTGTATCCATTGTAGGTTTTGAATAAGAAGTTTTAAAAAACGACAGATCTGTTGCTTTTTGGACGGACCTCACGATTTGTCCTCACGTGGTGGTGCTCTGTTCTGATTCGAAAGCACGACCTTAATTCCCGAAATTGAGCTATTTGGCTATTTAGTTTAAATATTCATAAGTAAAAAAATGTTTATGCTTAAAAGAAGGATGTTTTATAGGATTGAAGCTTCCTAAACGTCATTGATATGTGTCCGATGCATTCAACTTATTGATTAGATTGTAATTGTTATAAATTATTTACAAGTTGCATATTGATTGCTGTTTATTTAGGTCGCATACAATTTCCCGTAAAACCCATTGTACAAATAAATATATACAATACTAACTACGACAACATATCTTTCTCTGAAAATACCGTTTTGTTACTTATATCCAAAAATTTATAGCTGCTTTACAAGTGTATTATTGGCGAGTTAGACTCTAAATGAAGAGATCTCCATTTCGAGCAGGACCCGTACAGGGTTTTGACAATTGAGTATTTTAATTTATCCACGTGTGATGCTCTGATTGGCTGGTGATGATCAGCCGATATAATTGTTCCTTCGATACGCAGCAATATGCAACTAGTAATTTTATGTGATTTAAACTTCCTTTTTTTTTATAATGTTAATGAGAATCTCTCTTGAAATATGTTTTTTTAAATCCTCGTTCGGATTCTTAGTCCGTGAGGAATTGTATTTTAATCTCAATTAGACGGGGCTCGAAACTGGAACATCTAAGTCGCGAGCAAAACATAACTTAAAGTTACTCTTGATAATAAATATGCACCATAATAGAAAACTCCTACTTCAATATATTAAGTCGATTATTTTCTCGGCGATTTTATGTGCGATCGTAACGCTTTCCATTCATTTTAAGCGCAGTATCAAAAATACATCGATTATATTATCAGTTTTTAATTATAATAGTTTCGTTTGAATCGTCACTAATTTGTTGAATATCACTTACCCACGAAAATCCGATGCATCCGATACCAGCTGAAAGCATGTCACCAAGAATAGACGGGTATGCGTTACCCGCTGGAAAATAAGCGTGGAAGCGAGGATGCTGCCAGTGCGTCACACCTGGCATTATCTTACTCTCCACGTCTTTCATGACATCATCCCAGTCCTCAGGATGTTGTGGTGCCTCGGAGGGCAAAGCAGCTCGGAGATAGCCAGGTTCGACGGATGGAGTCACTCTTCTCGAGCTCAAGGTACTCATGTACGTGCAAATGTAATCTACCATCTCCTTACCCCTAATACGGAACTCTTCGGTGTCCATTTTATATGCAGTGTCGGAAGAGGTAGTGGTGTAACCGACGCGGCGTCTACTGACTGACTCAAAGGCTTTTCGCGGCTATGAAGGATCTAATATAGCCTATAGTATATGACGCGGGGGCGACAATGCGCGGTCAACCATTGCCAATTCTCTTGAAGCAGACATTTATCGCTGAAAATTTAATTCTTAATATTTGTGTTGAGTAAATTGCTTAACCTTCAAATAATGCAAATTAAATGAGAATGAAATAAATTTGTATTATTATGTATGTAATAGTTAACAGAGAAATTAATTACTTTATATCCAAGACAATACATACATAACTATTATTTATTTAAAAAATCCATTACCAGGCTCGATATAAAAAAACCAAGAATATTTTAAAAGCATTATGTAGTATTTAAGTAATAGGTACTATTTTGAGGGCCTATAAAATTTAATTTAAAACAATTAACAAAACCACTAAAGGCTATGAATATTCCCAATGAAATTAATTCAATTCACCCTTTTAGAAAGTTCATTTTATAAATTAAACTTAAAAGAGACAAGTCGCCAAGACTTTGTCCAAGCGAAAATTTTGCTATTATTCTAAAACAAAGTTTCTAGTTTTGCAATAAAACAGCACAACCAATGGGCATCAAACCAATTTTCGACATAAAAAAAATATTTTACTTTTGTGTAAAATAAAGGATTAGTTATTTTGTGTTAGTAATTAAAAAAAATCCATTTACAAATTCGAGAGTATCTCTTAGTTGTAGGTACATTATTATTCATAATCACGATAAGAGAGATAACATTTTTCAAAATAACTGAAAGAAACTTAATTATAAAATAGATTACATTCTCCTCTCACACTACAAAGAATAAAATAAATTATCAATACTTTGTTAAGCCATTCTTTCCACAAAACAATTAGATCAAGAGTCACGATGCGAGTTACATATTTTCCGATTATTTTACTTTAAAAAGTATAACTCATAGTTTATATTGTCTCTTACTCATGTATATGAAAATTGATTAATAAAGCAAAAGTTTCGCCCAAACAAGTAATATTTATATTACCACCTGTGTGTATACCATCATACTTCAGATGAACGTTTGAAAGATTAATAGAGTGATGACATAAAATATACCGCAGGGGTGAACGAGCGGGGGTGGGGTGTCAAGGAAGAACGCCAAGTAGTCGCCTCGCTGGAACGCACATTCTTCGCCTCTGAATACCAATGCCATATTATGTGAGATCTCTATTGTGGAATATACATCAAGGGTCTTCATTGACGTCTCATTCGCTCGAAAGTCGCATCACGCTCTCCTTTCGAATAATCCAATCATTTAATTTAACATTTCCATGATCATATTACACGTCTGTAATTTCAGTAGGTATCTATACTAATGTCATAAAACTGAAGAGCAGTTTTCTTGAACGCACTAATGTTGTAATTATTATTGTTCATTTATTAAAGGTTTTGAGGAATAAAGATTTTTAGGTTCTAATTAAAGATTAGATTTATGAATTCACGGTCAAATCGTATATTTACCGAGTAATCGTAACTCGTTACTAATCGTTATTGATCATTATACAAAAGCATGGGATTGTATTTGTTTTGTATATAAATTTCCGCTAACAGCCTTAAAAAGTAGTGTACCAACATCTCGGTAGCTGAGATATATTTAAAATTAACAATAACGTGTGTTTTTATGATTTAATTTATTGTTTTGTTAATTAAACAAATTTAATCACGGTACCCAATTATGTAAAAACAATATTTTGCGGATGCTTTCCGGTTTTCTCTAAAATACCATTAAATATTCCAAAATATACCTAATGTTAAATATCTTATTAAGTAATATAAAAAATGAATAGTAAATAACCTAGACTATGACTAAAAATTGATAAATATTATATAAATTAATGAATATTCCAAAAAAGGCACACTCCGTGCTGAGTTTGAACACACTTCTATTTGTCAATTCAAAACAGAATTACTTTTTGAAACTAACTGACTAAAACTCTAAGCGAAAACTGGATTAACGCTGAAAACGAAATTCCTCTGAATGATGAATGATAAATTTTGTGCTTAAAATATTCTTGACACCGATGTAAAGCCTGTTGAAAGTGATTGGTTTTGAATGTTAATCTACTACCGTTGACGAAGCAACAAGTTTAAATTAACTACAATTTCTAATTAAAATATAATATTTGAAATTAATTACAATTCAATTCATTGCAACCACCTTATTTGAGTTTTAAACGACACGTAGCGTGCTACGAACATTTCAACTAACAAGTAATTATAATATATTGAGTGAATCATTAAAATCTATAAAAACAGCTGTACCGCTGAGCGATCTACAACTGAATAATCAACCCTAGCTCTGGACAGATAATTGACAATATTATAATTTAATAACCCGACCAAAAATTGGTAGTTTTAGGAAAATTTAATTGCCTCTCAATCATCAGTCCAAACATTCCCTTATTCTAATTTATATTTTTCATAAACCGTTCGTCCTCTTTATGGTGGCATGAATACCTTCTGGGAAAGAAAATAGGCTCGTTGAAATCTAATTTCTCGTAACGGGCGGTACTCGAAGCGATGAGCTATCTCCGACAGACGCCCGACTCATATCAATTTCTTAATTGAGACGCTGCTTCTTTGCCGCATTCATAACCTTTTTTGTCATTAAAATTTTTGGATGCAGGATCGTGTAGTTTTCAATTTTGGGTAGTATTCGATTTTGTGGCAATTACAATAGCCAGGACAGGCTGTTTCCAAATATTAATTATTATTAATAGGGTATATAACCTTAACCTCTTCAACAATATATGATACCTTTTGTTTTATATTTACGTAAGTTACTACAAACTACTAAATACAGAATACTATATTTATTCCTTAACTAGGTAATTTGTAAAAGTATAGGTATTAATCTTCTAGAGGTTGCTCCACTTCGGTGGCATCAGCATTCTTCTCCGCGTACATATGCAGCTCATTTATGGAATAGGGCCCTTCATTACATTTTGGGCCATCACAGGAAAAGTTATCGAATTCACAATATTCACCAATTATTACCTGAAAAAACAAACATAAAAATGTTTTTCATTTAGGTTAATATGTACAAAGTACCTACGCTAGTGAATGTCAAATAAAATTTAATAAATTAGAATATACTTAATTGTATTGTCAGTGACGTGCATAGTTAAGGCCGGATAGGCAAATTTTTTATCAACTACCTATACCCACATAAACTGATAATTCTACAGCTATTGGATATGTTTGAAAACGGGATTTAATAAGTTACATTTATTATTTACATAGCAGAGAATTTGCGGCGCACGAACAGTGTGATATGTTAATCGTTACGTAAATCCAACAAAACAAAGAGTTGAATAAACAATTGCAGAGAACTATCAAATACTTACAATTATTAGAGAACGGAAAAATAATACGAACTAATGCTATCTAATGGTACTTAATTTATGCGCGCATTCAAAGAAAAAAAAACGAAACAATCGTATATTATGTTTTTCGTGGACGAGCCTCTTTACACATAAACAAGCAAACTTTGTTTTTTTTAGAAATCGATTCTCGCTGTTGACCTCAGGGATTTTGACAGCTTAGCTCAGTTTGGGTGGTTAGCAAAGGCCTGCCAAGAAGCAAACTTTGTATGCTCATTGCTGTACTCATGAACATGCTTACTATTGTAATTATCATCGCTAGAATTATTATTATTATTACTCTCATGAGGAATCAAGGCAAACATTATTTATTCCTTATCGGATACCTGTTTGGCCTATTGTAGTTTTTTGTGTCTGTTTGGCTTATTGAAGTTACTTTGTTTTCGATACATGGAAATATAGTACTGTTAATTTCCCACAGGTGGCGCTATTGTATATTTTAAATTTAATATTTAATATCCGAGGAATGGGAAAAGACAACGAGGAGGTCAAATTAAAACATGGGAGGACGACTTACCAAAGGGATGGAGAAGATAAGATAGAGATAAAGGAAAAAAATGGAAAAAAATGGGGGAGGCCTATGTCAATAGACAACCTGACCAAAATTAACAAAGAGGTTGCTAATCAATATCAATTATACTTTACGTAAATAACATATAGATTTTATATAATTGGATAGTAAAGGTCAGTGAACAAAGGCTATTATTATTATTATTATTATTATTATTATTATTATTATTATTATTATTATTATTATTATTATTATTATTATTATTATTATTATTATTATTATTATTATTATTATTATTATTAATTTGTCAATATTGTTATTTCTGTAGTAAAGGCAGTGCCTTTTTTGTGAACTGCACACCACTGTATATTATATGAAAATAGAGTACGTACATAACTAATTCGTCATTAGACTCGAACTTATGTACTTCGACTTCGTCCATTGAAGACATCGAACGAACAACAATAAGTATATTTCATGTCAGGATTTTCTCGTGTATTATGAACTGTTATCTATTTTATAAATATATACATAACTAACTTTTCGCAAAAACATAAATTTAATAAAACACACGCGAGAACAATTGTCCGATCATTTTTCATTTATGCTCCGCTCTTAATTATTGTAGAGAGATATATAATAATAAGATCTATAATATATAGAGCTTTCCTGTACTATCCAACCTAAAACACTTTTTCAATTGGCACCTGTAATACCTAAGTATTAGATCACGTCTGGCCAAACAAATAAAATCTTCAACTTAATATTAGTATAGATAATAGATTATTATTACCTTTTTTTCCTCGATTTTAATGCCAATTTCTTATATAAGTGCTTCGTCCCGTAAGGTGTTATAGCTATATCTATATAGCTATTTATATTTCGTTGTTACGTGTTTTGTTTATTATGTCAAGGTTTTTGTAAAGTGTAAATTAAAGATGATAAAATGCTTAGTTATGATATAATAGCTAAACCTAGTTAGAAAAGAAGTGTCCCTTTGATTTACCTTACTAGCATTTTCCGGGTCGGGATTGGCATTGCAAAAGCATTTTCCACACACGCATTTCCCTCTGCCATAGCATTCAGGTCCGTCAGTTACACCTTGCGGGCGACAATTATTTTCCATAGAGCTGTTTTCGCAAGCACATCTTGCATTTTCGTACAAGCTCACTGTAAAATATATCATTTCTAATGACCTCATTGAGCATGTAACACTGACCGTGTTACACATATTTTAAAAAGCATAAAGTATTTAACCAATGTTGTGGATAAAAATTTTCTTCGTTTATAGCGGGTAGTGTGGACTTACTTTCAAAATTTTGTGTTCTCACTGTTTCATTACAAAAACGTTGCACAGTGTTTATCCTTTCTGAAAAGCAAACACTCCTTGAAGAACACCAAGAGCAATGCTCCAATTGCAAACAGTCCACGCATGTTTTTTTTATTTTACATATCCAAGATTCATCCAAACTTGCTATTTTATACGCATTTATCGCGACTATGATTAAACTGATATAAAACAAAGTGCAATATTTGTTCATTTTGAAGATGTTAAAACACTGGTTCCGCAAGTATGATAACTTTATATATTAAAGCGTTATATACTATGATAACCTTTGCTCTGATCTTTACGTGAATATTTAGAACGATTTACTACGTTGCGCAAAAACCCAACAGTATAAAAAGTAATACTCGTATAAACGTTATAAAAATATATAACCAAGGTTTCAAATCGTTCAAGGTAGGGCATTTAAAAAAAAACTCCCCATGACTGAAAGACAGATTTCTTGAAAACATTGATCAACTGCATTTTTTTAACGTACCTATTGCTATGAATAATTTATTTTAATCCGAAAAGAAATCTAGAAAGGATTATTAATTTCATCTTGTATTTCAATAGAAACTCGGTTGTCTAATAACCAACTTTTATTTAAAAGTATAATGATTTACGATTTACAACTATTGTATTGAAGAGAACATTTCAAATAAATTATTAACAATTGTCATTATTTAATATATTCTGGCATAAATATCATATTGATATCTTTGATTTGACTTATACTCGTATGGTACAAATCTATAGATGTATATTTATTTTAAATGTTAATAAAAATGCAAGTCGGACTCGAGAACATATTGTATATGGGAGCCCCCTAATTCATAATATTTATAGCAGCCACAGAAATACATCATCTGTTAAAATTTCAACTTGCTAACTATGTTACTATATTTATCTTTTAAGAATATTAAAAAAAATCAGTAAAATACAGATTATATTCTCTGTACTTTAACGTCAGTAGTCAGTTTTGAAGTTTGTGTTTTGTAAAAAATTAACTTCAATAAAATTTAATCCTATTACACTAAAGAGTAAAGCGAAATAAGAAACTGTTGTGTATTGAAATGGATTTACTTAGGTTAATGTTTAATATTTTCATTTCAGTTTCGTAAATGCTGAACTTCTTTATAAAGACTAAGTTTCTCACATGTCGCCAGTTGCATATTGTTATTGCCTGATGTTACGCCTTATGTGATTGATTTTAGCAATTGGGCATTTAACCCATAAAAATATTATAAAACTGAAGAATTTGTTTGTTAAACAAACTAATCTCAGGTACTACTGTTGCAAATTGAAAAATTCCTTTTGTGTTGGAAATTCCATTTATCAAATCAAGTCTTAAAGAATACATCTTATTCAGGTAAATTTAGATTATTACCGGTGAACGTTAAAAAAGTATAAGTTAAATTTTTTTTTTATTCTGCCAGTCCAAAAAGGTTTTTAATATACCATTACAATTTTCGTCAGAATGGAAAATTATTTTAAAGGAAAGAATGTGGAGGAACAAATGGAGAGAGACAAAATACCAATAAATGGCCTTCCTGTTGATTTTCTCTGGATGCAGGTAGAATTAAATTAATTTTATGAAAGGATTTATTTTTAACCAATGTCTTCAGATTATATTTTAAAGCTTTTTAGGTTAAAGGTGGTAGTAAAATGACAAATTTATTATCTCATGCATCAGGAATTTTGGAGGATAAAGCAAATACTCCTGTTGTTTGGAGTGGGGCTGGGGTAGCAATTTCAAAAGTGATCTCTTGTGCTGAAATATTAAAGCGAAAATTTTCAATTCAAAACCAAGTAACCAAGCTAACATTTAAGAGGTACTATTTAAAGTCACTTTGAAGTATAAAAACCAATAATTGTTAAAAATATGATATATTTTTATTAATATTTTTTCCAGTGTAGAGGAATATTGGGAGCCTAAACTTGATGGTTTAGAAACAATTGTTGTTAAGAGGCAGATACCTGTTATTCATATTTTACTCTCTTCACAAGAAATAGAAGATACCCAGCAACTTGGGTAATCCATTTTAAACCTTTTGCGATTGAAAATAACTAAATACCACATTAAAAAAAGTAGTGATTCATTTTTCCACACAAATTTTTCAACTTCATAATACACTACTTCTTGACTTTTATCTTATGTTGAAAAAATATATGAAGAGGATGTGATATACCTACTTGGACATTGGATGTTTATATTATATAAAAAGTTTATTATAATTTATAAATGCTACACTGTCTGACTGATGTGACATTTTGACTTTTCAGATATCAGACATTACATGGAAAAACATTTTGGGAAAAAGAAAAGCCAGTCAAGCAGTATCAGAACCAGAAAACAAAGAAACCTTTTAAAGTTAAGACAAATATAAGTAAATCATAAATAAAACTACAGAATTAGTCTGTCTTAATTTTACTTTTCCAATAAGAATTACAACTCAACTTCACAGTAAAAGATGGCATGGCCTTATGTTGCATTATAATTATATAATTTTATTGTGTGTTAGGTAGTTTTATGTGCCTTGTACAACAACATACTCCATGTTGTTAATTACTTAAAGATAAAATTATCATATATTTTATTCGAGTGGAACAAGGTAAAACAATAAATAAATAGAGAAACCGATACAGTTAGAGTGCATTATTCATTTCATGCTATAACTATTTATAAACAATTGGGTTCAACTCAAAGTATATTAGGTCTTATGCTTCAGATTCCCCAACTGGCTGATTAATTGGTATTTCATCATCAAGTTTTGGCAATATCAATATTTCTTTAGATATAATTGAATATTTTGTAACAAAGTATGTGAATCTTTTGCAAAGGTGTGTTTCTTTCTCAAAAGCATCAAATATGGCTCGATGATGAAAATAAGCATGTGAAAATATTCGGTAAACTCTCCGGCAAACTGAGCCCAGTTTTCCAACTGATGACTCTCTGATGCTCACTCTGCAAATAAAATAATGATACCATGAACATAAAATATAAAAAAAAAATATTTTCTTCATGATAATTAAACTATTTACTATATAAATATATATATCAATTAATACAGTTTACCTGCTTGGGAAATATTTGTTGCTGTTCAACAAACAAGCAGCACCATCAAGTGTGTGTCGTGTGTAATCAATGGCAGGGCACTCCTTTGGAGTTTTATGAGCAGCACAAAGAAATATCCATTGTTCAGTAGCAGTCATTTGTGTGCATGTGTTAGGCTTACACTCACTTTGTAATCTAACAGTTAAACCATTCAGCTCCATACAGAATTGTCTGAAAACAAGGGAAAAAAAAAAGGATAAAACAAATTTATTAAAATATTTTTGTGAAACAAACAAACATTAGCAATGTTTATGCACTATCATACCTCAAGTGTTCATATTTCCAAACACTTTCTTCCTGAGCCTCGGGCATTTTTAATATTGCTTCCAAGTTAGAAGGATCTCGTCTTATTGTTTGTTGTATCAACTGTTGAACAGCTAGTGTGTTATCCATTTCTTCAAATGGTTGATCAGGCCAACGACAAAAATCCTGTTTTCAACAAGACATTAATAAAAAAATGTATAAAATTTAGGTTTAAAAAATTTATATACAAAAAACACAGTGTCACTTCAAAAAACACAAGCTGGGCATTTAAAAATGCGTTTATAACATATAATATACCGTGCATGCAAATTTGGATTTAGGAAATGGGTATGATATCTATTAATCGTACACGTAACAGTACGAGGTGTCTGGTCTCATGAAACATTTGAAAGGTTGTAAAGAAATATATTAAAAGGGTCATTAGAAATTTGATAAGAAAGACCTACAAAAATGAATACCTTTGCTTTTGAGCCAGGACGATTGCGTCTCATTGCTTGTGCTACATCCGCCATTGTTTTTAAAGTAGAAGGTAGATATATAAATATTACAGGGTTCACTTATTATTGTTTTTTTTGTAGTGCACTTATAACCTGCATTTCTAAACAATCCAATTGATGTATAAATAATTAATAAACCCTAAAAGAGGGGAGTGGTCGCTGGACATAAAATTAAAAATTGATAAAACTGTTGACACTGACTCCGTCTCACTGACACCAATCTAGCGAAACGTCTAATAATAATGCCAATATATGAAACGCACGTAACTTTTAATGGCGGTATATTTATTATTTATATGTCAGTTGAAATGTGCTTTCAATAGCACTAGCCACTTAGATAAATCAAAATAATTTGTTAGTTTTTTCATGCTATTTTATAAAAAAAATTCATTCATAAATTTCCGAAAGTTAGAAGTGAAAAGTTTGAATTATTACAATAACCCCAATAACAAAACATATTTTATCATTGGATGAGGCTATAGTGTTAATATACTTTTCAAAAATGTATTTACAGGCATAAGAATTCAAGCCAAACATGATTAAAATAATTACTTTGAAGTTTGGAGCCTTTTTTAAATAAAATGTTTCTTTGTATGGTTCATAGGAAACGACAAAAACGAGAACACAGACGTTTAATAAATTCATAATAATATATATACTTCAATCCTTTAATTAAAGGCATCTTCACACATCCATCCAATATTATAATAATAATTTCCTTTCGCGTTTTATAGGATAGATTCCAAGCAATCAACCAGTCCCTGTTAAGATGAGCTCTGTTATAGAGAAAAGTCACATGCCTGGAATGCCTGAGAAAAGTTTCCAAAATGGTCAAGCAGTCTAGTGAGTCTGTCATGACGTTACCAGGAACATACGAATGACTGCATATACACAATCTGAATAATTAAACCTTTTTTTAAGGTATGATAATAGAACAGAAATGATTTTGCACATGACTAGAAAATGAATTTTAAATTTTTAAGGGAATCACGAAATATAACAGATTGATCAATGTTATGGGAATTGATAAAAGTGAGAGCCTCAAAAATAGCTGTTGCCTCATCGGTATAAACAGAAGTACATTTGGGCGAAAGTATAATACAAGAGAAGGCTGATTAATTCCATAGCTCTAAATTATATAGAAAATTCCTTTTAGGATACTTTACTTTTATAAAATCATTATGACAGGACAATAACTTTTTGTGTATGTTGTGGTAAGCACTGTGCGTGTTCCATCATGACCATTGTCAGTTGTGAGTGTCACAATCGTTGAAACTCACAGTGACAGGTGATACTTGATTTTGTCAGAAAAAACCTTGGCTTTATATGAATAATGATTAGGAACCAAAACCTTCATAAAATTGCAATAATTGTTTGGAAATAGAAAGTTGTTAAGTATTTCTGTTTGGGTGTCTTCAATACTATAAAAATGGGCAAAGGATTCAACAACTATATGTGTAAGAAGTTTTTCCATCCAGCCTCTCGTGACAATTTAAAGAGAGTAAGTTTAACGTAACATTTACATTTAATCATTATTTTGTATCTTTACTTTAAATAAAACATCATGGATCTTTAAACTATAAACTAAAGTTATCTTTGTGTTAAATATATGTAAAACACATATAATGATGTCGAGTCTGATGTGTACAAACTAGATTTACGCCCTGTCAAATATCTATTTAGTTCAGAAAAAAACTAAACTAAACAATTCATCTGGCCTATTATTTTAATTACCTAACTTAATGGCTTAATGGCACTGGGATGACCGAAAATATTCAAGTGAAGTTTATGGTAAAGGCTTTAATTTCATTGTTCAAAAGATAGCTCATTTACCAATCTAGCCTAGCAAAATGAAATGAAAATAAAGTTTAATGAAGATATCAACAGAATTTAAATGACCTTGTACATTAAAAAAGAGCTTTGTTACATTTTGAAGCATAAAATCTATATAAAAAAGTCAATGGTTAATATAAAATAAATAACAATTGCATTACTAGTTTTGTGAAATCTGACTGATTTGACTAATCAAAAGTGAGAGTTAAAATTAGTCCATAGTTATAAAATTAAAAAAAAAATTATATAAATATTTATTTGTTATATTATAATTTATAATTTAATATTGTCAAGTTGTAATATTATGAGTTCCATAAAAGGTGGTTATAAAAATTATTAATTTTTTATTTATTTTATTGAAACCACTAAATGTAATTTGGAAAATTATAGTTACCCAATTCCTCAAATACAAGGTGTATAAGAAGTATTGGGTGTGTTGTAGACCTAATATAAGAATTATATTAAGTCTTTAATTTCATATTATATATTATTTCATGCAATTAAAAAAAAAAATTAATATTCTTTAAGGTATGGATGGCTGAACAAAAAACAGATGCTTATAAGAAAAAACAAGAAGAGTTGCGGGTCCAATATGAAAAAGAGCAAGAACTACATGAGAACAAGTAATATTTTAATATAACTCATTTATCTCCCATTGTTGCAGGGGTTGATTAGAATTTTGTGCTATGTAACTAAGCTGCTTGTTTGCCCTCTCTCCCTTACAAAAAAATACATTGAATTAATATTTTATTTAAAAGGTCTTTTAAGCATGTTCATCTTAATGAAGTAAACTGTAAATCTTGGCAACAATAATAAATATTTATCATGAAAATACTTATGTATTACCTACAGTAACCTTTTGTATTCAGTGTATTTAGAATAAAAAATTATATAATTTTATGACAGGTACATATATTATTCATGTTTTAAATGTTTCTCTTCTCTATATCTCTTAACTTGCCTTCACATTAAAAAAATTGCTTTATTTATTCAATAAAAAAAATTACTAAGAAAACATAAGATATACATAAAATGGGTATGCTTATAATAATATGTAAAAAAAAAAATTAAAATTACAAGTTACAGAAAGTTGCTTCTAGATGGTGTATGTGTAAGTGAAATTTATACTTACTAAATGCTGAATAATGACTCTTGTTTCAGGGCTCTATTGAGTAAGGACAGTAAAGATAAGTTAAGCCTTAATTTTATGTACGAACCTCCTCCAGGGGTGAAGAAAGAGCGTGAACGCGAAGACAATGAACCAGAATATAAGTTTGAATGGCAAAGAAAATACAATGCTCCTAGAGAAAGTTATTGTAAAGGGGATAATGAAATTAGAGACCAACCTTTTGGTATTCTTGTGAGAAATGTACGTTGTATAAAGTGCCACAAATGGGGACATATTAACACAGGTTAACAGTTCAGCTTTTTTTAGCACATGCATTTTAAATATCTATGTATTTTGTCAGATAAGCTATAATGTCCGACCTTTTTTAATTTTATTTCAGATAAAGAATGTACTATGTATTCTTTGTCAATGAGTGAAGCAAGAGCATTACAAGCTTCTGCATCAGCTCCTCAAGAGGAGGAGGAAAAGCCTGATGTTCCCACATTAATGCAGCAAATGAGAGATAATGGGTTGGTCATGAAACCAGGTGCACTGCCACTTGCTGCTACTAAACTAGAGGAAAGTGAATCTTCCACTCTCACAGAATCTGATCTCATAAGTCAATTGACTAGAAAACAAAAGAAGAAATTGTTAAAGTAAGAATTAATTCAGTTAAGAATAAGTGCGGATGCACGCATACATGCAGGTTTATAAGATTTGCTAAAATTGTAATTTTTTTGTAACCATTGTTACTTATTTGAGATTGAGCAAGTTTATTGGACATGTACATATGTGTATCCACACTTAGTATTTAAGCGACAGTAGAACATTATCTTTAGGCTTCTCCATTAAAAAAATATTAATAATCATACAATTATTATTAATAAAAACAACAAATAGTTCAAATATTAATAGATTTTGATTTTTTCACAGGAAATTGGAAAAACTGGAAAGAAAAAAGAAAGAGAAAAAGAAAAAGTCTAAGCGTGACTAACCAAAAAGCAAGATAAGAATTAACCACAAACCACAAGTTATAGTCTTTCTTCTTGTTAAATATGCAATTGTATTTATGTTTGTAGAAATAAAGGGTTTTAATGATCAATAATCAAATTTATCAATCAAAAAAAATTATGAAAAAAACTGTAAAACAGGATTTTATTCAAATAAAACAATAACTGAGTAACACTATAACCAGTTCTTTCTTTTCGTCTTAATTTAATGAATATAATCACAAATAATTATCACAATAGAATAATTCACTGGGCACCAAATAAATCTACTGTCGGTTTTTACAACATAGTTACATTATTATCGCTTTATATACTTTTATAGAAATTTGGTGTTTTCGATAATTGTTACATTTTTAATTCCTCGATTTTTATACATAATTATCTTGTTTTGTATTTTATAGACTTAATCATTGTATTGAAATTTTTTTAACCTTTGATAGAGTATTCAAATTATGTTATGGTACTAGGCAACCTTAAATGGTGGCGAATTTCTCAAGATTGAATATAATCCAGTCAGTGGAGCTAAGTGTATTACAATGTTTTGGGATTGCATATCTTTAACAGGTACTGAGCTGGTCTTCTTTCCTTCTCGTGCAATGTCTGATTATTATATTTATAATGTTTATGAATGTACCAAACATTAAACTTATTGTAATTTGTAAGAAATGCAATAGAAAAGACAAATTAAACTTTTTGGAGGCCAGTGAATATATAGTTACCTTATAACTTAACATAAGTTTTATCATCAATTTCTATGATGTCTTGTCTGTCATTTCTCTCCTTCCAATGTAAATATGCAACACACCCAATAATAACTACTATTATAGCAGTTAAAACAAATACACTCTTAAGAATAACTTTGCTGGGAGTCACAAATAACTGAGCCCTCCACTGTGAGGGATCGTTAGGTGGAGCAGGTATTAAAACTATTTGGGAATTTGGTATAATCTGAGTCCAACTTTTAGAATACCCAGACAATCCTACAGTTAAAGTATCAACAAAATTTGGAGTGCGGTCCAGACCAAATATAGAATATGGTAATTGTAGCACATGATATGCTGACTGTGGTAATTGAGAACAAACTCCAGTCCTATATGTACCTTCCTGAGACCATGTATTATAACCTATTTTTGGTCCTGGCAAGTTAGTTCCTGAAAAGAAAGAAAAGGATTTAGCATTTTAATGCAAACAACAATTGCTTACTGGTTACAAAAGAATAGTTTTTACCAAATGTGACTTTTCTAGTATATAGAGTGCCATTTATTGTTGGTACTTTTTTGTTACTAAGTCCAGTTACTACAATTACTTTAATAAAGTTAGTATCATACTCCAACTCATTACGAAAAGCTTTCATTAAATATTTTCCTGTTGTTATATTTTTTTGTATATAAATAACGTCCAGCACTCCATCCATGTAGAAGTCATAAAATGTTCCCATGACAACATTATTTCCAAAAGAATCAAATTTTTCCCATTGAACTTCAAAGGTTCTATAAAATTTACATCCTGGTAGATTGCAGGGTACATTGTGCATTAAAAAAACTTTGGTTTCATTATTGTTACTAGTGGGACTAAGTGTCATGAGAATATCTGGATATCCATCCATATTGTAATCCCCACTTCTCATTGTTATTGTATCTAAATAAGGCTCATCTCTTGGTGGTATAAAATGCCATAGAGTACCTTTTCCATCATTGAAGTCAACTTGTAAATCATGCCACTGCTTGTTATCATATATCAGAATTGTGCTGTTAATACAGCCAAGGTCATAACACACTGGTAGAACCAAAAAGAATTCACCAGATAGAGCTACATCAATAAACAAAGCTTGCCCATAAATTGTTGCAAAGCCAACAAGAAGTTCAATACTGTTATTGTATTTAAAACCACTTGGTTCTTCATTTAACCAAACTTCAACATCCAAAGTTGTGGTCACTAAAAGGTCAGCTGCATTATCATCATTAACATCTAAAAATGAATGTGAATGAGGCAATTTGATTTCCTTATACTTGTCATTGCCCATGATAATTTCCTTAGGAGTAGATCTTGAATTATCAAATAACCAAAAAACTCGTTCCTTTTGAGCATTCATACCAAAAAGATCTAATATCATATCACGATTATAATCAAGTACTAATGGTTGCCCATAAGTTACTGCTTTTATTACAAGGGCATCAGTACAGTTAAGATCAGGCATGCCGCCCCATAGTATATGAACTTCATGTAAAGATGATTGATTTTGTACGGCTTTTGTGAATAATATATCCATATAAGCATCTCCATCAAAGTCACCTGGAACTATACTAGTAATACTATCATAGGTAAAATTACAGCTAAGAGAAGGTCTTAGAAAAGGTTCCTTATCATGAGCTAGAAGTACTTCAATACTTGAACCATTTATAATAAAAGCATCTGTCAATTCATCTGAATTAAAATCACCAAATGCAGCAATTAATCCTTCATTGCGTTTTCCAAACGAACTTTCCGTCATATCACTAATAGAAATAACTCCTTTACCAAGCATGAGCAAGGCTACTATCATACATTTACACATTTTAAAAGACATTTTGAAGCCTTCACATAATAATAATACCACATTAAAAAACGTCTTGGAGGAAATCAATAACCAGGTTTTGTGAATCTAATATAGGTACTTCTATATAGATACTTCAACCTGTTTTGTTTAAATTTAATAAGTAGGTAAGTAAGTATGTGTTAATTTTCAAACAAAGAGTTGAACGTGTACTCGTACACGTTAGCCTATAGTAATTAGTTTTATTTCTCAAATGTGAATTGTAATATGGTGATACGGATATCTTGAGGACACTTTTTTTTGAAACAAAATTTGTTTTATTTTTCTAAATTAAAAAATAGTTTATAGACTTTTTGACATTACGTCTTGACATAAATTGTCAACACTTAATGTAATTTTCATACAAATTTACTTTTCGACATACAAATGCATGCTATTGGATTTTGACTAAGCCCAGAAGTCATTGTCACTTATGTATTGTCAAATTGAACTTCAAGAGTATCTATCTATATATAGATAAAAAATGGTTTTGTCATTTGTGATTGGAATTGTATACCTATGGGCTTAGATGCATAGAGTAGGAAAATTGTGATAAATTGTTGTGGCCACTAGTGCTAGAGAATTATAAAATTAAATCATTTTTAGTTTGATTTATGGAGATTATTGTGATTGCTTGGTGAATATTAACAATATTTAGAATATTTGGTTCAATTTCTGGGAGTGATTATAATGTTAATCACTTAAAAGTATTAAGAAACAGTGCGTTAAGCCTATAATCCGGATTCACATTAACTTCTTGTCGTTGTGTTGCTTTACGTTTTAACACATTCATACTGTTTTATCGTGTTGGGGAGTATTTTTAGAATCGCCTGCAGTATTGGAGCTCCATGTCTTTGTAAACATATTATTATGATTGTGAATAGTTGCGCCGTTTTTATGTGAAATTTTGGATTATAGCTAAGTGATTTCTCAAGTTTAAACAATGATGTGATGAAAGTTGGTGATTCTTCTGAACTGAAAACAATACAGAGAAGCTTAATTTATTTTATGGTAAGTAAATGAGATGTTTGAGAAATTTCAGTGTAGCCCACATCATTTATTCAACTAATGTGAACTACACGAAATTAATTTGCATTTAAAATCTGTTATGTATATTTGAAATGCATATTGTCCGAAAATAAACTAACATTAGTAATAATAAATGCATAATTATAAAATTAACTTGTGCCATAGAAAACACAGAAAGGGATTTATTAAATAGGGCTAATTTGGAAATTTATAAAAGCTTACATTGACTTTTTTAGATTATCAATCTTATTTTTAAGGTATAACATGAAAGTTGCTATAGATCCTTGAAAGTCAAAGAGTTTTTATGCAGTGGGCTTTTGTTATGTGCTCTAAAATTTTATCATATCAATATATCTCTTTAGATGTTAAGTTATTAAAAACACTTAGGGCATCTTCCTTCAAACCTTATTTTGCACTTATTTATTTAATGCATTGAAGGAAATATAAAGATAAATTTATTTATTGGATAATTTTCAATAGATAAGAGAATTTTAAACATTTGACTTAGTAGGCAGTGAAAAGTTTATCTGACAATCATTTTATTTTTAATTGCCTTTATTTTTGAAGGTAAATTAAATTATCATTACCATAAAACTTGGCTATTTCACTCAGGTTTTGTTTGAGACTAATAAATAGATGTTCATTATTGAGGTGGTAAAAGTATAGACAGTAATGATATTTGGTTCATTTATTTTCATCAGCCCTTTAATGTTTATTAAAAAAGTTTGTCTATAGAATTGTCTATAGGCTAGATAGTGTAAAAAGAAATATTGATAGAAATATATGGTAATACCTGATACCACATACCCTCAAAAGAATTTACATATAAGTAAAAATATGCCACAGAATGTCTTAGATAAATTGAAAGTATTGAAAAGACATTACTGTTAAAAAAAAATGTTTTATCATTATCCCCATTGATAAGAAACACATTGGAAGGGAAGAAGATATATATATAATTAACATTTTATTAAGTTGGTGTTAAATGCGTAAATTCTGATACTATAGGATGTTTTATACTGCACCCAAGAACAATATTAGTAGCATATTTTAAAAGAAATCATGTTTGCATACTTGAGAAGTATAGAATATTAGAAAACAACATGAACATAAACAATGACACATCAGTGTTCAAGCATTTATTAACCAAAAACTTAAAAGAAACTTGAGTAATATTAAAAACTTCAAGCAGGCTTGCCTTTGCCTGCCTTTTATTTTCTTTTGCATAGTAATTACTAATGTTGTTTATTTCTTGGTGCATTGTGTAGGTAGGCAACACTCCTCATTATTGAATAAGGTAGGTAGGTAGGTAGTCTGTATAAGTTAAGTTAGTTTTTGTTATTTGTTTTTTGCTCCCAAGTACATTATACAAATACAAATATTAACATAATTAATTGGACTTTGAATTTGAACATAATAACTAAGTTATATTATGGTAGCCATTGAGCTTATTGGATTGGCCTAATCGCAGCTATCATTGAAGCTTTAATGCTGCTTAAAATAAAGAGCTTTCAGAATTGAGTGTAGGTTCAATATATAAGTACATTTTGAGATGTCTACATGTCAAGTGTAAGTATATTGGCAGTGTGGTCGATTTTTATTATCTTGTATGGTGGGTGTGTTAGGGAGTGGCTAGTCAAACATCGCCCCGCCGTGATCGATATTATAACGGATTATTCCGCTTACAACATCAACATTCCCCTACTAAAATTTAAGATGTGCATTGATATGATCATTACCTTATCTAATGTATACGTTTGCGCCCGCGACCGAGAAACCAAAGTTGAAACAGAATAGGAAAACTGTATATATATATCTTTGAATAATATTAAAAAAATCACAAAAACTAACGATTTGTAGGCAATAAGAGTTGGTAGGTAAGGGAAAATTACAATATATCTTTTTATTATTGGTTTCATAAATAATGTATTGTCAGAATCAGACCACACTGCTTAATGCGTCATACGTAAAAAACAAAATATTCACATCGAATTACAAATTTGTTTCTGTCGGATAAAAAGTAGTTCACATAGCCTTACAAGCGAATTTAAAAGGAATTTTGTTTATCTAGTATTATGTTTAAGCAAGGCTTACGTTGCGTTTTTGACTTACTGGGAAATAGTATTTCTTTGGCTAATACTATATAATATAATAGATTGTGGTATCTGTTTAAAAAATTAGGTAAAAAACTCACGTAGCTCATGCAATACGGAGCTTTTGAACGCACCGCATAATGTTTAGCTTAATGTTTATTTAAAGCTTAAGTTTAATGTTTATTTAAAGCTTTTAAATATAAAAAGATATTATATTTATTAATATTTTACTACTATATGTTTCATCACAACGATGACGATTGAGAAAATGAAGCTCAAAAATACCAATGTGACCCGAATCCAGCTTCAGTCCGATTGTATAATCCATTGTCCAGTTTAGTGGACTCGTATACATTATTAAAAATAATATTCGTTTCGTATTAGACTGATATCAAGAGACATGCTAATCGTTCAGTAGGTAACTGTTCGGTTTCAGTGATACTAGAATGCTATCTGCAAATATACCCGTTTGTAAGTAGTTTTAAAGATTTATATGTAAATGTAATTCATGAATATCTAACATGGAATGTTCTTTAAGTAGTGTGACCGTTGACTTAGTTAGCAGTATTTGGTGCTATTAATAGCTCGGTAAATATGTATCCAAAGTCGAGGCTACAAATATTTAATATGGGTAAAGAATAATTATTGTTCATTGCTGTCGTTGAAATAATTGAAAAATAGATATGACTTGCCAAATCCTGTTACAGTTGGACAGGTTTTTAGTTCGGACTGAGGACGTCTGTTTGAAACTTCGGCTATGATGTTTTTAGGAATTTTATATGGTTTTCTATAGAAAATCTATCATATAAATAACGGTTATGGTCCCGCTGTTAGTTATTTTGAAATCGATTGTATATTGTGATATTTTTACATATACACGCAATGTTTTTCGTCATTCTGCCTTGATAAGCCGTATGTGTGATGGTCAATCGTAATATTTACATTCTACTAAAGTTTTCTTTTTATCTTGAAACTGTTTACGGTATCATATTTTTTTACATGTTATTGTCAGTGTTTTAATTTCACTCATTGTCCCCCAAGTCCCCTCTTCGCCTGTGCTCAATATTTCTCAACGTCCGTATTTCAATACTATTATTAAAAATTACCAATGTTTAATGTACTTTTCCGGTGTCTACTCCTAAAACTTGCTTAATCACGGGAGGTATAAAGCGATAGGACACAAAAATATCATTCGTACGGTCTTTTCATATTAAAGTTTTGTAACTAGGAAACATTTTTCTCGTTAACCGGAATCAAGTATTGTTTTACTGGCATCGATCCTAGGTCTATAACATTAACGCACTTTGCGTGCATCCCTAGCATTTATTCCATTACTATAAATATTACAGACCTATGTCTGAGAACCAAGCGTTTGTATTAATTATTCAATTTTACTAACATTATGTACATATATGTAGTTTAATATAGACAAATTATATTTGAATGATTATGTTTTCGTTGTAGTTCTGTGTACCTACCTAATCTTTGCATTTTTATTAATGTCTAAAAATAACTTGAGCGTTATCGCTGACGTTATCTCAAGGCGAGATGGGTGTAACTGTCGTTCATGCTAATGGGTTATAAGTCTACGTTTTGACTACCAGACTACAAAGGTTTTGGTAATTAGGTGCTCTGGCTTCTTTGCTCACGGATGCTCTTTGTGACGTCAACGTGTGTCGACGTCAGCTGTTTTAATAGGCGGTCTGACGCGATTCTTGCTAAAAAGCAATTTTCGTATTTAGGGACTCCTGTCACTAAGTGTTTAAACAATTTGATTCGGCGTCCCTAAATGTAACCTATATAAAATCGATACAACTCATCTATTAACGCTACAGCGTTATCGAATTTTAGAATAGTTAGGGAGAAGTTATGTAACATTGTTCTCTTGTAACAATAACATTTTGAATTTGAAACCACAACGAAGAATTATACAAAGATATTTCATATTAGCTTAGATATAGCGTTTTGCCGAAATAACGTAATGTCAATTGGTATAATCGGTCTCCGGCTGTGAGCCAATTACTTACTTGACAGCAGGGAAGTAATTCCTACATTTGAGGGCGGAAAGCGAGTTACAGGAAGACTTCCCTTTTATTAATTTACCAAAATAGATCTTTTATTAGATGGTATATTGACGTTTTGTTGAAACGTTGTAGCATAAAGTAAATAATACATGAAGTTATGCTATTTTTTTATCCACCGTTTGACCGCTGAATAAAATTCCAGCTACTGATTACAGACTCGTTATGTCTGTCGATATCCTCTATTTAATTTCTGCTTTCTGCAACTTGCTATTGCTACTCCGCTTCTTTGCGTCGTTAGGTTCTCGCTGCTAAATTAGTATTCTATTGCTGAAATAAATATATTCAATGCAAATCAGAATTCAATGTTCTTCAAACAATTGTTGCACCAAAAGTCATCCAAGCACCAGGTTTTACCTGCATTACTGTCATGAGAAATTGGTGTATTGTTTTATTAGTTTATGTTTTTTTTTAAAAATACCGCTCTTGCTAGTAATAATGCTCGTAATGGTTAAATTTTCTGTAATTCCAGAAGGGTTGTTTTTGGCACTTCATATGAGACAGTGTGTGGAAATGTAATGAAATTTGTGAATAATACTCATGTTACGACAGTTAAAACATAAATATCGATCCCTTTTTAGCGTGTACGCTTCTATGGGTTTTTTCTTCATTGATTATCTGGTTCAACTGAAGATTCATCGATTGGTTAAATGTTCCAATATAAATTGAAACGTTGATTTCTAATGTATACAACATTTTTATGATAAAGACAGACAAAGTATATTCTACAATTCCAGAAGCCAGCGGCAAGGTGAAGGCGTCGGCATGTGGCGCGGCGCGCGGGTCCTTGTACTCGCGGCGCTGGGCCTGCTGGCCGCGTCTTCGGTCGATGCGCAGATCCCCAAGAAGTTCAATATCACGATTGGCTACCTGCCCTCGATCAAGGGCGAACTCAGATCGAGACAGGGTCTCGCTATCTCCGGAGCCCTGTCTATGGCTCTCGAAGAGGTTTGTTGTTAATAGGTTGGATTTCAGTGATACCGAAGATCCGGTCGTATACCCCTAAAATTAATACTAATATAATAATAATAGTAATACTAAGGACAAAGAAAAACGCAGAATCTTCACACAAAGTAGATAATTAATCAAAACAAATGAACAATTGGCAAACAGATTCAAATCCTATTTATTAATTATCAGTCCCAATTTATTGATATTCAAGTCATAAGTATAAATCATAACAATCCATATAATCGCTCAAAAGAATCAAAGGACACAAAAGCAAAAAATGTGACCGGAAAAATACGACGTGGATACGGATTGCAGCTCTTTTAACATCTCTGTCATTTAAAAGACTATGCATAGACTGATTGAGTCTTTTTACTGACTATACTGCAGAAAGTTAGAGACTTTATAAACAGGAATGTAGACCGTGGTTAGAGTGAATAAATTTATTTCGATTCCAGATTAACAACCGTACCGACCTGCTGCCCGACGTCCACCTGTCGCTGGTGTGGAATGACACCAAGTGCGATACGGTGACGGCCACCAAGCTCCTAACAGACATGAGCTGTTCGGGCGTCGTGGCCTTCTTCGGGCCGGAGGGCCGTTGCCACACAGAGGCTATCATAGCGCAGTCCCAAAACTTGCCAATGATCTCATATGTAAGTGTTTTTAATGTGAAATTTAGCAGTGTTAACGTTCTCGTAATTGCTCGAGTCGATGCTATAAATAGCGGCACAATAATGAAATGATATTTTGTTTTTTGCAGAAATGTTCCGACTATCAAACCTCGAAATTGCCTAATTTCGCCAGGTTGGAACCTCCGGATGCACAGGTATGTATAAAAGTGTACGTGAACGATTCCTGGGTCAGGGGGATGAAGAAATTTATAGATTAAAACCTCATTATAATATATATAACCTCAAACATTTTAAATATCTTTTTAATTAAAAATATGAAAATTAAGTAAATACTTTGTCGGGTTGCTATTACGACGATTAACAAATTAAAAAAAAAACAAATAATTTTTCATTTCTGCTTCACTAATATACTTCATTAATAGCAACAAGATTTTCTTGACAAATAGATTATCAGAGATAAAAATAATTTTCAATTAGAGACCAAAAGTTCCTGAATTAGCACGTTCTACCCAACAATCATAATTTTTGTATTGAAAGTATTAATTTAAAATTTTTAAGCTTTTAATTTTAAACATTATGATTAATAAGTATAATTATAAGTAAGTAGTTGACCCGGCAGACTTTGTACGGCCTCACTGATACGTAAAAAGACCTAAAGTTGTATAAAATTATTTTAAAACAAACAAATCGAATCCGTTTAAAAAAAAAAACATTTTTTGGTTAAAGCAAGTTGCTTAATTACAAAATAAAGTTTTCACCAGCTTTACAACCAGTCTTGTTCCATTGCATAGTCGAGGTTGGTCGAATTTTTCTCACCTTTTAAACCTTCCCAAGACCTCCAGTTCAAGACAGATAAGATAAATCCGTTCAGCCGTTCTCGAGTTTTAGCGAGACTAACGAACAGCAATTCATTTATAATAAAAAAAATTATTTATATATATATATAGATAGATGTTATAGATAAAAGGAAATGAATTTTCAGCTAAATTAATACAATGATATTGTTTTTGCATTTGGAAGATAAATATTGATTTGTAATAAATGTTACAGGCAACGAAATCTGTGATTTCTCTGTTGCGGTACTACAGATGGAATAAGTTCTCGATACTGTACGAGGAGTCGTGGGTGACAGTGGCCTTGACGCTGGAGAACCACGCCAAGAAGAATAATATGACGGTGAACCACCAGAGACCGGTGATCGACGGCTTCAAGTGCTGCGAGGAGAAAATGAGCTGCTGTGCACCAGGCTTCTGGTACCAGTTCATACAGGAGACCAAGAACAGAACTAGAAGTAGGTATTTGTGACTTTGGGAGACATCGGGAATCGAACCCGGGCTCGGTAGTGCAAAAATTAATATTGATATGTCATTGTATGTGCCGTTTCATAAGTGTCTAGTGTAGGGGGTAAATATACAATATTTGTTTTTCTCCAAATTATTGTATGGGGGGGTAAATATTCAATATTTGTTTTTTATCTAAATTATCGTATGGGGGGTAAATATTCAAGATTTGTTTTTATCTAAATTATTGTATGGGGAGCAAATATGATAAACTTTAATGTGTCTATATAAAATGGGGGGCAAATAAACAATATTTGTTTTTGTCTGTGTTGTAAATGCAAATATAAAAAAATATTATTTTGCAGTATATGTCTTTCTTGGATCTCCGGCTGGGTTGAATGACATGATGACGGCCATGGAGTCGCTGCAACTGTTTGTCAAAGGAGAGTACATGGTGATATTTGTTGATATGATGACGTACACAGCGAAGGATTCCTTGAAATATTTGATGAGTAAGTTGAACGTATAGAATATAAAATTCCCGTGTCACACTGTTCGAACTTGAACTCCTCTGAAACGGCTTGACCGATTATCATGAAACTTTGTGAGCGTATTGAGTAGGAGAATCGGCCAACATCTATTTTTCCATCGCCCTAAATGTTAAGGGTACTCCACCCCTACATTTTTTAAATTCTTTAGACAAAATTTTTAGTTTCTATTTTTTATGATGCAAAAATACATACAATCCTAAATTTTCACCCTTCTACGATCAACCCTTATTTTTTATTTATTAATTGAACATTGAAATCACATGTATGGCAAAACGTTTGCCGGATCAGCTAGTAGGGAATATAAATATCTTTTGTGTGTGTGTTCACTAGGTCGACAGAATGATATGTTGAATAATAGCCGCAATTAAATTGTAGATAATTTATTTTTCCTCATAATTAATACACCACCCAGATAGCGAGACGCTATACTATAGTTATGTATATTGGTAAAACATAATTTTTCATTATGGTTTTCAAAATATTGAAGAAAAAAATAATATAGAAGTTCGAATAATGTACACAATTTTTTTTTTAGAAAATACGCGATGTGTTGATAAAAATTGATTTATTTTTTTAGATCTTCCTAGGTCGTTTTTAAAATCGGGATATAAATATTTCTATCAAAATAAATTTTAAGATATAATAAGAATTGCTGGTCGAGTTTTAGTGAGACAGCAATTATTTTTTATAAAACATAATATTATTTATGTTAAGTGTTTAATACTCTTTCAGAGGCTGGAGACCATGGTCCAGAGACATTTTGTCAAAACACCCCAGAATTCAGGAAGAGGGCCCAATCTCTGCTGGTGGTGGTTTCGTCAGAACCAGAACGGAGCTATGAAGACTTCACAAGCAAAGTTCAAGTGTACAATACAAAGGCGCCGTTTCAATTTCCGCTTCCGGCGGTTTTTGAAAATAAATTTATAAAGGTAATATATAATCATAGTAAATAATCTGAGAGGTATTGGGCGAAGTATCTACCTCTATACAAAAAATAATTAGGGGTAACGGACCAGTCAAGTGGTGTATAGTGAACTACCCTCATTACAAAATGTCTGGTAATATATGATGAGTGAAATAAATGAGGTGTATTTTTTTAATAACCTTTCAAATGTTAAATAAATACAGTATTATGAAGTAAATCGCTTGGATACGTCAAATATGGTTTTTTGTTATTTATCTGTTGGTGAATATAATTTTTTATCACTGAAAAATTTTATCACGGCCTCAAAAATCACGCTATATACCGATCGTTCCGTTTTACTAATAAGTTTATTGAAATTTCAGTACGTAAATAAAATCCCAATAGACCAATATACAAGCAATACTCCGCGAAAAACCCACAACCACTCGACGCAGGTTTCGCTCCGACACCGGAGCATCATCAGGAGATATTGCCTCTACGAACGCGTTCGATGTGTGTTGGTAAGTGGTTGTGGGTTTTTCGCAAGTGTTGTTGTCTATTGGGATTTTGTACTATGGACTTCCGCAAGGTAACTGATTCTATGAATTATTTCAGTACGTGTCAATATACGCAGCGTATCTGTACGACTCGGTGAAGTTGTACGCGACGGCCCTGCACTACTTGATCGAGGAGGAAACGGTGAAGAAGAACGAGACACTCACACATACAAGACTGATGAGCATCGCCACTAATGGCACGCGGATCGTCTCCAAAATGATTGATATCACGCCATTTAAAAGTATGTTTGTAATTCTTTAATAACCGTTTAAATAGTTACTTGAAAAGTGACAAAGTAAGAACCGGCCAAGTGCGAGTCGTGCCTTTTAGTATTTTGTTATGTGATGATGATGATGTAAGTGTAGGCTACATACATCATCTGTGAACTTCAACTGTCTATCAATGTTCATGACGCAGCCTGGTGATAGGACAGACAGACAGACGGAGTCTCATTAATATACTAAAGTGAAGAGAATGCTATGGGATCGCCATCACATCACTCGGAGGTATCTCAGAAAACGAATCATTGAAATTGTCTCATAAAAATTGTTTTTTTTTTCAAGTCGGTTTAAAAGAGGCCGTGAAATGTCTATCCTTATTTTTTTTATTTTCATAAATTTTATTATATATTTATAATATTTTGTTATATATATGGAGATCGCTTTTTACAGGTGTGTCCGGAATGTCGATTCGCCTGGACGAACGGGCTGATTCCGAGGGCAACTTCTCAGTGCTGGCCTTCAAGCCGATCAACTCCAGTGACAATGTAGTCAACTGCACACACAGCATGATCCCAGTGGGCCACTTCCAGCAGTGCACCAGGGAATTTCCCGTAAGCATTTATTCAGCTCAAACAATATGAGGGTAGAGAACTAACGCAGAAGTAAAGGACGTAAGGGACGTCTTTCTTACGACTTTTGATATTATTTTCATTATTCTTGACCTATACACTTAAATAAATAAGATTATTAAATATTACTCATATTCTTCGGGGTTCAACACCGCGCTAGTTTAAAATTAAAAATAATTTTCTTCCCAGATAAAACAAAATTAAGAAACAAAAAACTAAGCCATAAGTCTCGTTGTATTCCCCTTGAAACTTAATATAGGATTACTCTTAATTTTTTTGCCTTATAAAGTAAACTGATGACTATATCTAACTTTAATACTGTCGAAATAAAAGATATATTTAAGATATTGTTCACAGGAATACAAGTTGAATCCGAAATTCCCAATCGACTGGCCGGACAGTGTGAAACCAGAGGATGAGCCATCGTGCGGGTTCTTAAACGAGAAATGCCCCAAGGATGACTCCCAAATCACGTCTCTGGTGGTGGCTGGGACGCTGGCAGTGGCTCTCTTCTGCACCCTCGTGGTCACCATCAGCATCTACCGCAAGTGGAAGATCGAGCAAGAGATCGAGGGACTTCTGTGGAAGATAGACCCACATGAAATTGGGGGGTATTTAGGGAGCGGCTTCGTTTGGTCGCCCAGTAAGGTGTGTTCTGCAATTCTATAAGCCCCCCATTTATAAAAACTAATTTTGTAGATCGGGATAAAAGTGTATATTTATTTTAAATAACACTACACAACACAATATATAACCAACCACTCAACTATTATATTTAAAATCATAACTATACAAAACCATTATTAAAATTAAACAATTAATTTAACAGTCTATAAAATTTGACTAACTTGTAAATTAGTTAAAAAAAAAAACAATTTTTATGTGACAATAAATGTTGCATTTATTTAGTTTGAAGACTAAGGTTTGTGAATGAATGTTTTGTATGCATGCAATGTGGGTTTGATACTCGAAAGGGGTAATCTTAAAAAAAAAGAAAAACACTATTAACGGATTTAAGTTATATATTTTTATAAAATTTATATACATAACATTATTTTAAATTTTCACCAAACTTATGTCCGTTAATTAAGTGTTTTTCTTTAAATGAGTAATAGTTATGTCAATAAAAGACAGTATTAAAAGTAATAATGTTGACATTAAATTTCAGCTAAGCTTAGCAAGTGGCATATCCGGAGAGAGCAAGTGCTGCACCCAGATTTTCACGCCCACAGCCCAGTACAAGGGGAACGTAGTCAGGATTAAGGAGCTCAAGTTCTCAAAGAAAAAGGTACAATTGATCTTTTGTTTCATTTATACGCTTGTTAGCAGTGTCAATTTTTGTTCTTAAACCACAAGAACGATTTTTGTGAAATTTGAAACGACACGTTGGTAGAAAATGAAAGTTTGTGAGAATTCAAAATTGCTTTTATTTTACTGCTATTTAGCGAATATAATTTACAAGCTTGGGCTAGACATAGTCCCTTATATTTGGAAATCAATTCCTATTCTCTGATTTTAATTATTGTATGATGCGTTTGAAATCTGAGGGTAGCTAGTTCAATCATAAAGAGTGTTTAAAAAATAGCGTAGGAAGTACTGATATAATTCGCTGACTTGAATTGACTAAAATATATATTTGTGGGCTTCCAGGACATATCCCGGGAGGTGATGAAGGAAATGCGTCTGTTGCGCGACTTGAGGCACGACAACCTGAACTCGTTCATCGGGGCCGTGGTGGAGCCTCTGCGCATCTTGCTGCTCACGGACTACTGCGCCAAGGGCAGCCTCTACGTGAGTTCTTCTTGCTCTAGGGGCTAAAGCTTTCTAATCCACCAGCCTCCATTAATTCTCTGTCTAACATTTATATTGGCTCGCTTTTGCCCCTTATTTTTCACAGTTTTCCACTGAACTTCCAAATTTGAATGTTTAGGAACTGTTTTTATGAATAGGAAAATTTTAAGGTATTTGTTATAGAGTACATAGAGATTATTATTCATTTTTATTTTTTTATATAATAATACAATTCTTTGAAAGAAGAAAATAAATTGTGAATTTTCATATGCGATGCAAAAAGACGGGGAGTGAAAATTTATAAATTAAGTTTATATTATAATTATATAGTGAAAAATTTCCAAAAGTTACACAGTTAATATATTATGTATGCGAATTTATTTAAATAACAATATTTTTTATTATTGTCTAAAATTATATATGTGATGTTAAATGGTGTTCTTTTCAGGATATAATAGAAAATGAGGATATCAAGTTAGATAAGATGTTCATTTCGTCATTGGTGCATGATCTCATTAAGGTTAGTTTTGAAATGTTTGCGTAATTAACTATTAATGTATATCTTTAGTAATAAATTGCAAATAAAAGAGAATGTTCGATACATAATGCAATCTGTATAAAGGTTTTTAGTCTTCAGTCAACATTTTAAAATGTAAGGAGGTTTTATTAGGGTTTTATAAAGATAAAATATTCGTCGAGAAATCACATTTTGTAACAGGCAAGTGGGTGCAGCCTATTCTTTTGGAAAATTATTTTAAATTTAATAATAATAAATATAATTTAATATATAATACATTTATTTTATTTTATCTATCTACCCTTGCCTAACCCACTTAGCCACGCACCTTAGATTCGAAAATTTCCTAAAATTGTGCTTGTGTATATAAAATATAAATAATTTTCCAGGGTATGATTTTTATCCACACTTCGCCATTGATGTTTCATGGAAATCTCAAATCTTCAAATTGTGTTGTCACGTCACGATGGATGCTTCAGGTAAACTTTGCCCATTCACTCAAACAATTGTTAATCATAGGTTTTTATATAGCTAATTTGGTAGCTTTTATAAATACGTAGAGATGCTTCATGAGGTAAACATATTAAAAATTATAAAATTAATAGCGAATAAAATATTCACATAAGGCATTAACATAAGCATACTTTGTCAAAGCAAGTAAAATTGCAGCTTCAGGAGATAGAAAATAAAAATTGCATGAGTTTTTGGTATTTGTATATGTTAAGCATGCATTGAACGCAATCTTATGTATTTTCTTTCTAGGTAACTGATTTTGGTCTTCATGAGATAAGAAATAGTGCCGAAAACGATTTTATTGGAGAACATCAATATTATAGAGGTATTTTTATTATTTTATTTCTGAATTCTAATCGATGTTTATAAAAAAATAAAATCTAAGGTCGTCTGTGTCTTTTTTGATAGTAAGAACATAATATATTACAGAAGTATATAAGTATATATTATATATATCCAACATACAAATTACATACAAAATATTTCAAATATTATATAAAAGTAGAAATAACAAATACAAAAGATTGCCGATGATATTTTATAACTGAATATTACGATACTTGAAGTCTATCGGTGGAAAACAAAATTGAACCTTAGTACCGTCTTAAGAAGGCGTTTTTCGTCAGGTTTACTATGGAAGTCGCCAGAATTGTTGCGACAGCTGGACTATCCCAACGGTAACGTGGGTGGGACGCAGAAGGGAGACGTGTACGCGTTTGGAATTATTTTGTACGAGATCATTGCTCGGCGGGGACCCTTCGGATTCACTTCTCTAGAACCCAAAGGTATACTTATATACTAGTAGCGGACGTATACGTATACGTACGCGTAAATTAAAAGAGTGAGAGTAATAATTGAAATCTGGAACAGAGATCGTGGAGCGCGTGAAGCGAGGCCCGGACTCGTCGGAGGGCTCGGAGCCCTTCCGGCCGGACTGGCGCGCACTGCAGGGCGACGTCGAGGACTTCGCGCTGGGCGTCATGCGCGACTGCTGGGCCGAGGAACCCGCCGCGCGACCCGACTTCGCCACGCTGCGCTCGCGCCTCAAGAAGCTCAAGTCCGGCAAGTGAGTCTCGCCGGCGAGTGCCACTGTGCCACTGTGACACTGTACCATTGTGACACTGTACCATTGTGACACTGTACCATTGTGACACTGTACCATTGTGACACTGTACCATTGTGACATGTACATTGTGACACTGTACCACTGTGCACTGTACCAATGTGACACTGTACCAATGTGACACTGTACAATGTGACACTGTACCATTGTGACACTGTACCATTGTGAATGTACCATTGTGAATGTACCACTGTGACACTGTACCAATGTGACACTGTACCAATGTGACACTGTACCAATGTGACATGTACCATTGTGACACTGTACCATTGTGACACTGTACCATTGTGAATGTACCATTGTGACACTGTACCACTGTGACACTGTACCACTGTGACACTGTACAATTGTGACACTGTACCATTGTGACACTGTACCATTGTGACACTGTACCATTGTGACACTGTACCATTGTGACACTGTACCACTGTGAACTGTACCACTGTGACACTGTACCAATGTGAATGTACAATGTGACACTGTACCATTGTGACACTGTACCATTGTGACACTGTACCATTGTGACACTGTACCATTGTGACACTGTACCATGTGAACTGTACCACTGTGACACTGTCCAATGTGACACTGTACCATTGTGACACTGTACCATTGTGACACTGTACCATTGTGACACTGTACCATTGTGACACTGTACCATTGTGACACTGTACCATTGTGACACTGTACCATTGTGACACTGTACCACTGTGACACTGTACCAATGTGACACTGTACAATTGTGACACTGTACCATTGTGACACTGTACCATTGTGACACTGTACCATTGTGACACTGTACCATTGTGACACTGTACCACTGTGACACTGTACCAATGTGACACTGTACCAATGTGACACTGTACCAATGTGACACTGTACCATTGTGACACTGTACCATTGTGACACTGTACCATTGTGACACTGTACCATTGTGACACTGTACCACTGTGACACTGTACCAATGTGACACTGTACAATTGTGAATGTACAATTGTGACACTGTACCATTGTGACACTGTACCATTGTGACACTGTACCATTGTGACACTGTACCACTGTGACACTGTACCACTGTACCATTGTACCATGTGACACTGTACCAATGTGACACTGTACCAATGTGACACTGTACCAATGTGACACTGTACCAATGTGACACTGTACCAATGTGACACTGTACCAATGTGACACTGTACCACTGTGACACTGTACCACTGTGACACTGTACCAATGTGACACTGTACCAATGTGACACTCTACCATTGTGACACTGTGACACTGTACTGTATTGTTGCAGGTCGAGAAACATCATGGACCAAATGATGGACATGATGGAGAAGTACGCCAACAACCTGGAAGAGCTAGTCAACGAGCGGACGAGGCTGTTGATAGAAGAGAAGCAGAAGACGGAAGACCTCCTGCACCGGATGCTACCCAAGTGAGTAACGGAATAGATATATATCAATGTCGATGCTTTCTCTGTTGAATATATGGCGGCTTTGGATATTCATGCGAAGCAGTTCCTCTTATGGACAAAGTTTTTAAAATTTGGTCGGTTTATTGGCTGTCTCATTTAAATTCTTTAAAGCAGAAAGGGGTGGTTTAATACTATTAAAATGCATTTTTTTATGTAAAAAATAAATACAAACACTAATTCGTTGGCTTAAAATTGTAAATAAGTTAATATTCAAATAAGCTTTTCTGCCATGGAGAGTTTGCCCTTCATACGTCGCTGGTCCACCAGTATTGCGATATCCCTTCCCCAGCCCTGTATATAATTTTGCCGATTCAAAGCCATTTAACAAATTAACGAACGTCAATCGAAACCGCCTAACGCATGTTCACCATTGCTAGTTGTAAGATATAGTCAGACGCAAATACAACAAGCCGCATCGCTGTGGTCGCGTTTACTGGTTTACATTTGGTCCAAAGCTTTTAATAACCATACAGCTTTTGTCAAGCGTGGACTAATACGTAGGCGTACGATCCATAGGATGGACTTTATGTAAAGCAGTGTTGGTGAAACATGATATTCACATTGTTGTACTTGTGTTGTTTTACAGATGGGGTTGAAATCCATTATTGAAATCGTGATATGTTTGAGGTAAACTATCTATTGGTGACTAGTGCTGTAGGATTATTAACATAGTGGTTAGTTCGCTTGGGGTATCGGGCACTTCGGTTTTGGCCTTTTGAGCTTTTATCCCTATTTTGACAGCATGCTTTCCTTGTGTAGAGTTGTGTAGCGAGGTGAGTACGGTTTTAGCATGCCTGATGTAAAGTCCACCGCTTAGTTTCGATTTGTTTGTTTTGCGATATGGTCATGTTAGTTTTAAGTTTAAGGTCTTCGGAGGTTTTTGAATTTAGTTTCTGTAGAAGTTTTAGTTAGAGGATTTGTTGGACATAATTGTGTGGAATAACGAGCTGCTCGTCGCAGGTCAGTCGCACGTCGCCTCACGACGGGTGAGGGCGTCGAGCCAGAGTCGTTTGACGCAGTCACGATTTACTTCAGCGACATAGTCGGCTTCACGGCGATGTCCGCTGAGAGTACTCCCTTGCAAGTCGTCAATTTCCTGAACGACTTGTACACCGTGTTCGATCGCATCATAAGGGGCTACGATGTCTACAAAGTGGAGACAATCGGTGATGCCTATATGGTGGTAAGTAAAAGCGTTTCAATTATTAGTCCTTTTTGTTTTCTATATACTAATAATAATAATATTGACCTGACCTGTTGATTCTTAACAATGAATTTAGTAAATTATAGAGAATGGTGATCATAAACAGTTGTCTTAGTAGTAATACTACTAATGTTATACACGCGAAAGTTAATAGATGTTTCTTATTTTGGTAATAACACGTTGATTTTATAGACTCCTAAGTAATATAAAGTTGTAGCAGATAATAACAATTTTGTTATATTCTACCCCATCAGGTGTCCGGTCTGCCGATAAGGAACGACGACAGACACGTCGGAGAGATTGCATCCATGGCGTTAGAACTTTTGAACGCCGTCAAGAGCCACAAGATCTCGCATCGGCCCAACGAAATACTCAAATTGCGGATAGGGATACATACCGGTATAACTCCATGATATTTACAGTTTTAGTATAATTAATAGAATCAGGCGTTACTTTACGGAAGTCCATAGAACAAAGTTTTGTTGTGAATTTTGTCGTAGAGTATTGAGAGCTAACATATTGGTCTAATAGGGTGTTGGACAGTTTTAGTGTTTTTCTTGTACAGTCAAGGTACTACTATTACTATTACTATATAGGCTTATACCGCAATTCGAAGTAACCTTATACTGGAGCTGTTGTTACCCGCGGTAATTCACACGTAGCAAAGCTTGTTATAGTAATTATTCATATGATTATAACTTTGAAAGAATGTTCAAACTAAGATGTCCTGGGAAAAGGAGTAATGAGTGTGGAAGAAGCGAGGGAGGTTGCGAGGGTCATAGGGAAGGCTGAATGGGAAAGAGGCGTTGATTCCGCTTTGCGATTCCAGGCGCGGTGGTGGCCGGCGTGGTGGGGCTGACGATGCCGCGGTACTGCCTGTTCGGGGACACGGTGAACACGGCGTCTCGCATGGAGTCGAACGGGGAACCGCTGCGCATTCACATCTCGCCGTCCTGCAAGCAGGCGCTCGACAAGATCGGCGGCTACATCGTGGAGCCGCGGGGCTCCATCCCCATCAAGGGCAAAGGGGTGGTGAGTTCTTTGCCTTTGTATGCTGGAGGGCTAAGAGACTTTGTTTCACCGCTGCCTTTGTCACTTAGTTACAAACCTTCTGGCTGGTGGGCGCGACAGAGAAGGCAATACAGAAGCGGCCGGTGGAGGGAGAGGAACGGCCTCTGTTCTGTCGGCCCCGCCGCAGCCCTCGGCTCACTGATTCCAGGCACCCTTCAATATCAGGTACTAACGTTTTCTTTGGATTTTCAAGGTTTTTCTGATGTGCTCATGTTCATTACATTCTCTATTAACCTGAATCGTCAAATCATGCAGTGATTTTTCATTCAAAGAGGAACGCGTAATTATTGTATTTTACTTCCTATACTCCAATGCTTTTCGAACTGAGATGGTATGGTGTGTGAGCTAATAGTGTGGTGTGGTGTGACAGAGTTGCGTAACGAATCTCGCGGCGTCAGGCAGAGACTGTACAGTGGGGCCTCTTTGCCCGCGCACACCACTAAGCGATTCGACAGGGACTCCTCGCTTCGACACAGGTAAAACGTTCAGTAGCTCAAGATGAATTAACAGAAACACAATTTTACAGTCCGAGACCCAATCGAAAATAGAAATAATAATTTTAAACATATATCTATCCGAATTGCAGAAACGCCCTGAGCTCGATCGCCTCGTCGGCCTGCGAAGGCGACGTCTGTTCCGGGACGTGCGAGAACGCGTTGCGTACGGCTCGTTCGCTCGACGCGCTCGCTCGTCGCGAGAGGCCCTTTTTGCGCAGGCACAACACGACGCGTTCGCTCGACGCCGACGTTGCCATAGCAACCATTTGCGGGCCCACCTTCAACGGAAATGCGATCACAGAGGAAGCGAGGACGACCGAGGACAGCCCGCTCCTGCGCAAAGCGAGCCTCACGAACCGCGAGCGACCGCGGCGTAAGGTGCCCGACTCGGATTACATCGAGTTCTATAAGAAATGGCGCTCGCTGGAGAACGTGGACGTCAAAGGCGAACGCGGGAAGATGCCGCGGTTCGCGATTCGCTCCTGGCTCTTGGGCATCTTCAGCGGGGGCACTCGCAGTACTAACTCGTCGCTGCGTCGCGCCCCGCCGCTGCTTGACCGCGAATCGGCCGTCTGATTCCCTTAGTGTCGCCACACCCACGAAATTAGTTTAGCTTCCACGGATAATTGAAGAATGTTTTCTCCTAAGTATATTGAAATCAGCGATTCGGAAGCTCTGAATTAACCCAAGATGCACAGAGACAACGAAACCAAAGTGTTATGTATGCATATAATACGGCTATGCAAATTTAAAGTGCTTTATAAAACGAATTTATTTATTATTAAATGCCTATATTTTTATGGATATACTAATAATGTACGTAAGAATGAGTCTATATCGGTTAATTAAACATTTTTGTATCGAATGTGGATCTTGGGTTTTTTATACCCATGTATATTAGAGATATATGTATATTATATGCTGTTGTAAATAATATGTGTAAGTAAAACGATGTTACCGTGAATTGTGAAATAAGAGTTTAATGTTATTAAATAATTTCTATTGAACATTGAGTTTTAATACTGACGTCATCACGATTTTGTATTGATTGGTTTGAACGGGATTGAGATTTTAAGTACAGTACAAATTTGTGCCAAGATATTGACTAGGATACGTTATTCGAGGCCGAGTACAAAAACGTCATTTGCTGACTAGTTAACGGGCGAAGTTTCTTGAAATCAATTTTTGACAGCTGACATTTGACATGTCATACCTGTCCGTTATGGTTTGTCTATTATTTTATATTCGAATGAAAAAGTTTAAATATGTTTTGCTCTCGTTACATGTGAATATTTGTAAATAATATAAGGATTGGCGCAATTAAAGTAACTAGTGTTTATAACGTTTCTGTATTTGACCACATTCGAAACAATTTAAATAAGTAACTTAACTATTACTTAAGTACTATGCATACTATATAATTAAGTTAAAAAACCATTTAAAAATAAATTTTCACATACAGCGGCATACACGAAAAAAGATTCTTTTAAAATTACCCCATTTAAAGGATAAAATAAAACATTTTTATATAGAAAAATAAGCTTTTGCTTGTGTTGTGTCATGGCGAACACGATTTATTTTATTATTACAATAATTATAAATAAAATTAAAAAATGAGGTAAGTATACATATATGATCTGTCATATAGTGTAGCTAAATATATCAAACTTGCCATACTTAAAAATTAAATTTTAACTAGAAACTAACTAAATAGTGATTATTTTTCTCTAGTGACATGTTGTTTTTTTACAGAGAGCATATTTAATAACTAAAAAAAAACCGAACGATATTTGCAATTTGCCGTTTTTTTAAATACTTAATCGGATTCCAATCGCTTTCCATAAAAAAAAATTGGATAAACACTGAACAAATTTAAGACATCTGAAATTAATAACGTATTAGGCAACGCAAATCGAAGACAAGCTTTCGATAGATTTCATAAAAATTACGAATATGAGATATTTGTTAGGAATTAATTGCTCAACATTGCCCATTTAACTATTTTTAATTACGGAATAAGCATTTAATTAAGTTACTAAGCATCGGCGAGCAACGGCTGAGCCGCGGGGTCGTGTACTCCATTAACAACGAGGCGAATGTCACACTCCGGCACATGTTCGATGATGGGACAAGAGACGCTGGTGTATTCCTGACGAAGGCTTGGAGCCTCGAGGAGATTCTGCGGGCTCGGCGTTACCCGGTTTTCGCCTATCACCTTTAAGGAAGTATATTGAGGCTAAAAAGTGTTTACCCTTCATTGCATATTCATTGAAAACTAAAATATAAAAACTTTCAATTCAAAGATGTTCAGTTTTTACATAAGTAGTAAAGTTGTCTAAAAAGTGTCTTAAGAAAACTTCATAATTCAGTTATATAGTCTGCTCATAGTCTGTGTTAATTTGTTTTTACGAATAGAATTAATATTATAATCTGTATTTATTCTAAAATACTCACTTCCATAAGATATTCGTCGCTCCGATGATGCATCACACTATCGTTATGAGATTCTAAATGATTGCCCGAAGCAAATCTTAGTTTCTTTGGAGATTCTAAACTGCAACATCTATAAAATTTACATTTTTATAATAAGTTCAGAATGTATAAAACACTAGCTGATCCGGCAAACGTTTTACCATAAATATAATTTCTAGTAATCTTTTTTGTAGTTCTAAAATAATAATTAACAGTTTTAAGGGGATATGTTTATAATCTAAAGCGTTTTAATCTTTAAAAATATGCTCTGACTGTCAATTAATTATAGCAAATAATTTACAATATAATAAAATTGCGACTATCTAAGCTATCCTATCTTTTAAGTTAGACCAGAGTGCTCACAGTGTGCCAATTTAATTTAAATCGGTTAAATAGTTTTGGAGTCCATCGCGGACAAACATCGTGACAGGAGGCTATAAGGCAACCCCAAGAGTCTTCAATAATGTGATTATTTTGAATGACATCTTCGGTGTTTATCTGTCAAATTGTGTTTTTTACTGTTTTAATTAAAATACTCAGTTGTCACTTTTAACCACCCGTGGCAAATGACAAAAGAGAAGACTTAAAATACAAATATTAATATATATATGACTGATTTAGTTAATATGAATTGGTTTCCAATGCCCTCACTATTGAAACGACAAATATATCTAACACATTGATGAATTTTCCTTCTTTTCCTTTTTATATGTATTAATTCTTTAAATATAGTTTACACAAATTATGTCTAAAACTTTAATGGACTGTATTCGACGGTTGGCATTTAGAAGGTATGAATGTAGGAGCAATTAAAAAAAAAAAACCCCAAAAATTTTCCACACTGGTACTTGAAAAAAAAAATTTTTTCTTCTTTCATTAAAAATATTCGCAATATTTACTGTTTCAGAGTCTGTTTCCATTGTCAGAGAAAGCATTTTTTAGCTAGTTCATACAATAGTTCGCAATAGCTCTAACCATATAGGTTAAGCTCTTAACTAAATAATTAAAAATCTAATAGCTAATACCGATGCGAACAGACTTTTATAATTCGTGCCGAACATTCGTGTGATGAGCTTTACCTATGTCCTGTGTATTTGTAATAATATAGCAATATATGATAATCAGTTATGTAAACAGCCCTAATACAAGGGTTTGTGTGTGTTTGAGTATACACTATAGAGCTGTAAATAGTGTTATAGGTGTTCGTGTTATGTATACCTGTGCAAGCCGCCGACTTGGGTCTTCCAGCCCTTGGACTTGAGCGAGCTCCTGTTCCGCTTGTGGGCCGCGAGAGGCGCGTCGTCCCTGCGAATGGCGCGTCTCCTGGCCCGGCTGTCGGCCGCGGCGGGCTCTTCGCCGCGCACCCAGTACGTCACCTGGTCCCGTTTGCCCTTCATCGACACGATTCCCCGCTCCTCCAGGATGTAGCCCCCGAGCTGGTCCAGCAAGGCCTTGCAGGCCGAGCTGCAGTGGATCTTGAGCGCTGGGGAAATATGCCGTGCTGAGGTGCATTGCCATAGATTGGTAGACACGTGGCTCAAAAAGCAGCACGTGATGCCGGACTCTTTTGAGTGTTGTTTGCTCGATTTCGGGAAAGCATGCAATTATGGATACAAACGCGCATGGCAACCGTAGCGTAGAACGTGTGTAGTCGCACTGAAATACAATGAGGTAACTTTCCGATTTTATTTAGTAATTCTTATTTTTATAAAATTGTAAGATTACGTGCAACGAGATTTTTCACATCCAGGAATTAAAGAACTTCGATTCGAATTCAGTCCGGCCTGAAGGACCAATAGTTGATGTTAGTTGTATACGCAGCGTTCGGTCACTTCGTATGGATGTGACGTCATAGTATAGACGTTACTGCATACTTTATATACTTACGGACACCAGTAGATTCAAATCGGCTGGCAGTGTTCACTGTATCGCCGAACAAACAATACCGAGGCATTTTCAGTCCGACGACGCCTGCGCACACAGGACCTGTTGACATTATATAGAATTGTATTTTCGAGAAAGAGCTCTTCCCCCAACAAAATTATATGTATAAAAATAAAAATTAGATTGTCACTGTATTGTCGAAATTTTCATTCGAAATATAACGGAAAAGAAAATTAATGCTACGCTTCGCATATAAAATAAATTGACGAGTTGCGTTATTGAAAAAAAGTTCGTTTATAATTTAAATTTGTGTATTGGCGGCGATCGTCGGATGGATGTTCAAAGTAAACGAAAAACCACTTTGTTACAGTGTAGTGACAACTATCTTTAATCATTTAAAGAAAAACACTTTATTAATGAATTTAAGTTATGTATTTTTGCAACATTTAAATATATTTTACGTTATTTTAAATTCTACCGTGACAACGCACGCTGTAAAGTACGCGAAACGCCGGAACATTTTAAAATAACGTAAAATTTTGCAAAAATGTTTTTTTATGAGCAATAGTTATGTCTATAAAAGACAATAATATATCTTTAATCATCTGAAACAAGAGCTTATATAGAAACTTAAAGTAAGTTGCGACGGCTTGAAACATTAACATATCTCTTATGGGTTCATAAAATAGTGCACAAAAGTCGAGTGACATCTTTATAAGGACATATCAATTCTAATCGTTAACATATTTAGAAAAGAAAAACACTTAACTAACGGATTTAAGTTATGTATTTTTGCAAAATTTAAATATATTTTACATTATTTTAAATTTTTCCGACGTTTCGCGGATTTTACTGCGTGCGGGGTCAACCGTGACCACACACAAACTGTTTTTCTTTAAATGAGTTATGTCAAATGACAATATTGTATTTAGAATTGTAAGAATATCTTCTAAGTTATTGAACAAAAGCTAACCTGCGTTTACTGGAATGCATTTAGGGTCTACGTAAACGGTTGTATTTTTTTTATTATCAGACCTTTACATAACTGACATATTTTTTTTATTTTTCAGTGAACTAATCAATTTCATACGCCTTTAAGAGACTGACATATTTCGGGATAACGCTATTCAAAATGGGTAAATAATAAATTACTGTCTTAAATACAATTGCCTTTCCAAAAAGGGGAGTGTTATTCCTGTAATTTGAATAGTATGCTCACCAGAATGGATGCCGATTCGCAGCAGCAGCCTCTGATCGGGCCGGTGGCGGACGCGGAAGGCGCGGGTCGCGGAGAGCAAGGCCAGCGCCATCGAGGCTATCTCTCCCGCGTGAAGGATTCCGTTGCGGATAGGCAGGCCTGACACCTTAATACACCGGATTGGAACGCGTAACTTTCAATGTTTTGCAAATGGCAACAAAATCACACAGTTTATTGTTAGTGATCACAGCCAACAAATATTTGTTTATACCAATTTGGACCGAACTGGGAATCGAACCCAGGACCAGCATGGTTTTAATTGAGTAAACTAATTAGATAAAGTAAAAGAGAGTAGTGGGTCCAAAAAAATAGACTAGTAATCCTAAATAAATTATATTTTGAATGAATATACTTCAGGTCACAAGACGTAAGCTTTAAATTGTATACACACGTTTTAATCCCGTACTATCGTAAATAAAAATATTCTGATACTTACAACCATATAGGCGTCGCCGATCGTTTCCACCTTGTAGACGTCGAAGTTTTCTAATATAGAGTCGAAGCATGTGTAGAGATCATTTAAAAAGTCGACAACCTGGAATTCATTTGTGAACTGTGAGCGATAGATAAGTGTTATTTAAAATTATTTGTCAATTTTAAACTACTAAATGTATTTTAATTAATCAGTAATGTATCAGAACACAACTTCAATAAATAGAAAATGATTATATATAACGCTTTAAATATGCTCAAATATCTCTGGAATGAAAAACAACTAATGTTATCTCTTTCTCTAATGTTATAGCGGTCACGTTGTGAGAACGGTGCAATTATTTGCTTAGAAGTTTTTTTTTATTTATTTATTTGAACCTTCTTCGAGATAAAACGAACTCGCTGTACTGGTCTGTACTCGAGTAAATTACTATGTACAATCATATTTGTCATATAATTTGAAAATGGAACGATCTACTTCCCAACATGCTGACCAAAGAGGTCACTTATCAAATTCAAATTTCGAACTGACTTGCACATAGAAAGCTGTTTAGTGAAAATTCCGCGCATTATTTGAGAAAAGTTCTATACAAGTTTTGGCCTTAAACTAACCAATTAATGCCTCTCAAAACCATTAGATATATGGAAAGAGGTATAAGTAATTAATAGAATCAGTTACTTTGCTGGAGTCCATAGTACAAAACCCTATTAGACCAATCTACAAGCAAAAACCCGTAACCACTCGACGTACTTGTCCCGACACCGCAGCATCCTCAGGAAGTTGACTCACACTGATCGTAGAGGATTTAAGATTTATCCATGTAGGATTCTGTTCAGTCAAACAATGTTAGCAAGGTCTGTCGATGTATAAGGTAAGGTACCTGTAAGGGCGTGCTCTCAGCAGACATGGCCGTGAAGCCAACAATATCACTAAAGTATATGGTTACGGAGTCGTAGTTCTCTGGCAATACTCGCCGCCCGCGCTTCAGCTGTTCCGCTACTGGCGCAGGCAGCATCTCTTCTAGCAGCGCCTCTGAAAGCAGCAATTTTTAGGTGAAACTTCTTTACGCTTCTTTCTTTTTACGTGATGTCAATGTTACGATAAGCGTGATCGGGCGAGGAAAACGGGAGTTCAGTGGAGGATATAAACAATAGAATGCAATGTACGCGCAGATTTTCATTCTCCCTTCGTAATAATGAATAAATAAAAGATTAAAGGAATTAATTTACGAATGAAAATATGAAATAAATTTCAATATTTGTAGATCAGTCAACTTTTCATGATGGGGTTTCGCGCGTTCATGTTGTAGGTGTGTTACAGTATTACCATCATTTTTTGTTTTTTTACTACCTTTTTGCCTGGCTAGAGTTCGGCCCCAGGTGCCAAGGTTGGTTTAATTAATATATGTATGTACATCTATATATTGTACACACACACATACGTAGAGGTGGAGTGAAAGAAGTTTCATGTTATTCAAGGGACAAGAAACAAACGAAACGGTTGTCTTTGTTCCGCTGATCCTCACTATGTTATAAGACACGAACGTCTCTATATGAGCAGCGGTTATACATAGAAAATTATATTTTATTGTTATTAAGTGTATGTCTGAGTAATCCGATAATTCGTAATTTATTCTTCTATGTAACGACGCGTCACTGTAGCTAAAACGACACGTAATTAACATTTTGATTAAAAAAAAATCGGATTTTGTTTTTACTCTTTCTCAGTTGTGATTAAAGTTTAAGACAACTCAATCAGCTATCACAGGTCACAATATTCAAACAGAATTTCCGATAGTGACCCAATTTGATCCGCTGACGACTAGTTATAGATATTTTAGGTGCGAGGATTTAGGATCGAATAAGCTTAAAAGTAAATAAAATAATGTATTATCTAATAAGGGTACGAACAAAAATCTTTATTATGGAAATAGATAAAAGTCTATAAGCTTAAGATTGGTAAGCATAACAAGATTAATTCAAGTAAATATCATTAATTAAAATATTATTAGAAATACTCTTTTTTTTAGAATAATTTAAACTCATCTCATTTTAACAATTTTTTGTCTCAATATAGTTTAATTATTAAATAATATTACTGATTGCATTATAACACAGGTTTTTTTCAAAACTTATTTTTTTTATACATAACTTTTTCACGGTTTTCCTTCCAAAAATGTAATACGCCAAAGAAGAAAAAAAATACTGACCTGTTTTCTTTTTCTCTTCCTGTAACTGATCGGTTCGTTCATCAACTAGCGCCTCCAAATTGTTAGCGTACTTTTCCATCATAGCAATCATGTTGTCGAATATATTTGGTTTCCTGTTAAATAAAACCTCAAATTATGGAAAAAAAACAAAGAAAAAATGTAATTACAGATTTAATATACATTTCATTAGAGAATATTAATTGTTCAGATAATGATTATTATTAAATACTCGTATTTTAACAAACGTAAACTACATATCTTGTCATGATAATTTTTCATTATAGTATGTTAATAAACATAGACTACATAAAACTGTTGCCATGACTACCATTTGGCATGGAAAACATAAGCTTTACAATATCTAAATTGCTATGTAATTATTTATTTTTCAAGTCAAATTTAAAAAAAAAAATTTAGTGAAACTAAGGCTTTTACTATTTCGCAAATATAACTAGAACAAAGAATCATTTGAAAATTATGTTTTTATTAAATAGGAAAAAAAATTAAACCCGTAAAGAACCCTAAAGCAAAAGTTGCTTACTTACTTTGAATTATAATAAAAAGCCCTTTGTTTTCCGATTAAGACTAACTAATTAAGACCCTATATATAATTATACATTGTTTGTCAGTATACATTTTTGGCAAAGGCCTACTTCGAATCCCGCCATTCCTGTATACTAATCTTGGCCAAACAGCTCCAGCTATTACCTTAATATCGTCAATCCACCTTGTAAACTTTTCCTTTTAACACTTTGAAGAATGATTAATGAATAAAATCTGACTGCACTCACATGCCTTTCCTCAGAGGTCGTAATCGTGTGCGTATAGCCTTAAAATCCGGGCGAGCGCTCGAGTCCTCTACCCAACATTCGGCGCAGCATTCTCTTACGCAGTCAAACCGATCCGCTAAAGCTTCCAGTGGGGGTCTGAAGTAATTGAGACACAAGAAAGAAAAGCTTGAGCTTACACAAATGGATTACGAATGGTTTTTGAAAACCCAGACGGCATATACAATGTAAACACGCGCATGTATAATTTATAATATCTCTATTTGGTTCCAAATAGAGGTATTATAAATTATAATATTGTCTTTTATTGACAAAACATTAAAAAAAAAAACACTGTATTAACGGATTTAGGTTATGTATTTTTGCAAAATTTAAATATGTTTTATATTATTTTTCCGACGTTTCGTGTGCTTTACAGCGTGCTTGGTCACCGTAGACGCACGTTTTTCTTCAAATAGAGGTATTTCTGAACCAATACGACTTAGGGATCTTCAAGAGCGTATCAATAAGCCAGATAAGCCGACAACGCGCTTTCCCCCCGACATTGTGAGAGACAATAAGGTGAGACTCATACCCGTTTGCAATAATAATATAGTGAATCTTTAACTAGAACGTATATTTTTTAGTTTTCTTATTAAATTATTCCTAACATGAAACGTTATTATATCAAAAAAAATTCGGTTTTCATAGCAAACAAAATTTACTTAACTTCAGTTTAAATAAAATAAAATTTAGTATATAAAACGCAGTCAAAAACCTAATTAACTATTTGAGCAACAACGGATCAGCGAAATTTAAATAGGAAAATATTTAAGAAGAATACATTGCTACGCCAGATGTTTCTAGTTGAGTTGCCCGTTTCTCATATCGATTGGGTTTATGGATTAGATCATGGAACGGCGTCAATCAGATGGCTGATTGAAGAATGATTGAGAATGACTGAAAATTGAACAGATTAGGCCACCGAGGTAAATGCGAGTGACATTTGACACATACCTACCTGTAAGGCGCTGGGTAGGGGTGCGCTACTCGACGTAAAAGGGAGGGCGGCGATGGAGCGCCCGGCCCAAAGGGACCCCGACGAGTGTGAAGTTCGTACAGGAGCAATGCGAAGGAATATACGTCAGACGCTGGCGAACCGCACCTAACTTCAAGCGATGTGGGAAAGGAGTCCTTCCCCCAACCGGCCGAGCGGAGCAGCTCTGGTGATAGGTAGACTAGACCTGTAATTATCGAAGGTAAAAATGATGTTAACGCCATCTTCACACATTTAATTTATTTATTTTATCCTGAAGGGAAAACTTTATAAACAATACAGACTTAAAACTGACAAATTTTCACATATAGCCAGAGAATATTTTATGACAACTAAAAATTAACTGAAATTTAGAAATCGACGAATAAGACATACATCACGAGAGTTAACCAAAAGTATAGTTGTTGAATAAAATGTAATGTTTTTCTTTTTCTTTTGAAAAATATGAAACATTTAGGTATATTTCTTTATGAACGATGAAAGCGACTTCAAATACCCATTATTTTAGTTTTAACGAAATCAATTCAGTAGAATAGTTTATAATCTCTCGTATGCGTCTGTTGAAAAAGAATTTTAAGTAAACATTAGTAGTAGTAGTAATAATAAAAATAGTTACACCCTAAACACAAATTTATTAGCCAGATAGATCCCGCTGTTCCACCTGCCTAACCTATGAACGAAACGAAAACCATTCAGAATGATAATAGTTTTTAGCGCCAAAAATTTTTCTTCATAACATACTTATTTATTCTAAATACATGCGCATATTTTGTATACCCCAGTTTTTCGCGGCAAAATAAATTCTTCACTCTCTGAGGGGGTTGTTCGTGACAGCAATCACGCAACAGTGAAATATATGTAAATAGTGTAATATGTTGTGAATGGTACGCGGACGAAAATAATAAAATTGATATGTTATAATTCCAGAGGCACGTAGATTTATTCCCTCCGGTAATATTTTCTATTAACGTATTATATAACGCATATATCACATATTTAAATAAAATACTGTGTAACGAAAAAGCGACTAATTTGGGATGCCAACGTTTGGGATGCTTTTAAGCTCTTTTTGATCACGGCCACACTGATAGGTGATTTGATTTGAAATGATTATCCGGGCATTGTACCCTCATCTGTTCCTACGGAGATTATATTTATTGTAATGTTATGTTGTCGCAATATAGACTAACAGTCCTCCGGTATTTTAAAATGATAAGTGAAGAATAAATAAAAAATAGAATTCATAAGTAATGCTTGAATATTTTGGTGGGAACCAATAGACCGCTCAATCCAGTTCAGAGGAGAAAAAATATGATAAAACTCTCTTATACCTTGGCCAGAAAAAAAACCACTTCCGATTTCGAGACTTTTAAACCGAAAGATTTTTTTCATACATTGACCTTTTTTAAACCTTTTTTAAATAATTTTTTTATCAAAAAATAAGACAATTCACATATCTTGTTCGCATAAATAAGGTTTAGTCACGATCTGACAATTATTATTATAAAAAGACGGTATCGAAAATCTAGAGTTCAATCAACTCTACCATCCCGAACAGAATAGTATTAATTAAATCACAAAGGTATTATGATAATGGTGTAGTAATAAACCTATAAATATTCGATTGATCCCAAATCCATTCGCGCAAGATGTATGCGAAATTTTATAGCCGAATTTATATCTCTCAAGTATTATGTTTCTATATTGGAGATACGAAAGCGGATTCATAAAAAAGCAGTATATTAAGATTTATTATAATTTATTTTATACTTACCATGCGGTAAGTAAACTTTGGCATAACATAAAATGTTTATTGGATTATTGAAGGCAAATTTTCTTGGTCAGTTTGATGATAAGACATTTATTTATACTGCTAAAATTATTATACGTAACGTAGATATTCAATATACTTATCAAAGAAAAACACTTTGTTAATGTTATGTATTTTTACAAAATGTATGTACATTACATTATTTTAAAATTTTCCGACGTTTCGCGCACTTTACAGCGTGCGTGGTCACGGTAGAGTCTACCGTGTAAATTATATATAATATAACTATATAACTTAATCCAATAACAATGTGTTTTTCTTTAAATGAGTAATACTTATGTTAATAAAAGACAATATTATTCAGTATATTAATTTGCTCTGAAATTCAGAAAGAAAATGGAATGCTTATTTGTCCAAACTGTTACATACTTTCTATATGAGATCTAAGAGCTGTTGGATCAGAGGGAGGCAGCTCCCCGCGGCGGAACTCCCGGAGACCGAAGTCTGCGAGTTTGACCACCCATCGCGCGTCCACCAGGCAATTGGAAGGTCGCAGAGAGCCGTGGTACTGCAGAGGGGACTCGTGGATGAAGATCATACCCTGGAATATTGAATTATATAAAAAATGTACTCAAAAGTGGAAGAGAAGAGTTGTGTATTCAAAAATTAACATACCCTTATAATATCACCGACCAGTGATGCAATAAACATATTATCCAATTTGATGTCTTCATTTTCTAGAATATCCTGCAAAAAGGTTATTGAAATGGAGTTTTCATTACTGAATATCATACTGGATTCATCCAGTAATGTTCACATTAGACATTGACACTTAACGAAAGTACAGTGTCGTGTTTAGTTGAGCCCGCTTTTGATCTGGAGAAGGTTTGCGTTTAAAGCATAACTATGCAGTGTGATTTTTTGACCGGACATAATAGAGACCATAAAAGAGCTTGGTTTCTTCAATGGAAAAATATTATATACATATATATTTACTAAAAAGAAATAAATAACAAAATATAGACTAATTTAAATAATTTATTTGTATTATTATCACTCTACTTAGGTATGGCACGCGTTGGAACCTCGGCGTGTTTCCGTATATCAAAAGGCCGGTTTGTCCCGATTGTATATTACCTATTTCATAATACTATCAAAACTTTAATGTCCGTTCTTCAAAAATAACACTGTTTAACAGTGTTTGTCAGATAATTTTATAGGCTTAATGAACCACTCACAATAAAAACTCGTAATACAATTCAAATTTACATTAATAGCTAATGCTTTGGTGACTTTCTTCTTTTTAGACTCAACGCGGTTATAACTTATAACATGTGTCGTATGTCATACCTCAAATTGTTTAAAATAACGATGGCGTAATATAAACCTAAATATATAAACAAAGTGCTAAATGTAAAAAAAACGAAATTCAAAATTTACATTACCTTTTGAAATTTGAATTAGGGCAATCAAACCATAATAAACAGGTAGCAGAGAAGGTAATCATTTTATTTTTTTATAATCATATGTTGTGTGACTTTAAAAAATACCAGTCTGTAAATATAAAAGCGGACATGACTGTTCCGCTAACAGTATATTTTACTCAGTACTTGGTTCGTATTTAGAGAAGCTTTTAACGTAGGATAAAACAGGCTTTATCTAATCGCAGTAAATCCAAATTTTCCCATAAAGTGCGTTACAATATCGCAAAAATAGTATTGAAACATGATAAAACAAACACTTGTATCAATCTAGACGCAAATGCAAAACTATTTACATATTTCGATTTATTGAACTTCCTTGAAAAAGTCTTTGTTGAGAGAAACACACATAAATTACAATAATTTGAAATTACTTACCTTGAGGCTGCCTCTAGTACAGTATTCGGAGAGAGCGCAAACATTAGGCGGCTCGATACACGCGCCCACAAACCCATTCACATTGTCATGTTGCAAATCCCGCATCTGTGACAATGAGATATTAATGATGCCTTTAAGAAGCTGCGTGGGATTTTTTATAACGGATGCGTCGTTCTCAGAAAGCGATCATTGCATTTCTGTGTAATTTCATTTATTTCGGAACGTGATTTCGGATTGTACTTTTTACTGAATGAACATTGCAATTATTATTGGCAATCTGCGATTATTTTGAATGTTAATCATCTGATGCCAGAAAGCGCATCCCTTATAGATGTGTCGTGTTTTAGTGATTTTATTCCAAACTTGTTCGATACCTCTCTATTGTTATATTTATAATACCTTTGTAATCATTTAAATGATAAATACACGTCAAAATTTTAGGCACTACTATCATTATTCGAAGCTCACAATTGTATCAGGTAATTTATTACCGTCCCAATTAAGAACAACACGATGAATGTAAGCCATTTATTATAAACTTTACATACGTTAATACATATTGTATTACCTATAGTTATATATAAATGGGTTGGTAAATAACCCGGATCACTGACGAGCACGACCTTTTTATATAGTCATGTTTGATAATGGTGTATATTTTTAACCAACTTTATAGCAAAGTAGTTGCGAGCCAGGGTTATTGTAAATATCAGTGTTTAGTGTCAATATATAGTATATTGTAATTTTTTGTTATACATGGTTAGGTTAGTTATATGTATATGATATAGTCATTTTTACTGAAATAAAGGGCATAATTATTATTATAGTGTCTTATATCGCATATCTTTATAATTTTTGCATAACTGTGGCACAAATCTATCTAATCTAATCTTACACATATCTATAAAAAAATGATTTAAATATATTAACAAATAGTGCTTGTCGTACTTGTTAGACCCACTTTCTCTTGTAATTTTCCATATGTTATTTGGTATTTAATACGAGTATATTAGATCTAACAGTTATTGCTGTCGCTTTTACGAAGCTGTCGTAATAGAGGACCATCTCGTGATTAGCTTTTGTTTTGACGTTTGAAGGGCAGTAAAAGTGATTCACTGATTTATCGTCTCCTGTTTCAGAGATATTTTGGGTTGCACGAGTAAAGAAGAAATTTAAAATATAATGTACTTTTAAAATATATGTTGTAATTGCCAGGTTGTGTCTCCATTATTACAAATAAAGGCGCAGTTCAAGACATTTTACTCAGATTGGAACCATAATTTTCGTGTATTCGCAAACATGTCACAAATGAGAAAAAAAACGCTGATTATAACTCAAAAGTTCACGCGTTAGGTAGTTTTTTGCTTATTATTTTTAAAGAAATTATTTGTACAGTTATACCTTCCTTATGTTATTATTTTACGGGAATTTATATAAAGAGCATATTTACATTGAATACTTGGAGATTGTTAACGGGAATTTATTCAACAGATTATAGAAGCCATATTTACGTTCATTGCAAATTACTTCGTAATTTATTAACAATTTATTTCTTTATGTTGTTTTGATAACGACCATTTATACGAACCCTGAGATAATTACCCACATTGTGAAATTAAATATCTCGGCAAATAATTTATCAAGATTCTCCTATCGTTTGCTACAGGTCTATTAAGAAGCCTTAGAAGGCAATATTTGAACAAGGTTTTCGTTAACATTCGACATATTTATTTTTATATTGACAAAAATAAATACATTTTTGTGCCTAAGAAACGAGTTTTGGAAACTCGACTCGTATTGAAACTTACCCTGATAGACGCTGAAGTTACATAGAAGATTCTAGTAAGAAATGAATACATATTTTAATTTTGTGAACATACAAGCGATGTTAAATACTTTAATATTAGTCGATCTAAGTTGTACAAAGTTGAGTAAGTTGTCGATTAGGCTAGACAAAACACTGACTGTGACCGAAGGGCCTCAATAACTGGAACTTCATAATAGAACTTTTACCGTAAATTGTTGTGACGTCATCGCAACGCTGCTGAAAATATACTCACAATTTTAAGTTCCTTCTTGATCTCCCTGTTAATATCAATGTGGTGGCGTCTTACGCGTTTCACTGCCAGCAAGCGGCCGCGGTAAAATGCTACTTGGGTGAAGATGGCGGAGTAGCGGAAGTCCAGGTCCGGGTTGGAGCTGAGCGAGACTTGACTTGAGCGCGCAGCCCCAGTGCTTCCTTTCTCGCAGATCGCGTTGCTCGAATTTGTATTCAAACCAGCGCTATCTTGCTGGAAAAAATCAGCTCTGATCAACTTGCTCTGTGCTAATTAACATGGACACGACACACATGACAGTCTTTGACAGCTGGATATTGGATAATGGAGGTTGTCTAAGTAATTGTAATTGTTTGTAGTTATGAATTTAAATGTCCACTAGTAGAAGTGTACTCATAGTTAGCATGCCTTGCGGTAGAATATGGTTTATGCACTTTGTTAAGACGTTGTTTTTCTTGTACCCATACTTTCAAACGAATAAATGATTTATGATGTATTTTTTGGGTACGGTACTGGTCATCTTATATCCAAAGTTAGGGTTGCTGGCCATATGCAGGATGGGTAGAAATAGGAATAGGAAATGGCGGAGACAACAGGCTACAATTGAAATGGGGTAGATCGATGAAGGGAAAGGTTAACGTAGGAATTCAAGGCGCCAAGGCACATCGCAAGGAGATTCTGGTATTAATTTTAAAAATAATAAAATTATATTTGAATTTTTGGAAGGGATAATAAGCAGTTTATTTATATCCATTCTAGAAAGTGAAAACTGAAACTTATAAATTAGTTAAAAACGAGAACAAAGTCAACTTTTATTATGTCTCCTTAAAAGAAATTCGTTTATGATTGTCACTTATTAAGCGTTTAAATAAATCTGAAATATTATTTTATAATATTATGAGATTTGTTCTTATTAGTAATTTATTTACAGAATAATAATATTTAACATACGGTCGATAGCCCAAAGTACTCGTAATCTATTATTTAGAAATTCTAATCTTTTTATCCGGAAATGAGACCCGGAATTTAATGTTTAGAGGCTGGTAAATAGCTGGGTCAAATATATAAACAGTTTCATCATGCAAAGCTTACATGCAGACAACATATATAAATTGTGTTTACCTACTCATTTTGTTGGCGCGCTGTTCGTCATCAGGCAGATGTAGATCTCTGAAGTCGATTTTCCACAGAAGTGAGTCCAGCTCTTGCTCGTATCGCCATCCTCGGTACAGAGCTAATGCAGCAAGTGCTAGGAGTACCAGGGTACCCCCAGAGGCTCCAAGGGCCCACGCACCAATATGACCTAAATTGATGGTTAGTTTAGGTCATCTCGATTTTTTTAGAAATATGTGTCAGGTGATGGACGAAGACGAATGTGACCACCCTGATCGTAATAATAAACTGTTTATTACAATAAAGAAAAACACACACAACAAACACATTAAGAAGTGTTTGTCGATGTTATATTTGGATCTAAATTGTGAGTAGATTAGCGGTTTTTGAAGAGAAATACTTTGTTATTCTAAAACACTTTTTAATCGAATTTTAATAAGAAATTGTTTGGTTATCATGGCGTTGCATTTGAAATCAACAATTTTCTATATTCAACCTATAATTGGCGCCAAAAGCTAGCACGTGAGCATACTCTGTGGCATAGTTACAGTTAAGTCAAATTTTGTCAATTTTGATCACGCCGCCAAGTTCTCCGTACAAGATTCTTTATTCAAAATTTGTAACAAAAACATTTTCTCACATATAAATGGAAGTAAAACCTATATTATAAATTTCAGAAACTTATTAAATCACTTAGGCACTCTATTTCTTGGAATAAACAAAGGTAATATAAGTAAGCAATCAGAAAAGATGTTACAAATATTGGGAAGAATAAGGGAAATCGTACACCTAAATAGCACTTAAACGTTTCGATTCAATTTGTTTGTTTGAGGCTCAGATGAATTGGAATCGTCCTTAAGCAGCGACGAAATTCCTAAGTATTAACTTAAAACAAACCTTCAAATGTTATTTGTATAAGCAAAGAAATTTTTTGGTAATAGACAAGATATTATAGAATAGTAATTAGAATAATATTAATAATATAATTAGAAGAATAGTAATAGAGTTCTAAATCTAGATTATGTAATTCAAATATAAATATATATTTTGAGAGGATTTTTGTACTATGAAAGCTATGATTTGCTAAGTTGTTATAAAACATTCAGTTACAGCTAACGTTTTGAAATTGCACCTTTATAAAGTCATGGTTTGAATTCTGTGCTAAATAGAAATCAGTGAGTGAGAAAACAAAATAAACCGAATCCAAATACGATACTATTCTTTCTGTGTAAGGTCACATTCCTTATATTGAACGATAAAGGTTTAAACATGATGCCTTGATCCATATGGATTTATTACAAATTGTTCCAAACCTACGTTTGCTAAGGTTTACCGGTTGGAGAAAATTCCATTAGGTTGGCTACATTCGTTCGTGAAAATCTTTTATATTAGGTTAGAATACATTTCTTTATGCTTTAGTATTTTTACTAAACGATTGATAACGTCATTTCCTGAAATATAAACAGTAACAAACAATGCAACGAAACGAAAATTGGAAATTAATAAAAGAACTTTTTTATTATTATTACGAGAGCAAACATGACTCATTTATTCTCTCGGGCACTATTTATATATCAAACTTGACAGTGACATGTAGGTAAAATCTGCGTTTGGATTCACCAAACTATAACATTTAAGACCGTTTGTAGTCGAGAAAATCGCAGCTAAAATAAAGGGCGAAAACGCACAGCGGGGTGACGCGTGCGGCCAATGACCACTGCTCGACATTGCTTGATACATTACACTTTATGACCCTTCCTACAGGCTTTGAGCTTAATGCGACCTCCAGCTAAGCATTACTTTTTTAGGTCGACCTAATGTGTTCTTGTTGATTCTATTAACTTATAGTGTTTTACTCAATAAACATAACGGGAAGGATATCTCTTTTCGAGTCATGCTGAAACAATCTTCAACGTTATTTGTTTATACCTAGACAAATGTATGTATGCTTGGTATATAGTATGTGTGAATAGACATCCGTTGTAAGATTTGAAGGGAGGGATATATTTAAGGAATACTGTTTAAAATTACCCATTAAAAATATAGTATAAAGCACGCTCGCAAAGACTGTGGTTTATATAAAAACCTGCTCTATTAAAATCACTGAAAAGATCTTAACTACATAGTATAAAACAAAGTCACTTTCTCTGTCCCTTTGTATGCTTAAATCTTTGAAACTACGCAACGGATTTGGATGCGGTTTTTTTTAATAGATAGAGTGATTCAAGAGGAAGGTTTATATGTATAATAATATCCATTAAATAGGAGAGAAGTACTGTTGTATTTTTGAGGTTTCTAATGTGATGTGGTAAATAATTAAATTCTTTCCGCTTACATTGCAAACGCAGGCTGAACCCTACGAGTTTTATCAAAATAATGTACTAAGTATTGTACACATTGAAAAGGTTTGCAGAAATGTCCGTGATGGTATATGTCTATCTCTTATGCATAACCCACAATAATTTTGTAACTTTTTACGACAAATAATGGCTAATTTTCGAAGCGATTTTAACCAATACAGCAATAATCCTTAACCAATTAAATACCTTGAATACATTGTTCATTTAATATAGATCCATATGGCCCTTTACATTGTATGATTTAAGTGAATATTTTCGAAGATATTACAGATTTTACACACACTTTAAATTTAGGAGCGATCGGACGCGTTTATTTTTCTGTAGTGTATTTAGTATCAGCATTGCACCCGTGCGAAGCCGGGGCGGGTCGCTAGTTATTAATAAGATGTACTTACTGACGCATTTTTCACCTCGAAACCCGCAGGGAGGTTCTGAGAGTGGCACTCTACCTCCAGGCCATTTAAGTTCTCGCAGGAGTCGTAATTCCTGTTAACATCAAACACAGCGTATATGAATTTAAACTTTATTCATTCATTTCTTATTCACACAGACTAAAACTTGTCACAGACAGATATGTACGTTTATATACGAATTAAAGCCTGACAAATACTTGTAATTTTTAGAAAATAGCGCGTACATTGATACTTAAATTTATTTCTAACCGATTTCAAGAACGGCATAAAGTAAAATAAAGTAGCTTATATTTTGAATTTTTATACAATAATATGTCAAAAACTTATTAAAAGATGTGTTTATGGTAAATGAGACAAGCTCATTATGTGTGTCTTCACAGACCTGACAATATACAACGAAACACAAAAAAATGGCATGTCTAACTACGAGTATTAAAATGAAAAATAAATAACGTGAAAAATTTATCACAGCGCTGAATATACGAGATTCCAGAGAAAAGAATGTCCATTTCGCACATTCCCACAAATATTTGTTTTAAAGGGATCGTCGATTAACGTCGCCTACATACATTGTTAAGGTATATTAAATCTATAAAGGGGGTTAAAAAAAAAAAAAAAAAAAAAAAAAAAGAGTGGTTTTTATTAACTTAACCCTTAGTTGTGTATCCACCACCATTTTTTAATATGGATATCATTAACAAGGATCTAACTTTAGCCTTGTTTAATAAACTGTTTGGTATATTGTATATTTGTCATCAACAGTAGAATGAAAATGAAATTAAATAACTGTTTTTTTACAATAATTTGGGTAATTCATTATACTCATTCGTTACAGTCGTACGTTTATTTATGTCAGAGGGAAAAACACTTTATGAATGGATTTAAGTTATGTATTGGAGTTGGTATCGACTAATCCGGGGCAATAAATACAGATAACACACAACCTCTCTGCGGCTGTGACATATATTTTGATAATCAACACCTTTTCTCTTCGAACTACCGTGACCACACACGCTGCAAAGTACGCGAAACGTCGGAAAATTTTAAAAATAATGTAAAATATATTTAAATTTTGAAAAAAATCCATAACTTAAATTCGTTCATAAAGTGTTTTTCTGTAAATGGGCAACAGTTATGTTAATAAAAGACAATATTATATGTCAGAGGGAACTAACAAAAACTGAAACTTCAATTTCATAAGGGAATGAGTAAACCGTAAGCTTCTTTATATAGACACTGACTGATATTATTGAATGAACGCGTATGAAATTGAACTTCACAATTATATAAACCATTTTCATTTCTTTATTCATTCTTTAATTTAAAAGATATGGTTAATTAATCGAAATTACTGAAACAAATACGTTGCAGTTACAGAATCGCCTTACTTATCTGACTTATACCTTAAAAAAAAACACTACTTACCGGAGCCATTTTGTGGAAGACACCGAGTGGATAGAGGCCTGGAGGCTTTGTGGGGTCTACAGAAAGTAGTGTGTAGTTCCCCTCAGCGTCACCATTCTCGTCCATGTGTACACTGTACCTAATAATACTGGGAACTTTATAACTGCCATGAAATATCGGATATAATTTAGGTTTTGAAAGAGTTAGAACACTTCAAGCATGTTTTAATAATTACTGAAGTTATTCGTGGTCTTTTACTAGGTTCGTTTGTTTTTATTTCCATCAAAATTATCCACTTACAAAGATTGTTCGACTTATATTTTGCATGCAAATTTTTAAAAGGCGAAACATAAAATATTCTTAAACTCTATAGATTCTATAAGCAGCTCGGAGAAACTCTCATCGATAGAAATCTGAAATTGGATTAATTCTTCTCGTATTTCGAACGAGAAAGAAAACTCTATTTCGGTTTTTACAGATTCCTATTGACATTCTTTTTCTATTATTTTTATGTCTTACAGTAGTAGTCGCGGCTTTGGTCTTAGTTCTAGGCTTTATTTTGAAGTATTTGTCAAAGAATTCGTAATGGCAAATCTATAAGAAGTTAGCGGACGGAAGACGCTGTTTTACATGACACGCATTTCAATTACTCAACTGTCTTTACAAAGAAATAAATTTACGAGTGGGAGACCGATAGTAGAACGGTTTATCAGCGAAACAGGCCACGAATAGTAATTAATGGAAATGGGATGCAAATTGTAAAAATATGGTTGTACAATGTTGTATACGTAAATACGGTTTAAGTTTGTTGAATTTTTTTTTGTTTTAGTTTAAGTGATTCTAGAGGCAATAGTAATAGTTTGATAATTGACTAATTTAGTTCATTAAAATTAAAGTAAAGTTTCGGAATTCCTAAGGTTACGTATTTAAATAAAGTTCTATGCGGAAAGTAGTATGTTAGATTCCTGCTATCACACATTCTTTGCATTATCTTTTAATCATATTGGTTTAAATCTTTGGCATTCAACTTACAGGCTTAGATGTTTGTTATTTTATATTTTTGTATCTATCTGTCTATATCGTTGAATTGTTAGTGTCAGTTTACCTAACTTCAGGTCGCACAGGAGAGTTTGAACAAAACTGTTGTTGCTGAATAATTCAAATTATTAAATAGCCCCATTTTTCATAATACATATAATTAATTAATTTAATAATTTGATAATTATTCAAATATTAAACTTTAATAAGATGTGAGAGAATATGTCAGTAAACCTAGACATTACTAAAAAGCTTATTGATTTTAATAATCGAATGTTGAACATACGATCGAAACGTCTATTGTTTTGAGAATTGATTATTTAAAATTCGTGTCGCGGTGTCCGAACATCGAATTCTTGAACCCGGTCAGGGTTGCCTTAGAATAAGTCTGGATCATTTATTTCTACATTTTAGGACGTCATACAGGTGAAGACAAAACTTCATATAGGTTAAACAATGTATGGAATGGATGACGAGAAGACAAAGACGAGAAATCAAAAACAAAGTGAAGACAAAGACGAGAAGACAAAAACAAAGGGAAGACAAAGACAAGAAGACAAAAACTAAGTTCAGACAAAGATTAGGACGGTAAGGGGACGCTGGGTGTCTGTATACTTAAATGGTCTCATTATTTTTGGTAAGCAACTAATTTAAGAATCAATAGAGTTAGATTTTTATGTTTACTTGATTCTAGTATAACCTGTTTTTTTATATAACCACCAGTCAAATAATTACCAGTAAGATTGTATGATATTATCATTTTTTTATGATATCAACTCTATATGAAGTGAGGTCACCCATCTGCTCAACACATGAAAACAATCGTTCTTCAAGTAAACATAAAACCACGTGGGTGAATATAATTCGAGACAGTTTTATCAAATTGTACTATTTGATCAAAGTCATCATTATTCGATTAATCTCATACGTTGTTATACAATAAAATTTTAATACAGTTATAAGTATTTAACTAGTGACTTTGAAGTAAAAAAAGCGGTGGATCGAATCCACATAATTTAACATACCCCATGACACTTTTGTACGTGGTATTCCTCATGTAAGCGGCTAAGGCCCGTCCGTCCCGAGGTCCCTCGCCTGTTCTCAATGCGGTCACTAACGCCCGGGCATACAACCAAACAGCGTCGTGCAGCCAGGCTGCTTCTACCGGTATCTAATGTGAATTAAATATAAATGTTATGTTCAGGGTACAAAATAAAGGACTTTATACAATACAGTCATGGCCCTGATTTTCTTTTTTCCACCAAGTTCTCCAAGTAGGAGCCCGTATGGGGTACTTGAGAGAGCTACTGGAAAAAGCGAAGGAATACAACATATTAAATTGTTTGTTTTTCATTATTAGATTTTTTAAAAGTTTTTGTTTATCTGTCTGTTTTATTGGCTTATCTCTAACCCCGGTTTAAGTAATGTTTTGCATTGCCTTTTCACATCTTTAATACTTTTCATTTTCAAACTAAACAGATCGTAATAAAAAAAATTGTATAGTAACTACAGTACTACTTTATTTTACCATAATATATATCATCAAATTTTCAGTAAAAACCTTCCCGATTTTCCCTTTGGAAAACCCTAAAAACAACTTAGTTTAAACGGTCGTAGGCCAAGACCCAACAGTATACATATGAATATTATAAATAAGTTATACGATTTCAATTTGAAGTACTCATTATTTCGACTCGTAAAACATAGATCTAATGACAAACATTCGCAAATTACCGTAATAACCGCTAAATTTAGGTATTTGGGGCAGTTGTTATCATTAACAGCTTTCCGGTTGCAGTGTCTGATAAATTCAACTACATGACTATATCGATCAACATCTATGCTCAATGCGACACTATGATTAATTCTTCAATACCTGCGTATTATATATATATAATTATATATTATAATGATTCTATATTATTTAAATAAAATTGTTTTCTTTACTACAGATTATGGTAGAATTCGTACCATGATAGATAAAGTTGTATTTCTTTTTCTTTAGGTAACTTTTTTCCCCTTATCTGTGTTGGTGTTTGGCATGTTAATTGTCATTGTTTACATTAAAGATTTATTGAATATATATTCTATGGTATATCAATTTTGAAACATTTTTATGCTATAATATTATTATTTGAATCTTTTATTTTAAAAATAATCAATAGTGGTTCAATTGTTGAAAGTTAAATTACGGTGAAACAAAATTTATAAACAAATTCTGTCCTCAAATTCAACGACAATAAAATTTTAATCTAACCTAATTTAAAACTTACGTAAAAGTATAATTTTCATTCTCAACTAATAAGTGTTTACGCTTAAGTATTGGTCCAATTGATTTGTATATAACTTCTTAATACTCTTTAAATGTCAATAATAATCAGGTATGATGGTCGACGTAAGGGATCTATATTTTATATAACATCCTAGTTAATACTATCCTATTCTATTTAAAGAGTTATCTTTCCCAATTTTAATTCCACTCAATGTGATTCGGTTCCTTATACTGCGTATTTTTTGTGTTAGGATTTTGTAATTTATGTATTTGTGTGTGTATCTGGGTCGCTACAACGACATTGTTTCGTCTATTAATTAGTATGATAATAAATAACGACAATAATACAAAGTTAAATAATTATCTAACGAATAAATAAAGGAGGGAGAGAATTTATCGGTATTCTGAAAATAATTTATCTTCGAAATATCATCTCTAGTTAAGCAGATAATTTTTTGTAGTAAACTTGCCTATAACAAAAACAGTACTTCCCAACAAAGATCTAAATGCTACCAACTCATAATTAATCTTCCAAATTCAATATATATTTTCAATATTAGAAACGGGTTGATAAATTTATGCGCAAAGCAAAACAAATCCTAAAATTGAAGCACTAAAGTAGTAATTCCGTTGCACTCACCACTTTACCCCCTCCCAACGCCAATAAGGGATTAACGAAATTGAAAGGCGGCATTTGCAGGCGCTTATTCACTTCCATAGCGAAAGCTGGGTACGAGGGCGAAGGCGACGGTGCCACGGCGAGATAAGACCGGAAAGCCTTAATCGTCCTGGCACTGGGCTCCTTTAGCAGCGGACCCGCGAGATAACGTATAGCCTCTTCTGACTCATATTTCTCAACATCCACTCCAATGGCTGCGTATTCACCTAAGATATTCAAAACGTCTCACAGCAGCTCTCAAACAGTTTTGAATTTGTTGCCAAACAGTAAATAATATTTGTTTTAAGATGTGTGGCGTGGGCGTCCAGTGACCGTCTTCAGACGACAGCAGTCTGCAGACCATAATTATTGTTTCACCGGGAATGGAAGGCTCTTTATAAGACATTTTAAAAATAACAATATTGAGTTTACCATCTATTTAAGTGCTTAAAATATGTTTTTGTTTATCAAAATTAAAAATCTATATTTATTTATTCCGTCAAGCGTCGAAAATAACCAATTTAACAAACGTTAACAATTTCGCAAACAACAGCTGGTTTCTTTGTAAACAATACTGAACATTCTCTGAATAATGAATAATTTTTCACTGATTTCAATATTTATAAACCTTATTCAGAATCTAAACACGCCAATTACTTCAAGAAAATTATCACTCGATTGTATTGATACAGTTTTGAAAATCTATGAATTACATGACTTGGAAATAAGGTCACTCACGAGCCACTATTACTACTTACGTATCACTATTATTTCATAATTATATTAATACAATAATAGTTTATATAAAATACAATACTTATATAAACCTATTTAGATATTGGAATGTAGACTGATTTATACAAATACTCGTATGTATAGTAAGAGCATTGCTCTACCTTACATTCATTGATTAAACTGTTATTCTTGTCACGAGAGATTTGATAGAACTGTATCAATATCTGTGCTCGTTTAATTCTAAGTAACCAATACTTAAAATTATAATAGTGTTCTCGATTTCCATAATTATTTAGTTTATTGTTATTTTCTTTACTTACCCAAACAATGCTTTATAAGAAACGACGGCATGGTTACGTAATGATTGGTAATGTAAAACATAAAAATTTATTACTTTAAAAAGACCTTTTGTTTTGGGTGTATGGACCGAAAAAGTCGCGAGAAAAACAGTTAATATATAAGTTAATATAACAAGATGGCAGCTTCATCAAAACTTGAAGCGATTTCACGATTACAATTTAAAGATGAATGACCGCTAACTGGATATCTTTTCACCCGCGGCTTGATGTTAAAACTCGCTAATCTAAGGTTTCTTTACGAAAATGATTCCTAGTAAATGAAAAAAATAAATAATGAACGAACAGATCGAGTTATAAATACTGATTAGTGATCTGAATGAATGTTTTGAATGTAATGGTGTTCTGTATTGTTAAGAAAAGTTGAGTAAGGTATTTTTAGGTATGCAGTCTGTAAATCGACATCCTAAGATCAGTCAAAAGGTGGTATATGAACTATTTTACGATATATTTTTTATGCTGTATTTCCGCGAACTTTATTAGAACGGTTTGTCATACCTGTGTCTAATAACTTCATGCTGTCCAACGCTAACATCAGCCCAATGTGGTCATGATAATAACCAACTGAGACGTAAACTGGAACAAAATTACATAACTTAACCATCTTAATTTTTAAAAGCATTGTTATTTTCATAACAAACGTATATTATTAAAATTCTTGGCGGAAAAATTCACGCCTAAGGCCCAAAGTATTATAAAATTCTAATAGACTAAATTTACTAGCAATACTGCGCGAAAAAACCCTCAGAATATCGACTCACGTTCGCCCCAACAACAGAGCATCCTCACTATGTTGCCTTCACTATTACTTGCACTTACTAAATTTGAAAAAAAAAGGGGGAAAAAAAATGGAAAAAAAGGGACCAGCCGGCCCCCCCAAACGGGGTTTTGCCAAAAAGGGGATTTTTAGCAAAAATTTTTTTAGTTTTAAAATATTAATAACTAAAGAAATAGGGGTGAACCTTCATATTTAGGGCTGTTTGATGAAAAAAATAGATGTTAGCCGATTCTCCGACCTACTGAATACGCATACAAAATTTCAAAAAAAATATTTAAATCAAAAAATAATCAAACATTTTTTTATCATAAAAATTAGATAGATATCAGCAAAGTTACGCCCGATTCTATAAATTAATATCGTATTAGCTTAAAATAAAAATAAAGGAGTAGATTGCACTTTTCCGACTATTTCCTTTGTGTTAATAACAACGGCTTCATGAAGTAATTTGTAAGAATTGGGACTAACTGGGTAACTTACTTCTAGTATCCTTGTAAGTCTCGCGTACGATGTCCAAGAAAGGGTTGCGGGAGAAGTTCTCTTTTCTATTTTCATAGTAGTAAGGCTGCCGATACACTTGCACTGTGCGAATGGAGATTTTCTCCTCATTGGCTGCGGTTATAATCGCGTGGGCCAGGCGCGAAAAGTCATGATTCGGTGCCTTTAGGTACACAACAGCAATCTGATTGAAATTTATCATTGTTAGTAATAGTTCTATAACCGTAATAAGACTTGAGTCAGTGATTTTAATTAAAAAAATAAAAGTATTTATTTCAGATTGGACCTAAACGTGTTCAATTGTTTGTATTGGTAAAATTATAGAAATATGCAAATTATATTATGTTCGACAAGCACAAAACAAGTATCTTATATAAATATATATTTTATAGAACCAAAAACCTGAAATCAAGCCACACACTCATTTTTTTTTTGGTAACTGGAGAACAACTACGTATTAAAAACCTTTAACTCTTATATAGTTTCCAAGAAATCAAAATCATATCATAAATCACCGATATATCATGTTAAAAAACGAGACGTTTCTTAAAGATTGATAGTAAAAAGATATAATTTTTACATGCATGAAATTAAAATGCGTGAGCACCGCGACCACAGAGCGAGATATGTCGATGTCCGAAGGTTTTGTTCTCGCGAAAGTAGAATATACCCGCTTATTGGAGCTCGCTACGTCTCTGCAGTACTGTAAATAAAAATAATAATTTACTAATGAACATATTACAGCATGGCATTAATAGTTTGCGACAAAATTCTCATAATGATTTTATGATCTTAGGTATTTGAATTATACATTTTGGCGCCTACATCACGAATCATGTTCGGTTCTTGAAAAATTCGCGCTGAAACGTAAACATACGTGTACACAGATTATAATATATATTTTTTGGATGTCCACAGAGTATTCATAACGTTATTTACGAATGATTTTTCGTAGAAATATTGTTTTCTTGTTCTCTCTAACCAATAACTCCTAACCACAAATTTTCCATACATTTATAATTGATATAGTAATAACAGTAATTAGGATATGTTTAAAATGCTCAATACCTTCGAATAAGTGATTAAATATCATTGGATAACTAAACTAAACTAGATATTAGATAGGTATATATCCTAGCAAGTGCCACGAATAATACGATTAAGTATTATCAGTTTTCCAGAGCAAGTTACGAGTAATCCAACGTTGAGTAATTTAGCAATCCCTACAGCTTGATATTTTATTATATCTATACATATATTTTCAACAAGCATTTGTTTTGTATGATTGGTTGAATCCGTTAATCTTGGATACTCTCGTGAACCACATGGAAGGTCTAGTAAGTAATAAATATCAACAAGGCGACAAAAATTCAAAAACGATTATTGCAACTAAATTAGACCTTAGCCAATATGTATGGGTTTTTATTATATTCTATCAATAGACTGGTTTAAGTAATAAATTCGGACAATGTTTGGACGAAAAAATCATTGTAATTGACATCTTTTATCCGTCTTCTTGGATCTGTTCGGATGTCCAAAAGACTATATATATAAAAGACTATATATATATGATATATTTATTGTCCTTAACTATAGATCATTTGCTGATTATTAAAAGATACCTCATTGAATAGACTTGTTTCACGTCTAACGTCAATAGAAAAATATTATATTCAGACTTTATTACTAACATGCATATCAATCGAACTGAAAAAAACAGCAAGAGTTATTGGTTAACATCACGAGTATGAAATATATATTGAATAAGGAAAGTTATACATACATAGCTTATCATGGGTAGGTTGAAAGCTGCCGCCATTCGGCCCTCGTGTACACAAGTCTCCTGCGGACCGATGAAGGCCGACACATTAGCTGCCCATAGTGCTGCAACCTGGAACAAATCACAGATAAGGTTCCCATCTATTGTTTATGGTAATCCTATAACGCGATACGTCGCGGTAAATATGCACAACTGAGCAGTTTTATCTGTGACACGGATTAAAATAAAAGTGGTTTTGATGTCCGCTTTCTTTCTATCATTTAATGTAAGCAAAAAATTAAGCGTAGGCTGCTTTAAATTGCAAATTACCGGAGCAATTACTCAACTGTCTTCATCTGTAATTAATATCCATCACTAGTGGGCTTTGAAGATAGATTATATAATATGTAACGAGTATTATTTGTACAAAATTAAATGCTTGTTAGATTTAGTACTGAGTTTATAAGATTGAGTTGATAAGATTGTTATGGAAGGTGTTAAAGTGAACCAGTATAAACAAGGTAGTTTAATGAATGTTAAGCGCCAAGTATTTGTCTGTACTTTTCACAATTTTGCAAGGAAATAAAATAATGAAATAGCATAACAAATAATTATATATTAATGTGTCATTAACAATCAAAGTGCCGAAGGTTCCTCTTCTACTTCCACTTTTAAAAATAATATTATCCTTTTTATTTACCTTAACTCTAACAGTCGATTCATAATTTTTTTTATTATAATACCTACTTAAATTCCCTTTAAATTTACTTATTCTAAATTAATTAATATATTTTTAACAATAGTAACTAATATAGTAGTAAATAGTAATGAACCCGCGACGACCCAGTGGATACGCGTGAGCTGCGCGCGTTACTGGTTTGGACATTAAAATATTACTTTATTTATCTAAAATAAAAGATCTTTTTTCAAATAAACTTATATTTATGATATAATCGAATTTAATATTTTTCTATAATTTTTGTAGGCCTTCGTAAACACAACAGTTTAGAAGTCCCAAGAATACAAAAATTATGAACTCTGCGCGAGAAAAGTGGAGTAATAGTTGATTTTATATCTCAGTTTGTATTTCATAAAAAAAAAAACGTTAAGCAGTATTTTTCACCTTTTTCATGATCCCCCCTGGTATAAAAAAATATTTGCGACCCCCTTGACCCCGGTTTTTTATAATGTATGTAGGTGTATATTACAGTATTACCATTAACAATATTAATTGTCTTGAATTTTTTTTTTTACTAAAGTACCCATTTTTTTCGACCTCTGGCGACCCCCCTACAGAAGCTTCGCAACCCCCCAGGGGGTCGCGACCCACCTCACCGACTGGGTGAGGTCGAAAAAAAATGGGTACTTTAGTAAAAAAAAAAATTAAAGACAATTAATATTGTTAATGGTAATACTGTAATATACACCTACATACATTATAAAAAACCGGGGTCAAGGGGGATCGCAAAATATTTTTTTAGACCAGGGGGTCGCGAAATATTTTTTTATACCGGGGGGTGCATCATGAAAAATTGAAAAAATGCTTTATAGCATAGAAAGATAAAGACTAGCCTTAGTAAAGTCTTTAAGTCTTTTACTTAATAAATATGTTGAGAAGCTATACATTGCCATTCTGTGTTCAAAGTTATTTAAAATATTAAATTTAATGTGCATTAAAGTTACTATACTGTTTATATACAGTTTCCAACGGCCTGAACGCGTGTTGGGTTAAGATGGCGTCCATTACGGGGTCATTGCGTTAGTTCCGTTGAATTATTTCTTGAGTGCCGAGTGTTTCGAGATGTGAATCCTTGTACAAAAATCACACCTGTTCAAAGACGTGGTCAAAATCAAATAAAATTCCGGGTTTATTCAATTTTAGTTGAAATATTTTTCTTTTACAGACAACGAGTAGTAAGAAATTCAATTTATTCATAAGCGTAATTTCATTATTCCGTGCGTAAAACTTACTTCTATGCGTTTACTATTTGTAACCATTTGCCCGTCACTGTGTTTCCGTGGAAATAATACGACTTAGAGTCTACTTGAAAGACCTTTATGAATAAGTTAGTTACTTAAGCAAAAGAATGAAGTTTTAACAAATCTTAACAATGGTTTAAATGCTGCAGAAACTTTTAATCAAAGAAAATACTATACGATTAAATAGAACGGCAGATAATCCTTGCCAGATCTCATGCTTTCAACAACAACGAATTGAGAAAGGGCAGGAATGTAGTCATTTATTTTTTTCCTATACCTATCATAAGATCTATTATTAATATTATTTTTACTTGCAATAAAATATTTAATGAAAGACCTAAACCAAAATGGCATATTAGTCAGGGTGTACTTTTATTGCAATAAATATCGAGTTCTTGGTTTTATGATGTAAGAATTAAGTGGCTAAGCTATTTTCTTGTTCTAGAGGTAATAAAATTTTCGCTTGAGTGAGCAAAATTATTTTATAAGGATAACCATATTATATGTTAGTACTATACTAGTTAGTAGTAAACTATACGATGTATGAACACGTTATCAGGAGTTTTGTTTACGTGTTTAAACTATGTAGGTTATTAAACAATGTTTGCGATTAAAATTATGACATAAATTATATTTTGTATTTTAAATCCTCCACATATAAATATATAATCTTAACCATGATATAATAAAGTTTTAATTTAATTTTAGTTGAAATTACAATCTAAGCAATAAAAGCTTAGGAAACAAAATTAAAAATGAACAAATAATTGATTTATTTCTTTAAAAGTACAACCTAAAACGTAAATTTGAAATAATGAACACTAAGCGAGCATCTTCAAACAGATACTTAATAAACCTTTTAAATGTTCTCGTACATTTCTATAAAACGTTTTACAATTTAGTAGGGTTCAATCGAGGATTTATACTTAGCTTGTAGCACTACCCCCTATATAAACTGGGGAATTAAATGATCATAGAAAAGTAACTATTATTTACCTGTTTTATAGAGACTTCTTCCTGCCCATATGTTTCTGCTACTACAAAGTCCAGAGAATGGCCCATTGGCCCTAGGAGCTTCTGATTAACTTCTTCGATTGCCATTGGAATTGCACCTGTATTCAATATTTTTTCTCAATTGTTATTTGTTACAAAAAGGTTCGATATAATTTACATTACAATTACAGCCACAGATAACACATCATTTTTGTAATTTGAACCCAATTCCATTTTTGAAAAGGTTACAAATTTGCAATTTTGCGAACACCAATTGAAATACTATATGTACTCCTACATGAAAATATGCGTTTGAATGTCCGTAATTGTTGTTACATATTAATTAAATTAACTGCAATCCGATAGCGGTTTTATTGATATATTTTCTAAATATTGTGTTTATACAATGACATTTTAGGCGAAACAAAACGTAGCTAAATATTTCGAATACTAATAACTAAAAGCACCTGTGACGTCCGAAACGAGGTTCCGATCCCCTTGGGGTGTCTATTTGGCAGTCTGAGTCAAGCAATAATTTATACATAAAGATAATTAGATATCTACCTAATTGGTATATAAGTATTCTTTTTTCGATAAAAGCCTTGGTAAGGTATTATATCCAAGGACAGAATCTTCTAAAGAGGTTTGTAGAGAGGAAAGGTGGTATTCAATATTTTACCTGATATAACCCTGCCTGGTCTTGGATAGTTCATATCTCCAGGCCGTCGCTGTGATCCGGTGATGTAGCCCAACGTGAATGTTTCTCCATACGAACGATTTATTACCGCAGACAGCAAGCATAAGCAGGACTGCAAATAGTATGTTTGTAAGTAAATCAAAACTAGATTCTTTATCGCAAGTATATCGACAAACAACCTCGCAATCACTGGACCGGTATATTTTATTTAAACTTGTATTAACATATAAATTCTCAATTAATTAATGAATATAAAACAAATAGTGTTGGCCTAATGACAGCGTGTGATTGTCAACCGTAAAGTCGTGCGTTTGGATTCTGTTTGTGCACCCATGGATTTTTCTTTTATGTGAGCAATTTAACATTCGTAAGGTAATCGGAATGACTTAGGCGTTTGTTAGACTCAAAATACTATACTGGACAAGGCCTCGGTGTTACCAGGCCTCATCATCAGCGTCTAGGAGGGATGGGTTTCTGTGGAAAATGAGGCCATTCCTTTGGCCCCCCCCCCCCCTGGGTGGGGGGCATACCCAGGACACAGAAGGCTGGTCACCTATTTACTAATAGGTAAATAGGTAAGTATAAGGACATTACTTACATCTAAGACCCAGAAAAGACGGATATAGCGCCAATTACTATACTAACGATAGATTTCAAAGAAATATATTTTAAATTCAATCGCAAGAACGGCATTTCCCAACCCAATGATATTTATTTTTCAGTCAAATCGAGAGCGGGTTTTTCGATTTTCCCCACTTTCATTTACTTTTCAGACAATAGAGGTAATAAAACGTGTGGGGAATTGTCGACTCGAAATTGTAATTTTAAACTAAAGTCGGATCTTCCGAACACGCGCGACTAACATTTTTCCGATATAGGTCATAAACAACTTTGAAGTGTTGTTAAAAGTATATTTTCCGATCTTCGTTAATGGCGTTTGTATAAATCAATCTTCGTGCGATGAAATACCTACTTTATGAGCGTCGATCTGAAACACGTTGTTTTATTTCCAGTTGTAATAATTTTAAATTTTTTTCTTAACGTTTAACTTTTATCCGAGAATTTGCAATGGTTACATCTGGATTGCCCGACGTCCGATTAAGACTTCGATTCTCGGTACGGTTTACATTTGTATGACCAGCACATGGCTATAGTGACTTATCAATGGAGTTTTATGGGTATTTCGATATAAATATAAGTATAGGAACATAAAACTACATATATACTTTAAAGAAAACACGATAAGTTTATCAGTACTCAAAACACCAACTATATTACAAGTTGGGACTCCAGCGCGTATGAAATTTTCCCTAATATCTCTATAAACCTTCTTCTTTAGTTTGAGTTCCGGTTATGTTAAAATGAAAATATAGTGTTGTTTATAAGCCCCAAAGTAGTACGATTATTCGTAAGTGTTACGCAATAGTAATAAATGTATGGCAGGCACCGAAACTTGTTTGCAGAATGACAGGTTCAACTCACGAGGTGCAAGTACCTACACATAGTTTTGTATTGTGAAATTAGGCATCTGAGATTATATGAAATAATTAATATTGGTAAGGTTGAGGTTCATAATTCGATTCAAATTGTTTCATGTCACATGATACAGAAGCTAGAAACTAATGATAGTATTCCAGAAAAATCGACTGGAAACCTCCTTTGCTGGATGCGCTCCGATAGCGTGGCTTTAGAATAGAAACAGAAGTACTAGAACACTTGATTGACATAACAACTAAACATGTGTTGTTTTATAACTCATTAAGCAACGTGTTAAGGTAAGACAATAAAATTATTTCGCAATATTTAACGATTTAATTAAACTTCTTTAACGGGTATCATATTTTTAAATTACAAAACAAGTTCGGAGATCAATCGTGCTTCTATTGGCTATAACTATACCAATATTATAGTAGTACTGTAGAGTTCAAACGAACGTGCTAATCTGAGGAACTACCGGTGCGAATTGGAAAATTATTTTTTGTTTAGATAGTCCATTAAACTTGAACTTATCAAAATGTTCATTGAACATTATGATAACGGGGAAATTTTCGTTGGGTTATGGTATGATCGAGTATCTAAATTAATGCGCGTAAATCCTCAGGGAACTGCTACTGTGTGATTAAAGCGTCAACTATAAGAGAGTCAAACGTAAACAGATTAACATAATGTTTTCCACTTGACATACTGTAAATATTAATTATTCTTTAATATTTTTGAGCAAATAAATTAAAGCCATCTTTATTGGCGTTGAAAAGGCAAATCCTCCCTTAAGGGCCGGCAACGCAATCACTGGTTGGTGTTTATGGGCTTATGTTTCCACTTAGGCCACCCCCAGCTCGTTTGTCCCTATTTAAAAACTTACGACTTACCATGCACATATTTTTACTATAAGAATTACTTAAGCATGTTTTTTTGATACCAGTAAGCAAATAATAGCTACAATATAGCTATAATATATTATTTGAATATGTAAATTTTTATTTATGTAAAACATTGTGTTAATGTATCTCTATTTCTAACATAAAGCGAAGGAAATAAGTATCTTGTTCTATATTTTTATAAATAGCGAGTGATATTTATACGCCTATAACCGGGTTAAGTCGACGTGTCAGAAATAGTCTTGACATATAGGTACAAAATGCACTCGCACAGACAGTTATTTCCGTTGAGTGTTCAGTAACTTTGCCAAAGACTTTATCTAATTGAATTTCAAAGCATACATGAAATTTGGGTATATAAATATAAATGTTTATTGGTTGAACTTATTCAATTTTTTTAATATTAGCGATTAGTTTACTTGGTAGGGACACTGATATTTAAAGTTAATTGCTATTTGTGGTGTACCTTTGGTAATGTTGTTATAATCTAAGGTTTAGTGTTACACATTAAAAAGCCGTTCTATAGTCACCAGGTTAAGATATAGATAATAATTGAAGAGGTCTTTGCATATTGATGATCGTAATATTACCCAAAGCGACGAAATGTTGACTACTTTTAACAAAATATATAAATTGAATTGACATATTTTAGAAGTACTTCGTTTTAACCTTGTTAATAATATAGGTAAATATATGTACAATTATCAAAAGTCATTACTTTCATAGCTTCTACTTGTAAACTGCAGATAATTCAAATATATGAAAAACTTTCTACTTAAGTTAATCATTCTTACATACTTAACATAAAGTATGCAAGAAACAATACATTAACCTTTCAATATATAGCAGTCTTCATAAAACGCAAGCTTCGTTTACAGTTAATTAAAAGATTGTGTAATGACCCAAGCTTAAGGTCAAACAAGAGGAGTAACTTTTCCTCTTATTATAATGAATGTTTCGAGGGCTATGTTCCGATAATCGAAGAGGTCGATAAGAATTATTACGATAGTACCGAGCTGGCATTGACATACTTGTTGATGCTGCGTCACTACGTCAATGCACTGAAGGCACGAGGTGTATTACAATGTATTTACTAAACTTATTAGAATTTAACTTAATCCGCGTGACTTAGATCAAATGTCCATAATAGAATAGTGTACCGTATAATCTTATTAAATTTTGTAAAGCTGAAAGTTTGTGCGTTTAAATACTCAATGTCGTGTTGTTTTTGATTGTATAAGTTTTAATAAAACATTTAGTGTGATTAAGAGAATATTGTTTTGATGTTTAATTAATTTATTTTGTAATTAATTGAATCAGGCGTTACTTTGCGGAAGTCCATTGTTCAAATCCCAATAGACCAGTATGAAAGCAGTACTCCGCGAAAAACCCACAACCACTCGACGTACGTTTCAGGATCTCCTGATGATGCTCCGGTGTCGGAGCGAAACGTATCAGGAGATCCTGATGATGCTCCGGTGTCGGAGCGAAACGTGCATCGAGTGGTTGTGGGATTTTCTCGGAGTACTGCTTTCATACTGGTCTATTGGGATTTTTTTTTGTTGTGTGTCTTCGGATTAAAACTGCTGTATTATATACAATAGTATGCATTACATATGTGTTTATTTATATATAATGATGTCGCAGGTTCGTTGGAAAATATAATCAAGCAACCCTCCTCCATATTGTTTGCCAAAAGTTAAATAGGTCCAGAATAGTTTAAAAGTTGAACGAATTAATTACCATTGCGCCTATAAATCGTTCAGTTAGATACTTGATATGTAATGGGTAATTTGTATTCAACACTTGCCTGCCCGTATTGTGTAGATGGATTAAGCCCGTATCGTTTTATGATTATTGTCTGATCCAGACTGCGATTCGACTCTCGCGCAATCTCTTTAAAATTAGGCTTCAAAAACTTTATACCAACCCTATTGTTGCTAATTATATTATTACTAATTGGTCATGCATTTGAACCTAGGGTTTTTGTGAAACTGAACTGAACATTATAAAGATCGTTGGTCGTTTTATATTAATTCATTTCTCAATTTGTCATTAAATAAATGTATATGATCAAAATACACACATAGTAACAATGAAATCTCGGTCATCTTTACAAATCAGCAAGTATTCGGTCAGTAATACTGATAATAAAATATATGATTCTATATATGATATTTGTTATGTTATGTATATAGGATCTGCCGTAAGCTATGGACATCTGAAGCTATGGTTATCGCCATGAAAACAGTATATGTTTTTAGACTTTGTATATATTGTGTAGATGTCATTTAGTTTGGTATATTGTAATTTTCTAATTGACATTTAAATGATAATCTCCTGATAAATACTCGTCATGTCGTTATTTTATAAAAATCTTCTTCGGTGTTTAGCGTTCAACGGTGACGTTATAAAGGAGAAGTTTTAAGAAAAAAAAACCGGGGGTTTTTTTTTTTATTTTTTTTTTCCCCCCCCCCCCGGCAAAAGGGGGTTCCGGGGGGGAAAAAAGGGACCGAAACCCATTTACCATTTCAAAACAAAGTATAACGAAATGAAATTTACGAATTAATGTATTTAATACATTAACTTTATTAGGTATTCGACGCTACATTATGCTTCCTGGGCTAAATCAAATTTCAGGATTTTAGTTTACTCAGGCTTGAAGTTGTGCAGGTCTGTGATTCTCTATAATTAAGTTGGGCGCTGCTATTAAATTGTTTACGTACTAATTTGCATGTATCGCTTAAAAGCAATGGGTGGATCAGCGCGTATTGATGCTGCCCTCTTGAAAAAAAGCGACCCTTGACTTTTTTACGTTCATAATATACCTATTTTAGTTTTTATTTAAGATACAGGTTTAGCATTGTGTTACAGCGTATATTAATTAATGAATACCTTTTTCACTTTTTTTAAACACTTTCAATTGGCTTTTAAAGGATTTTCTAAAATATAATAGAGCGTTATTCCTAAAAACTAATTAAGTTTACTTATTAATACTATTTTTGTTATCAAATTGTATGTACCCTATAATAGTAATTAACAGATGAGTAGTTTAGAGAAAACGGAGGAACTGAACAGATGTATTTTCTATGACATTAAAATTAAGAATTATAAGTCTCACTGTAGCTTAGCAATAGGCACATTTTGTTTCAAACGAGGTCTCTATAAATATAATATAAGTAAAATGTTTGTTTACAGGACTTACCAAAACTGCAGCAAAGTTCGTTAAAATCATCGTATTAGATTCACAACACTTTTAGCTGTCAACAGTCCACACATTGTTAAATTTAAAAATCGAATTTGTCTTTCGCCATCATAAAGTTTTCCCGCGTTCGCAATAACTTCTCGCACGACGTTCACAGACTGACGTCAATAGCGGACTGACGAGTGAAGAGTGACGTGACGTGGAGACTAGTTGAACTTCGAAAACTGCGATAAATTGCGAAAAGAGTATGCTTGACTTATTTATTTTATTAAAAAGAAAATATTTAATTTTACTATACAGACACAGTCTAGTATATCAATTACAATTATTTTGTAATAGAAATTTGACACTAGTTGATTCAAGTAGTTACATTGAGAACCAGTCTCAGATGTAAGTTCCACTTTCATTTATACTAAATCGACTATTACTAGACTAAATTTAATCAAGTTATTGTACATCGTTAATTATTACAATGACACTGAATAAAATGCATTCATACATATTTTTTAACACTTTTACACGCAAGAAACAGTAATAAAAATACAGAAAACGCTGAATGCCATCGTATATTTTGAAACATAGTACCAATATTTATCATAGGACGTTTATACTATATAATTAATAGAATCAGGACTGTACGGAAGTCGATAGTATTAAACTCTAATAGAAAAAATTACAAGCAATACTTCGAAAAAACCCACAACCACTCGACGCACGTTTCGCCCCGACACCGGAGCATCCTCAGGTCATGTTGCCTTTACGAACAGCGTTCGTTGAGAATTGAACAGTATTGTTGATTGAATTTTATTTATGCTGTTATAAAAATTTAAGTCTGTAACGATTTTCCATCTAAAACATCAATTTGGTGGTGAAATATCTGACACACAAAACTTAATACTTGCAAAAAACACCATTGTAGGTAAAATGATAAGTTTCTGAGTAATAATTGTGTCTTCCCTTTCACATAACTTTATTTCAGGAGTTTCTTGGTATTTATAGTATTTTCATTAATCAGCAGTGCATCATATTATCTATAATTTTGGTTGGGATGTATAGTAAAACAATTCTTTATTAGAATATTTATTGATTTCATAATTTAAATAATCAAATAAACAAAATATAATCACAGTTGAGTTCTTCATAAGTTACTAATAGCAGTCTATCATTGCACCTTCTGTAACAAAAAGAAAATTATCATTGCGTAAAATAATACTACAATGTTTTACTACAACAAATAATTAAATGAATTTAAATTTAATAATATGCGATGAAAAGGTATTTCTAAAAGCAGTTTCTTACAGACAACCCAAAAGTAATTAAATTAACCGTATTGTATAAAATTAAAAAGATACTCTCTTTTATGAATCATTTTGATAAACAATTATGTCTATATAAGATAGCCTGTAATAAAGATAATTTCTTTAATAATAACTTGAGTTATGCCATATTGAGACCCCTCTTTTAGGGGGGATAAATTAGAATTTAAATTGTTTTCAACATTACGAAAATTTAATATATCTTTCTGCTAATACACGTTTATTTGGATATTTCAAAACCTCTAAATCATGGAGGATAAAATCGCAGGATTAATAATTGAATTCAAAAAAACCCACTCACCATTGTTATTTCTGGAAACAAAGTGCTGAGGTTGAAGTTACTCCGCGACGCCACAGGGAACGTCCTTTCACCATGGACGTTAGAACCGACATTCTGAACATTCGAAGGCACTAGGTGCGTATTGAGAAAGTCTGGTTGATACTGCGTCGGCATCTGGTTGCCAATAAAGTTCGGAAATTGCAACTCCTCCGACATCGCGTTCGCGTGCCTCTTATTCATCACTTTATTCTGCCACAATGCATTCGTATGCTCCCCCCATTCTTCGGAGTCTGTGATAATTTTCGATCTCTTAGCGGGATACTTTTTCGTTGTCTCTTTCTTGCAATCGAGTTTGTGTTTAGCGGCTTCTCGTCTAGTGTTTTTTTCTTGGAAGTTGTTATTTCTCAATTTCATGTCGTCGTATTTATTTACGTAATTGCATTCTGACTGATTGTAGTCTACGAAGTCACCAGTGAACGGGCCACCTGAGTAGCTGCCTGGCATTAAATTACTTCCATTTTGCATAAAATTCGAATAGAAGGTATTAGGCATTGTGTTTGCCGTCGAATTATACAAAGTAGTGGTGGAATACTGTTGCCCGACGTAACTATTCTCCGAATAATCCAGTACCGGTGGGTAGTGGGATACTTGGGCTACGCTTGTATCGTGTGTTACATTAAAGTCACCAAATTTTTGAGGTGGTATCATGAATTTTGTATTATTGTTCTCAGTCACTTTTTGACTGCACGTACCGCCACGTATAAGCGATTCGGCGGAGTAATTATTTTTGTGTTGCTTCTTTTCCTGTTTATTTGACTTCGACTTTGTATGAGAGAACTGGTTCAGCTCAAAGTTATTCGTCAATTTCGCGTCACCAAACCCATAGCAGTGCTGAAGATTAGTATCGCGTGGGTTCATAGACTTGCGGCTGGTATCGCTCACAATCTGGCTTAAATTATGCTTTGTGTTGGGCTTCTGATCAATATTTGCATGTGACCGAGAAGTTTGACTGTCGGAAGGACGGTTCATCAACTGGGTGACGGAGAAGAAATTGGAACAGTTTTGATCGGCTGGGTATAAGCCTCTGTGGAGTAAATCATTTCTTTTCTTTTCGTGGGGCCCTAAAGCTAAATCTCCGACCAATGTTGGCAGGTGAATCGGCGGTGGTTCAATACTGATTTCCGCGGTTCCGGCTGGTTTCGTTGGCGGCCACATTTGAAGTTCCTCGTGGTTATTTTGCGATGGGAAATGGTGCATGTTGATTGGAAAATAATTTTCACTCTGACCGACTTTTCTTGACGCGTTGATGTTGCCATAGTTGCCTTTATAGTTCTCTTTGGTTTCTATATGAATTTGTTGACAATTATTCTGCGACGGTCTGGTTTCAGATGTCATCCAGTTTATATGCATTTTACTAGGTGATTTTTTCGTATATTTCTCAGGTACATTGTGTTGGTTGCCCGCGACCGTCGTATGGGGTTTGTTATCCAAATTCATTAGATTTTGTTTGGAATCATACTGCTTAGCAACAGGTGTCTTTGTATTGCTATTAACTTGATTAGGTTCTGTGTATTGCTGTGTTTTTGGAAGTGTATTTTTCGAGGAAGCATTTGCAAATATGGAGCTAACATCATCACCCCATAAGTTGCCAGTTTGAGAATAAAAGCTGGTGATAGCTTCAGAAAAGGTGGACGATTTACTAGTCAATAAATCTTTCTTAGCATTGGATAGCGAAGCATGGAATTCTGGATTGAAGGGATTATAAGAGCTAGCGTATGTCGAGGGGGTTGAAGTAAATATATTATCTTTATGAAGCGAATTAGATGTTGTTGTACAGTTGACGAAATCAAGACTTTTGTGTGACCAACCGAGATCGATGTCATAGGTCAGCCTTGACGAGTTGATTTTCATAAGATTTTCATCGATATTGGGAAAATCGGATTTATTTTTGGTGTAGTTCTCGACTGCGCATGGATACAAACCGAGGCTGTTATATTCATGGCCAGAAGAGAGGCTACTTGTACTGTAAACAGTATTCTTTACCGACGAGAATGGCATCACATAACTGGGTTGACTCTGCGCGGATTTATTTAGATTACAATCAAAATCCAAGCCAAACGATGTATCAGTAATACTACAATTCGTCGTAATAATTGTTGGCAGTGGTAGGTTGAGGAAAGGATTTTCAGTTGTATTAACAGTTGTTATAGGCGGCTTGACGTCTGTAACTTTATCATGACTCTTAGGATTTTTATCGGCGATTGTTTTGATCGGTTCATTTTGTTGTTTATTCACGGTTTTATTAAGCTTTTGCTTTTCAAAGAAACTTTGAGGGGCCAATTCAGTTCTACACGTATTATCTTTCAAGCTCGTATTCTGTGGTGTCTCTTCATTGGGACTGTCCGCTCTATTTCCACTAACCAAGGGGAATGACATAAGAAAAGCAGCAGTGGGCGAGGCAGCCAAAAACTCTTCAGCTAATTCCAATCTCGCATTCCCTACATCGACGTTCTCACAAATCGGCTGTTGCAAAATATTATGCAGTTTTGAATCTTTATCTTTATCTTTGAACTCAGCGTTCTTATTAGTTGTATCTGGTTCGTTTTCTGCGGTTTTTGTAATGGGAACTGAACGGCTTTCAATATTTGTATTAACAGGTAAAGAACACTCATTTGTTTCGCTGTTTTCTTTTTGAATTTCATGCGAATTTTCGTCAATTTTCTTTTCAGGGTTCGATTCTTTAACTTGCGAATTGGGCGAATCGGATTGACAAGTTGGATTTAGTTCTGCAGGATCAGTATTCGAAGGTTTTATGCTCTCCGCTGATTCTTCCAATTTTTCTGTTAAACTTTTTTCGGTCTCAGTATGTTTGTTTTTATCTTCGCTATCTGTATTTGTTGATGGAACTGAAGTTTCTGTGGTACACACAGGTATCTGTGAAACATTAACCTCATCTTTTTTCTTTATTCCTTTTTTAACCGTTTTTGGTTTAGTGTTTCGCTTTGCTTTTGCAGCAGATAATGGACGCGAATATGCTGATATAGGCAACACATTAACCATTGTAGTTTTTGTCATATCGTGTATGTTTCTATTTACAATAGGCAGTTTATTAAGTGACTGTATGTTTGTATCTAGCAAAACAAGTGTTGGTGTTGCTGTTGGAAACATAATCGGCCTTTGGGGAAATATATATGGAGTTGCTGGTAACATAACAATAGTATTTTCTGAAATAAATTTAACTTCACTTAATATTGTTTTTTAAATAATCTTCAATTCACTTTGTCAAAATCATAAATGTTTATTTTATTTTGTATAAGATTGTTAGATGAAAATCTTGAAATCCAAATTATCGAGTCTTATAATGAAAATAAAATACCAAACTTTTAGTTTCATGAAAATAATTTAATTAGAAATACAACTTAATTAAAAGATTTATTTTTAAAATGGTAAGAAATTTTTACCTTACCTTTTTTGCTTGGTAAAGGCAACAATTTAGGTAATTGTTTAGGCTGTACTGACTTCGGACTCTTTTCTGTATTTTTGGGTTTTTCATCCTTTTTGTCTGAATTATTTTTTGATTTTTTTAGCATTAAAAGTTTCAAGTATTTGCTACCTGAAAAATAATAATAATAAATTGATAATAAAAGAATGACAATTTTATTTAGATATGTAACTGATCTTACTAATTTTGTTCAATACAACAACCAACTAACATGACTATTAATAATATCAGATCAGATCACTTCCCATTTCAGTGATAAAATTTGATTCCAGTAGGAAGTTGCATAGTTTGAGTTTTACTGAACCTCTATAACTTATTTTTAATGAGCCTTTAAAATTAAGAGCAGTATTTAAGAAGAGTGTTGTGTACTTACTTTGTTTACCTCTTCCTGTTCCCAGAGTAACCTGAACACACTCATCTTTAGTATTACATTTTTGTTTCTCAATTCCATGCAATTTCACTTCTAATGCTAAAACTTCAGCTTCTGAAATGTGAAACCACATAATTTTTCAGGAATAATACTTAAAATACATTGTGACTTTAAACGAAGATGATTTAGCTCACATTCCTTAAATATTATATTCATAAGTTTAAACAAACTGAACTATTATCAATATTTATAAAACTAGTAAACTTACTCAGCTTTGACTTTTCCTCAGTAAAATTTGTCAAACAAATTATAGCTTTTTGTATAATTTCAATTTTAGGAAATTGTGTGCTGCCTGATTTATCATTTGTTGTATCTCCATTTTCTTTAGTAATAGCAATCACTAATTCTCCTAATTTTGCAATAGCTTCATTAAATTTAAGACGTCTTTGACGTTCCCATTCTCTACATCGGCTGTAAAAGGTCAAATATATAAATAAAATAAAATATAATAATTAATTTGTTTTCATTGCATAAAAATCAACAGAAACTACATTCAACTAAATTTTCATTTAATAATGTCACTTATTTTTAAATAAAATTATTGATACTAATATACACTTGGAAAATACATTTATAATATTACATTAGCAAGAACAAGATTCCAATTGAAGCTGAAAGCATAACTTAGACATTTTACATTATATTAACAGTTGTTCAAAGTTGTTCAAATACAAATGCCACTAACTTAAAGATAATTGTTTAAACTATTAAAGGAAAAAAGTATTTTTCAAAATATTACATGAAATAAGTAATCTTATATGAAATTAAATAAATACCTTGGGGTTCGATTCTTACTACCGTGGCTTGGCTCTGTTTGAGACTCTTGAGCTAACATTTTTGCCCATAAATTATTCGAGTTTAAGGTTTGTTTATGTTACTAATTGCACAAGGATTAAATTATTTTGAAGGAACTTGGTTCCAAGCAATCAGTAAAAACGAAATTATAATTAAAAATTAAATTCATACCAATTATTTAATATTTAGTATTTACCACTGCACTTGGTAGTCGGATTACAATTTACAGTCCTTTGCAAAATTCAAGTCAGTTGTTAAAGTGACAATTGACTTTCAGTTTGTCAAAGTTATAGAATTAGATATAGCAAATCTCTTCAATTTCAGTAGTGAAACAGGTAAAAATTAAAATTACCTCCCAAAGATCCAACAAAATATAAATACAACTCAAAAACTATGACAAAATATAAATAGGTTCCAAAAAAATGTTTATAATTAATGAGTAAGGGTTGGAGTCAAAATCGGAACTAGATTCCGACAGCGAGACGGGACGTTGTACTAAAATTCAGCGTACCAAAATATCGGAAATCTTAGTAGATTCTGAATATGGCAGCTGATTATACCAAGTGCTTTTTTTGGTATTTTACTAAGCTCGTGGTTAAAATCTGATTACCTCGCTAAAACGCATAATTGTTAATTATAATTCCCTCTTACCGCTCTGACGTTTAACAGATTGATGACTTAATATACATGACTAATTCCATATCCTATGTTCCTTTAGTGACCTGCTTCTTTAGTGTCTATCTTGCTGTGGATATCAAGTTACATTTAACAATATTGTAATAGTAATATCCATTACAATTTGTCATAGAGTTTGTTCTTTCTAGTGCGTAATTATTTTATTTGTTAGTTAATTTTATGTTAAACGTTGTGAAATACCAAGACATTTTAGATCTTGTTGTCGTCGTTTGTTGGTGCAAAAATTTATTGCAGCTAATAAAACCTTGTTTATTTTGACCATCTCCGTTATTTTTGCTTCTTCGTCATCATGTCTCTCTACCCTTCATTGGAAGATATGAAGGTGGATAAAATGATCCACGCTCAGTTGAGTCAACAAAACGGACCTCCATCTTTTCCACCTACCTACCACCAAAACGGAGCGCCAAGTGCTCCTCAACATGTTTATCCTGCTCTTGGTGATTACATGGGGCTTGAATTATCCCAAGATGTAATAGCTCGTAACATGCCTGAATATCAAGTACAAGTAGTAAGTATACTTTTCCTCAAGTTTTATAATATGGTAATGAATGAAACATTTCCTAATGTTGTATATTCTTTTTGTTAAGCCTCAACCAAGTGGTCTAACATCCACATGTAATTTGGTAGCACCACTGTCATCACAGTCTTCGACTCTCTCTAAAGCAATTGTATCTGGAGCTATAAGGCAAGTGATATTATGCAAGGACAGGGATGGTAAATGTGGACTAAGACTTCATTCTGTAAATAATGGAGTATTTGTCTGCTATGTTGCTGCTGGAAGTCCTGCTGCTTTGGCTGGATTACGATTTGGAGATCAGATACTTGAAATAAATAATGTATCTCTTGCTGGTATGACAATGGAACAATGTCATGCTATTTTAAAGAAGTCACCCACCAATGGAATCAATATGGCTGTTCGTGACAGGTATGCTTTCCATTATGTTTGAAAATAATTTATTGTTATTGCAGAAAGTTGTGCAATCAATTAAAAACAAGTTATTCCAATGCCCTTGTGATAATTAAATTTATTACTTTGTTTTTCAGACCTTTTGAACGAACAATCACATTACACAAAGACTCCCTTGGACATGTTGGCTTCCAGTTTAAAAATGGAAATATTGTTGGGCTCGTAAAAGATTCATCTGCAGCTCGGAATGGGCTCCTAACTGACCATCAAATTCTGGAAATCAACACTATAAATGTTGTTGGCATGAAAGATAAAGAGATTTCTAAAGTTATTGACGATGGGCCAGCTGTTGTGAATGTTACAGTCATTCCACAGTATATCTATTCACACATGATAAGCAAGTTAGTATCAGTTAATGACATGACTCATGTTGTTAGTTTTGATTGTCTAATTGGATTATTGGGACTTCCTTTTTTAAAATTTGTTTGAACCTCATACATATATTATTTTTTTTATATAAGTAAAAAATAAAAAATAATATATTAATTTTAAAAATTTATAGTTTGATGAATATTACTCAAATCTCAGTTTCAAAACGATTTCCAACAAGCTTTTTTGGAAATTGTTTTATACAGTTAAATATGTCTTTCAACTATAACTACAACTATTTTTTTCAGAATGTCAAGCTCACTGTTCAAAGAATTGGACCGCACACCAGCTGTTTAATGAACTGAAATAATTGCACATTTGACACGAATTTATGTTTTAGGCACATTTTTTTACGCTTTATCTTGATTATTCCGTACCTTACTTTAGTAGTTTATAAATAGTCAGTAAGGGCTGTGATTGAAAATTGGGAAATGTGTCATATGCTGTCATATTCAGGCCAACAAATTGGCAGTGTGAAAATGTAAATTACCCTTATATAAGTATTGATTCTGCCATTGAAAGTTGAGAAATATATCTATGTGTAGTATAATAGCATATATTTACAAATAGTCTTGTTTACAATTTATAAAATTTATTTAGATTTCTTATAACAATAGACATTCCTATTTTCTTAATTACTTATGTCAGTTTTTGAAGAGATTTTAATGAACGATTTATTAGCTCTAGTTCTTGTAAGGCACATTTAAGTATAGGCCAAATATAATTTTTAGAGTTAAGTTTTATACATGTATCCAAATAAACACGTTTTTATATCTTCGCCTTAGTTATTTACGTATTAAATATTATTCATATCATAAGTTTAAATCAAATGGATTTTCAAATGTCCAATTTGCTTTGAGTACTATTTCCGGGCAAGACCATGACTTCGGTACGAAAAAGCTGTCGTTTTCGGACGGCGGGCAGTTCTTTCGAGCAAAATATTCCATTGGATACAAGCTCCATAACATTCCTGTAAAATTAAATTAATGATTCATTAATTGGTATATTTTGCGTGTATGATTTTGGGTTTTGTTATAGTTCTGAATCTGACCATGAAAAAAATTATGTTTTTAATATAAAGGTTAAATTTTAAGAAATTTGAAAAATAAAATCTGTTTACCTATGTACATGGTAATCGCCGAAGCTACTATACAGAAGTTTTCACAATCCACAGATGAATTAAGCTGAATTCTTTAATTAAAAACGTACTCTACACGGCCGAATTCAAATAAATCCTTCTTAAATGTCTCAATTAATACTGGTGATTAAATTTTTAATTTAGCTTTGACTTTATGAATAATAAAATTACCTGTGCCTATAAAGAATGAAAGCCACATAAACATGTTAAATACGCTGGGGAACCGTTTGCCTGCTGTGGCTGTAAGTGGCAGAAGCAACACGCCCATAACCCCAAACTGTAACAGCAGGACTGGATAGAAGAACCCAAAACCAAGAGCCAAGATAACTTCGTGTGCCACCGACGAAATCTGAAAGTAATTTCCGCTTTTAAAATGGATATTTTATCCCGAATTAAATTTCATTAGACTTGCAGTCCTAAAAATCGTCGTATCAGCAAGCTCTATGTTTGAAAAAAAAAGCTCTGAAACAATTCTATTAAGAGATTTCAAAACGAATCAATCTTTTGAAGGACGTTATTCAGATTTATAGAAACGCATCACAGACGTCGGAGGCTGTCCCACGTTCCATAAAAACAGCTATCATTGTTTTAATTTTCGTTCAGAAATTTCGTTCTACTTAATCACAAGCGATATGCGAGCGTGATGCTATTAAATCGCGCCATTTTACAGTTACATCTTTTGTTTGACCTTTTCGCAATTGTTTTTAAGACGAATCTTTATCACGCTAGAAAGCTTTGTATTACGGTAATAAATACTTCTTCGATTCTAAGTACCGATTAAACCTTAAATTAACCTAAGTTAAGAGCTTAATGATGCAAGTTGTTGGACATTAAAGCATGCCGAGTTATATATGTAGGTATTCCATTACGTGCTGACCTTAATTTGCAGGTCGAGTGTTAATATGCGTAATGATCTGGCTCTTTCCTGAATCTTGAATTATTATGTATATTATTTTTTTTACCTAGGTATAAAATACCCTTTGTGTTTTCGGCATCTTATCGCTAAATTCGCTATGGCAGCCCCGTGCCACGGATGTACGGAGTTAATTTTGATTTCTGATGTTTTTGTTTGAAAAATTCTCAGTTGTGTTTTTCTATTGATTTAAGAAAAAAATTATAAAGCATCAATACTTTAATTTTCCGCAGAAAATTATTTTTTGTTAATATATATTATAACAGTATATAATTCGTGATCGACATTTCCAAACATATCCGTAAATCTTGACGACGTTAAAATTGCATGAATTTCTTCATAAAATAAGAAGACTAAAACATAGATTTCCTATGAACTTTGAAAAATATTAGCTCAGGAATAACGATTTTATTTTCATTGTATGTATTGTTAATGAATAATGTGACGATTTACTTACAAAGAACACCACAACGTAGGCGAAAGGACGCCCTACGTACGGGGTAATTGGGCGGAAAATGTAGTCACGAAGCCAAGATGAAACAACACGATTCCACGCCCGATAGTAATTGGAATATCTAGATTTAGTCCACCAATCCTGAAAAAACAATCTATTGGGTGCTTTGTTTAAACATTCATGTACCTGCTCTAGTAGATACGTAATTTCTTAATCTGAACAAATATCAGTTCAGGGCCTTCCGTATACACGCGTGTTGCATACAAATTACTCTTGTTAAATCCTTAAATAAATATAAGTAAAAGTGACGTTAATTATGAAATATATTTTACCTCGTAGAAAAGTCGATCTCCGAATGTCATGATTTCAGCGAACGCATTGAGCCAGGCGTGTAGAAGACAATAGAAGCCGCATAGAAATGATATCAAACCGGGCAAAACACAGGCGAACATTCCGCGGACGACAATACCTGCTTCAACCTTTAATAGTAAATAAACAAATTAATAAAGCTAAATGTAGAGTTTGTATGAACAGTTTTAATTATTCATTTAAAGCGCTTTATGCTTAGGTAGTTGCTTAAGCGGTCATGCAACTTAAGACTAATAAGATTTAATAGGGTCAATATTACATAAGTACTTATGGTTTCAGTACAATATATAATATGCATAAAGATATATAAAGCACTGGATGTACTCACCTGCGGCTGTTTCCCGTAATCAGACCAATAAGGTAAAATAAATCGCTCCCAAAGAAAACAATTATAAAATACAACAGCAGCCACTTCTGAGAAGTGAAACAAAACCATACCCCACCGAATCTCCTTTGTGCTGGAAAAATATTATTTTTTCAAAAAAATTTAATACATAAAATAGACAAAATTCCAGACCCTAATGTAAATGCGACTTTACTATACGTTATAGTAATATATAGTACCTTAATTACGTAGCAAATTAAACATTCTTTTTGTAATATATTTCTTGATACATGACAATAGTAATGAAAATTATTTTGAGTGAAAAGGCTAAATGCAGCCTTGTCGATCATAACCCATTTTCCCATTAAAGCTTCGAGTAAATACAGAGGAAGTGAATGTAGACATTATCACATTAAATTACAACATTCACAAAGAGGTTTTGAGTCAAAATTCGTTTTACACGTCCCTTTTATCTTATTGATTCGGCGATATTCAGTTGGTTTACACATAAACAGCATAAGGTATAAAAATATCGAGAAAAAACAACATGACTTTCCTTTTAATCTGCTCTTGAAATGTAAATAGATTATAACGTATCCAAAACCATCCTGTAAATACTCCGTGTGGACGCATCCGTTCAGTATAAATAAAGTTTGCGTAAACTCGAATTACCATTGGAAGTTAAACGACCCAATAATTTTTATAGGTATAGTATAAATAAAGTTAATATAATGAAATTACCAATGTCAAATTACAAGTATGAATTTATTCAATAAATAATATTTTATACCCTTATTCTAAGGAGGTTGTTTTGAAGTTGATTACTAAAATTATTTAGAACTGCAAATTCTTGGGTATAAATTATATTGTCCCTGGAGGACAATTAGAGGAAAACTCAGATGAAATGTGTGTTTATTTAATTCATTGTCATAACAAACTGATGTCAAATCAATTGCATCAGGTTTTAATCATATGCAGCGGAGGTTCAAGGACCAAGTCATCTAACATCACATAAATATGACAAACAATATTAGTTTACGCGATTTCAATACATTATTTACAAAAATCTAAGTTCTTTTCTTTTTGTTTTAGTTCTTTTCTAAAGTATTTTTTATATCCATAGCTTTTTATAAATCTCGATAGAAATTTTTATAAATAATAAAAGTATTTATAGGTTACAGAACAGGTTTATCACTGAATAATGAATTCAATAATTAAGCGATGTAAAATGTTTGTTTGCAGTATAAAAAACATATATGGTTTGAGGTCCACTTACCGCGGGTATGAGTCCCTATAAATAAGCGTGGGTGCGAACAGGAAATAGATATAATGTTGTAATGTTGGTAATGGCTCATTTTTGTGGCATCGAGGTATACAATTTCCAGCTACAGCGCATATTTTCATAGCATAACGGAACTGTAAAATATAAGTGTTTTTAATGTAATTGTCGATCATCAATATCCGCAACGAAGCTGATGGCCGGACAGTACATTTTGAAAAATATAAAATTATATAAGGGAATTCTTTAATTTGCACACTATCATATTACTTTAAAGTAGTTCGTTAATATGTTTTCAAGTACTTTATAATTATTTTTAGGTAATTATAGTACCTATGAATTTATGTGAGCTTATAGAATATTCTTGGTGACGTTAATGTAAAAACAATAAAAACTAAACGAGCCACATAAAGGTCGCCCTATGTTTGTACAAACTGTGACTTCATATTGTAGGTGGATTTTCATAATTAAAAAACAACAAACAGTTATTTACTTTAAAGAATTAGTTGTTGTTTAAAAAACATCTACATTTTTTTCAATGGTAATCAGTAATATTATTAACCCTAAACAGACACAAAATTAGCTTAGAGAGGGAAAAGCTAGCTAGCTAACATTATACAACGCAACTTAATTAACAACGGAGCAATAGTCATTAGTAATGCCCTCAGTTAACAGGAACGCATCGCTCAATAAATACGAATAGTTAATACCAAGGGAAATAACAATCTGGAGAATTCATTTGTTTGGTTAAACGGCCTTATCTTAGGAACTACTGATGACATCTCCCTATTAATAGCGGTGCATAAATTAAATTAATTTATTTATTTATATAAATCACGCCTATTTCCCATTGGGGTAGGCAGAAACCACAGACGTCCTTACTTCCTACAGTCCTTGCAACCTCTCTCGCTTCTTCCATTCATTAAATTCAACATTCATTCTCGTCGGTTATGGGTGCTTTTGATCTGCCCTTTTTCCAGGAGATTCTGAATCTGATCCAAAAATGTTCGGATCCTCTTCTTTATTATTGTTATTCTTTCTAACTTCTTATAACATGCATTCATCACGCAATCCTTTTGCTAACAACTTTTCAACTATAAAATAGTAAAATATTGTGTAAAGTCGGAAATTCTTGGGAATCAAATAGTCTGTCGATATCTACATGACACACGTTTCATTGAAAGTATTCGTTCATCTTCGATAAGGGAAAAATACTGATGACATGTTAATCGGTATTTACGCTCTGTTTTGTCAACAAATTGTTGTTAATATACGAGATAGAATTCTAACTTTAAAAATAGTTCTATGATGTCATCAATAGAAATAATATAAAAAAATCGCATTGAATAATTTGTAAATAACATTTATAATATAATTTATAAATGAAAACAATCGAAAAAAGCGTTCACGATCCAATTCGCGCAATGGTCACTATATCCGACTGCCGAACAGAGCTCCCGGGTTTATTCCCAATATGACAAACAATGCAGAAGGCTGTGTTTTGAATGTTATAAGTATTTATTGTGTGTGAAATGGCTGAGTGGAAATAATACCGTTATGTTCATAATAGACAAATCTAAATTGTTATTGGTAATTCGTATGAATATCTTAAAACACTCCTTATAAGATATCTTGGTTATCAATTAAGCGGTTTTATTAGAAAAATAGGGCGATGGGGTCATATTACGCAGTGAATGGAACGTAATGGTGTTTGTCAGCGGCACCCGGCGTTGGAATAGTTATTTACTGGCGTCCGCGGCCTGACGAGGGTATTTGATTTATGTTACAGTTTACTTTCTACGCTTTACCGCATAATGTCTTAATTTTTTGCACAAGGTAATTTACTATGGTCTGTAAAACACTTACCACACCCCCCTGATTGCGGTGTTCAGTTCCAATGCAGGCAGAATTTGTTTTTTCAGGTTGTGTAATTACACTTATTTAGAATAAGAACTTTTGGTTGTTCAAATTTTAAACAAATATATTCTTAGGTTTATTTTAGACATCATAAGAAATGCGATTGTTTAGATCTGCGTCTCAAAGTTACGAACTTACGAAATTTAATTATATAAAAGCGGAAGTAAATCTTCCTGTGTGTTAAGCAAGACTAAACTATTAAAAACAACATTCGACATATCTTAATATTTTGAAAGTTTCATTCTCGCATATGATAGTGGATGTATGAAGGGATTGTTGTTTTGAACTTTGACACGAACTTTGCAAGTTCAGTAGTGTTTACGAGGTATTCGGGAACAATTTAATAAGCTGACATAGCTAGTAACTTCACTAATCTGGCTGTGAATTGAAATTCCCTGAAATATATTACACCTGTTATATTATACCTTCTCTGAAATATATTATAACTTAATTATACTACTGTATGCTTCCCAGACCAAAGGTTTGGTTTCGATATGCACATAAGTCCAGCAATTGGTGATAATACGCGATAGATTTATATCTACTGTATATCTTGTAAAAATGTATACAAATAGAAATAAAATAATCGTATAGACCAAATATATAGTATACAGAACGTCTCTCAAAATTATATAGTTTCAATAGCGGTAAAAACATTTGTTTATAAATCGAATTAAAATTAGACATTTGACAATGTTGAAGTAAATTAATTATAAGTGGACCTGATATACACATTAGTATTTATCTTAAAGTTTACGGCCATTTACCATTTCACAGGTTACGGCGACAGATGAACCCACAGCGAGATGCTTTCTTCCTAATTCCCAGCACGGTACTCCAATAAGGCATGTTTCCAATACAATTAGGGAAATTACACCAACCACCGATAGAAATTGACAAGCCACTGTAAATAAAAAAGTATATATTATTTCGCGATGGTGAATCTTATCTGTTAACGTCAAAATCAACATATAATTGAAGGTCTAAAGTCTAAACAGAGCGTGGTGATGTTAATTAAAATAATCTGTATTGAACTGAATGCTTCCGGATGTCTGTGATTGTCTCTTTCTGCCGCGCCTTTGTGAAACCAGCAACCTATATAATTGCTAAATAAATGTTTCCGAACTAATTGGACTTCACAAAAAGATCTAACCAATACCTGAAAGGCCGTATTTGCGAGCCATCTGGTAGAGAGAGTGTTCATAGGTGGCGGTATCACATAGCCTCATGTAAGCTTTCTGCTCGGTTTCAGCAAAAAGTCTACAGAAAATTCGTAGAACCTATAGAGAGTTGTTGCATCATTGAATCGATATATCATTTACCAGTGAAACGAGTTCCCCTATCGTTTATCGGTAGGTAATAATTCAAAGGATCTAAGGTAAACCCTCTAAAACAACAAAAGTTTAGATAGATCACTTATTCGCAAAAATAGGTTCATGACTTTTAAATTTATTGCCATTGAATGAATTATTTTAAGAAAATTTAAATCTTATTTTGTTTAATGTATAATAATCTATTAAAATAATGACAAAGGTTTCTTGTACAACAATAAATAAATCTAAATTTCGATCAAAACTTCTAAGGCAGTTGTTAATTCATGGGAACTGGATTCTCCTGTCGACTGAATATGAACCACGCGATATCAAATGAAATGACGCGTTTCAATAATTGTGTTTATGTTTTTGTATATTATAAAAAGAAATATAATATTTTTTATCTTTGTAAATGAATATACTGGATTTTGTAACAGTATAGACGTGCTTTGGAACAAATTGGTTTATGTACACATTCGATTCAAATTTGTAATATTAAGTCGGATAAAACTACATATGTATAGAAGCATATATCTGGGATCTGTCTTGTCTTTTCATATTATATTTTAAAGTATTTCTCTTACTTAATAAGAATCTCCCCAAATTATTGATTTATATTTATATTACTGAAATAACAATAATATAAATATAACAGTAAATGTAAATAAATAATTTTATTTATTTACATTTATATATTATTTTCTTATACTTGACTACTGAAGAATACGTTGACATTTTAATATATTGTGTTTAATTTAATATTAGCTCATTATATTTTATGAATATTATCGCACGTTAAAATAAAATACTGTATATTGGATTTGAACGCTATGTATTGTTAATATTATGCCAATGATTCGGTTGTTTTTCAGCAATCGTATGTAATATCACAGACTACGAGCAGATAGACTGAGGCACTGGTTTGAAGTAGAGATTACTGCGACATTTTTTCTCGTGCGCTGCCACAACTGCTTCAATGTATTCGTTATATTATAAAATAAATAATATTATATTCGTATGTATGATGAATAATATAATATAAATAAAGTTTTTATTAAATAGTCCTAGAAAAGAGCCCGCCAAGATAGTGAAATTTATTCACATTTGGTAGTACCTAATAGATTAATTCCTAAATAAAAATAAATTTTAATAATATATTACATATAATATATGCATTTGTATGTATTTCGGTTATTAATGCGGGTGAAGCCGTAGATATCATCTAGTTTACCATAATTGTCACAATAGCATCATCTTGTTATTTAATAACATATTTTATTTAAATTATCTTTAACGATTTATATATACGCTTTGTCATGTCGTGTTTTTGTCGGCACACATTGTTTGCTTATTGACTGATCAAAAGATGTAATTGTCTGGAAACTGAAAAGGTTACCGAACTTTCGGTGAATTCTCTTATGAGATATTTCTTATATTGTTTCGGCATATGCCATCAAAATATCCTCAAACTTCGTTATTGATATATTCGGATAAAATGATTTCTCTCTTTTGTTACCTTTATACATGTTATCCTAACGTATGTATACTTGTAAGAGAAATCTATCAGGTAAGAGTTCTCGTACAAATATTGATGTCAAAAGCACTTTGTCCAAGTCATGTTATGAAAATTGTAAATACAGTGAGTTGCCATTTGATGCGTTGAAATTAAGAATAAAGATTTAATGGCTGCTAAGTCGATTTCAGTTAAATAGTCACATTTTAATATAATCAATAAGTATCCCACTGTCCACGATTGTTGAAGCGTACCTGTTACGAGCTATGTCAATCTCCCAAATAAAAAGTCGTATATTTGTTAGATTGTGTCTTAAGCACATTTTGTAACTTCTTTTTGATAAAATTTGGTGTCTAGTGAGCTGAGACCGTAGATTAACACATAGGATATATATTATATATAAATTAAATTAATTATAAATAAATTAGTCTTATATACTACATTCAATAATATACTATGTGTATTTATATATAATTATGTGCATGGGTAAGAATTATCGCGGTTGTAACAGCTTTTAATGCCAGAAACACGTATTATCAATTTATGTATTTTTAGTAAATTAAGTATATGTTTATTCAAAATTATTTATAATATTGCTCTGTGTATATCGAACATGTAATACTGAATGCTTCGCGTTTTTCAGAATTAACCGAAGCACTTGATTTATGTTGATCTGCGAAACATAATTCTTAAATTCTTTTACCTGAATAAAAGTCGGAATTCACCAACGGACGAATGGACGCTATTCAATGCTTAATATAACTAAAAGCTACGCTATCTATAAACGATAACCTTTGCTACGAGATTATCAATTCTACTATTATTATTATTATTATGTTTGAGTGTATAATGGGACACTAATATACTATATCAGATTGTATAGACAATTCATCCAACTGTGTGTTTTAAGGTTAATTTACTAATTATTATTATATGGTTAATTTACTAATGACTAAACCACAAGGGTCGTGGATTTGCCAGATGATTTAATAATGTGATCGATCTTTAGGCAATATCATATGCAAATAGCATAGGGTTTTTTTAGAATCCAAATTTTTACTATTGAATATTATACAGACGATCATAATTTTCAATAGGTAAACATGATACGGTTATTTTATTATCTTGTATTATTTATTATATTCAATATAAATGATTATTTTTAGTTGTAACTCAACTTATTTTATTTAAGCATTTTATTTTTGTTTATAGGTTACTCAAATATATAAACAATTTACATTGTAAGCGTATTTAGTAAAAATGCAATATTTTATATTCGGTTTATCTGTCATTCTGTCGCCATTGTGGGTGGTGACAGAATGACAGATGAATGACAGTTGTAAAACAGATAATAATTAAACATACCACATATTAATTTTTAAGCATAACTTTGTACGTTTGTCGGTATATTGAACTTACAATACAAATGAGACATGAAAAAACTTGGGTAAATCATTATCATTGTTATAAGAAAATTAAACTGCATGTTTCGAACTTATTTATTAAATTTATATTCTTTATCAATAACTATTAATTACTACAATGAGTCTGCAACAATGTATACTTTAAAAAGAAAAATAAATTAAAATGATAATGTTATCTTTTAATTGTTTTATTGACTCAATAATTGGGGGTCGGCTGAAGAAGCAAAAGTTGATTGCAAGGTTGAAGACGTACAAAGATTTTATTATTTAGAGTTTCAGTGACAGGAAGACTCATCTTGGATTTCATATTTTTCTTGGATTTCCGACGGCACTTTTGAAACTCGTCTGCCACAGTTTATTTTAAAAAGATACAAAAATTGAATATAAGATGTTTACTTATATATAGGCTACGGTAATGTACCATCATTATCGTAGCTATGTATACAAAAGCATTGTTGCATCAATTTATTACTACCATAAGTGTGTTTTAAATAAATTATCAATTTTTCTAGTAGTTAAATATTCACTATATCGGCGGGTTATTTTGTAGGACTATTTAAGAAAAATATTTCCATCATACATTACGAATGTATTGTAGTGGTTGTGGCAGCGCACGGGAAAATGTCTCGCATAAAACTCTACTTAAAATCAGTGTTTTGCACTCTCCATACTAAAATATAAAGGAAAAAGCAATATATCTTTAAATGGAAAATAAAACATTGTTCAACGGGCGGCTCTAAGTGCACCGTTACAGCTTAAGAATTCCTATATCTCTTTTTTACAAAGCGTAAACATAAACACAGAAAAGTAAACTTCAGATAAAGAGTGGAAGAACACTTACTTTTCTGTGGATAAAGCAAAAAGTCCTGGCAACGTATCATTAATCGTTTCCTTATTACAAAACGTTTGCAAAGCCTATGCCATATTGTTCACTGACTCCGAGCTTAATTATACAGTATGACAATGGCTTTGTAGAAAATTTTAATATTTAAAAGAGACCCATTATAAGAGGTTTATATCAAGGATATTACGTCTATAATTATATACATACGAATGATTAAATATTAAGAAATCCAATCTCGAAAAAAAAAGTTGTTCTCTGTGAGTTTTGTTTTTCGTCTATACATTGGACTAACAACGCACTGCAAATGAGTCGCTTCAGGGTAATAAACTAATGAAATGACTTTACTGGCATATAAGCCTTAATTGTTATACTAAAAGAGACTTACGCGTGTCCTACCATCTGAGGTATTAACCCAGATTTATAGTGAATCTTGTAAATAAATTATACAACCTCTTTTGTTTGACAATATGGTAACCATTGTGTCTAACCTAATCTATTTATATTCTTGTATTATTTAAGCTATTACAGATGTTTATAGTTTAATCACTAACATTTGCATACACTTACAGACTTTTGCATCATATTTTTTTTTTTTTAATTATCATAATTACTTAGTTCGATAAAAAAACTATTTCGCTGTGATTCTTGAGTGGCACGCGTACCGATTTGGCAAGATTGTTAATTAAATATGGTAAAAACATTGTAAATTATAATAAAAATAAATTATTATATTTGTACCCACTGATCGCAGACAATTTATACTATGAAAGCGGGACACTCCTATTTGAAAATATTTCCGTTTACGTCTGAATGCATAATTTTATTTTCCTTCTATTTCTGTGAATTTGGATACGAAAAGATGAAAAGAGATTTGTTTAAGGACTTTGAAATGCGGTGTTTCATTACGTACCTATATAAACAGTAGTTGAGTAGGAATAATCCTATATTTAGTGTGATCCAGACCAACGCTGTGCAAACTTTGATTTCTGAGATTAATGCTTCATACTTTTTGTTGAGGATTTAGGCCAGATCCTTGATATAAATCTCTTCAAATGGATCTGGTAATATCGTTGTTTTTAATAGCAAACGTTTTGTATTCAGGAACTGATTAATGACTTGCCAGGAGTTTCGTTTTAATCCCTTATCCATAAAAATAACTCAGTTGCAATCTTTCAATTGAAGTTAAATTTGGTAACGTTTAAACTTTGAGAAAATCGGAGTTTTTACTTTTAGCTACAGAATAAGATTTTTAGTACCTGTAAAATATCCTAACAAGCCTATAACAGTAAAATATATTAAATGCATTTTTCGTAGGATGTAAGTCCTACTACTACTACTATAAGTGTGAATGAAAACATCAATGTTGTGCGCAAAAAGCTTAGCCTTTCCTAACAATTACGAATAATGAAACCAAACATAAAGAAATATCACAATATATTGATATAAAAACAATTAAAGATCAGAGAACAATTCCAATCATCTGCGTGTTGAACGTTGATTATTTCATTTCAAAAATTAGTTCGATTACATGTGTTCTGTTATAAGTCAATGTCATCGTGAAACTATTATTAATTTATTAGCTTTTTCTTTGTTTAATCAATTTTTAAATGATTTCCTATGCGTTGACACACGACCATATTAATATTTACATCAACGTTTGCGAGCTTTTGAGAAATTCAGCGCGAGTTTCACTAAAGGAACGTCGTGTTATGTAGCAAATAAAAATAATTCACGTACATATATTACGATAGTTTTCTTGTCATATAAAATAAATTTAATGTTACCTGCACTATTTTTCAACAATTTCCTCGCAGCTGAATACATTCGCAGGCCTGGATAAAATATCAGAGCAATTGTAAGCTCGAACAGCCAAATCTTAAAGGCACGTCTGATGTCTCCAAAACCATACACCACCGTTGCAATACCAACATTCAATCTGGAAAATTCAATTTCGGATTCATATGTAATTACCTTTCTTCATTTCAGACTAACGTGGATATAAATAGCTCTATATTTCAGTTCAAATTAATCCAATTTGGAAAATTCTTTCGCTGCCCTTTGCTCTTTAAGTCCATAAAATCAAGGTGGAACTTACAATTTACAAAAACAACCACGTTTATAGTTCCACGCCTTATTAACTGTTTACCCCCTAATCTTAGCCTGACACCGGAGAATTATAAGAAAGCCTTAAAAAGGTATTTCATCGAAAAGTCTGGGATGTGATTGCTTGACTCTTTAAATCAACTATTATTTAGTTATGATTTATTCATCTCTCATTGTGTTTATTCTATTTAAGTGGTTTTTTTTATTTCATCCATGTTTATATTATTCGTACATATTTAAACCTTTTTTTTAATGTTCATATTCAATGTTATTGATTATTAATCTATTTTTAATTTTGGTCATACAAACGATCACGGCATGGCTCTGCAGGTTAAACCCCCTAGTGGTTTTTTGGTGCCTGACAAATGTATTTGTTTATTTTTTATAAATGTATTAAATAGTAAATTAAAAAAAAAATCATTCTGGTATTAGTAATGTTTCCCTACATATGTAACCATTATGCGTACTTATAGCTTAACAATAATAAGAACCAGCTGCCAAAAGAGGTATTTCCGAAGAAATACGACTTAGTGGCCTTCAAGAAAAGAGCGTAAAAGCATCTTAAAGGCCGGCAACGAATGAAGCCTCTGGCATTGTGAGTGTCCATGACTGTATCAATTTACATCAAGTGAACCGCCTGCCTATTTGGATACTGTTTTATATAAAAATCAAATTTTTTAACACTATTTAACCCTACTAAAAATTAAATATATAATTGTAAATATTTAATTTAGAGGAAATAATAGTTAAATAAAATAGGAGTTAGCTTGTATTTTGGCTGCAACAAATCACGTATACTTTTACATCTAATTGACCGTACTGCAATAGTCATGTCTAGCATTGGAGGATTGATCCAATTGGTTTGTCAGCTTAACAAAATAGTTGTACGTGCACTTTTTAAAATTTTTACTTTAAATTTATATTTTCAAGGTCTGATATTATTTATGAAAAGTATTATCTAATGCGTTTGTTGCGCTCCTAACAAGACTTGTTAAGTTAAACCACTGTGGCTTTGTATATCGTCAAATATAAATAATAAATATTATTTTCATAAGCCATGGTGTGTTTTAGCAATGGTTTTGAAGTATAAATTTAGGTTACTTCATTCGTATTTTCAAATATATCATTGAGACATGACATTTCGCTCATATTTGAACTCATGACCTCGCCGTGAACTAATAACTTTAATTTAATTGAACACTCAATAGTTACATTAATTCTGAAACTTTGTAGGCTTTAAGGGCCATTTGCATAATATTTTAGGACCGCTTTTGAATGGTATTAAGCGGACTTATGTCACATATCTGGTTCATTTAATTTACATTTATATTTGACAGTTTTCTCTTGATATATTAATAATGGACTTTTATTCCTATATATTTAATATAATAATTTCTGAATCATTACTTTTTATTATTCAGTTTTATTTTAGATTACAAGAGGAGTGATTGATATTTTTTTTATTCCAAGAATCGAATTTTGTATGCGAATATAAGTAAGCTATCCAAACTGTTGTTCCAATCCAACATTTTTAATAAGAAGTATTAAACTATTCGTTTAATTATCACGATCTACAATAATACATTCATTAGAATGTCTATACAGCGAGCTTTGATTAATTAATGTTTTACTTGCTTTCCACGTTCCACGATGTCGTAAATAACGGTGTCCAAAAACAGCATGATCAAAATGGCGACAAATATATGATAAATCGCCTTTATGTGTAGCGACTCCTGCATCAGAACTGTTAAAACTGACTCTCTGTGGACGAATTCTGGATCTTTCTCTTTCTCTCTCGAGGAATAACCATTTTCAGTCTCGGGCTTCCGCCTTCGAACGCTACGCTCCATGCTAAAAGCAAAAATTAATCATAATTAATGTCAATCATAGTAGCAAAGAGCTGCATAAGCTGTAATATAATAAAATAATTTTAATATCCAAGCATACTTGGATATTAAACATTTTCAGTTAATTAAAAACGAATTTACAATTTCTAAATCAACACTTACTTTGATAAACAGATATTCAAATGTTTGCCACCGGACTCGTGTGACCGATCCAATGTTTACGCACTTCACTGATAGCCCACAAATATTCTGTTTATGTTCTAGATGACCCTCTTTAATAATTGTTTTGTTGGCAATAATTTACATACGACTATCTTGGAGAGTAAAACGATTGTACTGCTTTCAAATGTTTTATCACATAATTGAAACATAGGATGCTGTGAACGATTGTTTTTTATCAACAGCTGATAGTCAAAGTATTTATTGAAACTATCAAAACCTATATATCTTGAAATAATTACTTTAAAAAAACAAATTAATAAATCTTCGTAATGTGCCATTACCGTTCACGGTACTCGGTAGTCTAGGAAATATTTTTTTTAGCTCAATTTATTTTGAATACGGAGGCGTACTAGGGGGTCGCATAAGTGTTGGACTCCATTTAAAAGGCACCAACAATAGCTGAGAGGCTTCCTAATTAGAAGCATTTAATTATATACTTAACGATACCTTAAGAGAAGTAGCTAATTATATTTCAAAAATTTGAAAGAAAATGTTGTTGACGTTAGTTTAGGTGACGTGTAGTTAACAAATAATGTATTTGCCTATATAAGACGAATTTTGAAGAATAATTATTATGCGACGGTTGTAGCGTGATGTAATACGCAGTCTCCGTTTCGATAATGAAGAATGCACACTAAGAGTTATGGGATATCAGACGATGTTATTACCGAATTGAAAAGAAAGTTTTACAGACTCATTTGTAGTATAAACATATGCATGATTGGTGTATCATGTTGATTGTACCAATTTTTTAACTCAGTGTTAACTTAAACTAATTATTTATATTTTATGTTTAAAAATTATATATATGGCTCGAAGGTAATATAGCCATAACTGGATTCTGATGGCCACGCACTCAACTGACCCATGGCAGGGCTTCACACAAGCTGTATCCTCGCGATCCAATTCAACAAAAATTTGTTCTAAAATCAATTTCCATTTAAACAAAAAAAAGTTAAAATTATATAATTTAAAGATGTTATTATATAATTTTTTAAATTTAAACAGTAAAATTATCTATAAGGAGGATAAACTTAGGATAATAATTAAAGAGTGTAAAATTTAGATGTGCTCGTAAATTAATGCGAATGACAGCTTGTATCAATATTCCAACAATTTTATATAATCACGTCATGAAAGTATAGATAAGCTACTCACGAGTCTACGTTATAAAATTCGACCAGCTGGTATAATCTGTTTTCGAATATTCACAGTCTGTATAACTTTCCGATCGCATTGACCACTTGTCAAATTTAAATAAAAAAAATAATAACACCAGACAGGCCACTGATATAATACAGTTTATAAAACAAAAATTTAAAACAAACTTTGTAAATATATATACACTGTATTATGTGGGTGTGACAGTTTACTGACCATATGTTTCTTGTAAATAATGTAGTAAGCAATATATTTGTCGGCAGCCGTATTGTTTATGCCTAGACTTCGAGAGACCGCGCCCAGATGGCGCAAGTGGAACGTGCGCAGAACGTATCGTATATTAAAAGCAGCTCTGTTGTGCCCATATTCACCAGCTACAGACAATCTAGATAGATTTCGATGTATGAGAATCATGACTGCAGCACCCCATTATGATTCTTGAGAATTTATATTTCACAATGACCTCTCACCACTTCGATAGGAATAATGACACCCAAACCCTACACCGAAGCATCAATTACCATCCGTTTCCTACAACCCAATCACGTAGGAGGTCCCCACGATTTACGGATCCAGATGAGATCATCACTGTCGCGTATGATAAAAACAACTTAGTCAAAAGCGAAGAACCACCTTTTCCAGGGGAAGACGAGGTTGCTTGCTTCGCATTTCTCTGACAGTGAGGAATCTAACCTTCCTCCGATCCGCCCTTTAGGCGTACTCCCACGACGCGAAACCGTCCGTCTAATACATAATAGATGTGGATTTATTTTCCAAAAAACGAACTAACGCCAATATTACTCATATGTCTCCTTTCATCACATCATAAACTTAATTTGACCGAAAGGGACGACATACTACTATTCGTATAGATAAAAAATTATAATGAGATTTATTAAACGTTTATGTATGTAATTCCACAAAAAAATATGGCACTATTAAAGTAGTAAATTACCCAAGAACTGCTATGATGGGCCTGAACGGCGTATTGCAATCGTAAATTTTGTAGAATACAGCTACTTTACCATAGATGGATGCATTTAACTACTACATTGATATCAGGCAAAGTGAGCGAAGCGATTCGTCTAGTACCTGGGTTCTAGACGTATTCTAGGTGGTTGAAGACGGTGAGAGAAGGGAATTTGCCTTACCTCTTATAATGTAAAAAAAAGACCTTAATATCACGATTATAACTAAACCGATCTAAGTTTGGCTGCTATTTTAATATTCTCATCTTTGGGGAAATGGTATGAACACGCATAGTACTAGCATGCTTAAAAGCATCCGTGTGTAGGTCATTATAGCTTGAATTCAGAGTTATACATGATTTGTTTTTACTGTGTTTCAGGGTACAAACGGAACTGTATTTTGGAGTCTTCGCTATGACGCTCGTATATGCTATTGGCACGGACCTTTTTGTTCGCCAGTCCACTTGTGTTTTTATCACTAATACACGATTTCCATGCTCGGCTGAAATAATCTGTAATATTTATATTCAATAATTTTTTATTAATGTAAATACAGATTGTTGGATGTCAGGGATTGTTTGGGTTTAACATTAAATTGGTGTTAAACTATGAATTTATAGTCAGTAGTAGCCGACCTGTATCGTGATCAACTAAAGTAATTATCGCTCGAAGTCGTCAGTAAAAGGAATCCCAATTTATTTTGCCTTAAGGACCAAATATGTCGCTATTATTAATTGTTATTCAGATTTAATAAGCAAATGTTCATATTATTCGAGACATTTTTAATACGTTGAAGCAACGTATAATAAAGAACAAAGATTATGTTAATTCCCTTTGCCACAGAATTGGAATTGTAATTTTAAAATGAGGTCACTGCTTCTGGCATTTTGTTTTGATTTGTAAGGTCATCGAGGATCTTCGGCAGGCGGAAATTTAAAAGTTCAACATTTTGTAACGAATTTCATTAAGAATAAAATTGAAGTTCTATAAATAGTTAGAACAAAGGTTGGGAAAACAATTTCAATTGGAATTTTATGAATAATTCAATTTTTGCGGAACAGTGTCTTTTAAAAAAGCTTAGCCTTTTCTTAAGAACAGCTTTTTCTTATTTTTTGTCACCTTTTTTGTGAAGAGGCAATGCATAGATATTCACAACTTGGATTTGCCGATCTTTTATGAAGAATCTTACAGCTATTGTGGTGTTTTACTACTCCATAAAATGCCATACAATGCCACCACTAAAGGATATTCAAATATCGTGATCCGTATACTGAAGGAGGAATAATATTCTGAAAACTTTTATGAAAACTATATCATCACTTTCTGTTATACGTTCCATATAACTTTAAATTTAATCCGCGATAAGAAAATTATTTTTTTTATTATAAAACGTAGTCATGTCTACATTATTACTAAAGCAAGTATAAACATTTTCAATTTCAACTAGAACCTTCATGGAATAAAAGAAAAAAATATACAAGAAAATATATTCATAATTATTTTACTACATAGTAAGGCTATAATTGTATTAAATATTTAATAATGACTTATCATTATAGATTACATAAACGGGTTCTGATTTTAACTGTTACAAGTTTGAATTCTCGGCTTTCTTGTTTATATTTTTCGGATAGTTATTAAATAGTTGTTATAATTAAGTTCTTGGGGCTACTTTGGTACAGACACCCTTCAGACATTTTAGGGGTTCACGACAAACTGCTGATGGGGTCTCTCCTAATTCCTTGCTGTATGTTTTGCAGGCGGCTCCTTCAGCTGAAACATATATTATATATTTGGTGGATAACGAAATATTGTTGGATTACTTTCAATCTAGATATTTGTTAATAAATGTCTTTGATATTAGGTAAATATATTTGATAAAAGTAATTCTAGCATTTTAATTGTGAAAGCAATCGTTAAAATGAAAAAAAAAACATTAAAATAAAAGCTTTCTTTTTCTGTTTAAAATATTTTATACCAAAATTTTGGTTTGTATAGAATTCAAGCGTGTTTGCCTTAAAAACTTCATCCAATAGCTCAGCAAGAAAGGAGCTCGACTTCTCTTGAAATACCTTGTTTCAATAATTGATTAACACATATATATTTGAGTCTACATAATTGAGGGTAGAGTGACTGTTGTGTAGTTTCGTCCAGTATCTCACTTACATAGTAAAGTTACGCAGGCTGGGCAACAGGCACATTTGCCAGCATGGTTGGCTCGGTAGAAAGCTGGCGATTTACAGGCTTTTGCACTGATCTTCTCAGTGCATGGGTTGTTTTTACAGTAGTTTGAACCGCAGACTAGGTCTCCATACGCGAGACTCATGGCACACGCCAGAACCAAAAGCACCAATGTGAACTTCATTCTGTAATGATAATGCATTGGACTTGAAATGTGTGGTTTAACCATCTGAAACTTGGTATACGCCCAGTTTCCAGGACTCGCTGTTATTCAACCCCATCCAAAGGCGAGATTTTAGTGGTACAGGTACTGGGCCTACATAGCCCGCACATTCATTGGCAACCCTAGAGAGTATCTGTGACAGAATTCCAGCAAAAATAGGACTATAGGAAAATAAAATGATACAATTAGAAAACGTCTATCGTTTTAAGAACCTAAAGTAACCGTAACAAGCTAAGGAAACGCCGTTTTTAAAACCACACACGTCATTTCTATTCATATGAGAGTCGGTGTAAATTATTTCCAAGCTCCAAGATGGCTGTTCGAGTAATCCTGCACTCCACTAGCACTATATTAGTACGCTTTAAAGCTTTGGTTGAGTTATTTGAATTTATTTCTCATAAATATTCATATAATGGAGCGTGTGCTGATCAATACGATTGTCATTATGAAAGTACAAGCTCTTGACGATAAGAAAAATACATATATACATTAATGATAAGATAGGTCAAAGTTCAGAGTTGAAAGAAGATTGCACATTTTTTAAAATATAACTATTACTTTTTATCGTTAACGCGATTATTTTAGATGTTTGATATTGTTCATTACATTATTTGTTATATATTAATTTTTCCGTGATATTCCAAGGCATCAAGATTTCCTTACCTAAGTATTAGTACAATACAGGACTCACGTCGATTAAGTATAATTAGTTTAAACAGTTTAAGGGTCTCTGATTTTTGCATCGCAGTCAAGAAGGTATTTCAATAAACTAGTATTACAATTTAACTAAGCATTTCAATTAATGATTTTGTTGACTTTTAGACTAAATTAGGTGTTGTCCGTATATATCATTCAGTTTAAAGACTAGCGCGTACGGTATATAAATTTTCAACAAAAATTAAATGTGGTAGGCACAACCGATGATCAAAACTATAAATACTTGATTAAACTGGACTATTCCTCTAAGGAACTGTGAATAAAAGACTGTGAGGTTCAAACCTACCACACAGAGAACGATGGAGAAACCTGTAGGAGGCTTTCATCCTCCATTTAGGGTTCATGCATATATATTTATAAAAACGTTTAGTTATACTTTTTTCGACATTGTGCGTAGGGCATGCTATTAAATTATACTTTTAATTATAATGGACATTAAATTCCATTTAATTGGTCATACATCTGTCCTGAAACTGTACTTATAAAAGGCTTTCTTTATTCCTGTAACGATGTTAAGAAAAATAGCGAATGTTATGTTAGTTTTTGAACTTCAATTTAAAAATTATTATGATGCTGTGTATTAGTATTTTTTATAATAAAAGCGTATTTCGGCAACGCAAGCGTTTAACAACATAAAAATAGAACTGTCTACTTACATTACAAGATGATTTTGCAGCAAGAACGTAAAAATGAATGACAAGAAAGCATAATTATATATCTAATTATATAAGGAACTCACGATAACCTCTATCCGTTTGCGCAGATAATAATGAATAATCTCGAATTTCTCAAGAAATACGTTTTATTGTGTGAGTTCGTTTCAATTGAAATAATAATTATTTTTGGTTATCCCCTTATTCCGATAAATAAACTCTTAATTCCATCATAGAATAATATTTTAATAGTTTAGTTTGGTTGAACAAAACTGCGTTGTCTGGGCAACTGCCCAATCAGACTAGTTAGTCTTATCCATTGATTTCTTCGCAGTCTAGGTCATTCAAAAGATACTTTTTATGTAATAGGGGGCAGATGGGCAGGAGGTTCACAATGCCAGAGAGCTCGCGATTACGTTGCTGGCCTATCAGATGACGATACGTTCTTTTCTTGAAGGTCCCTCAATCTTAATGATTTTAACACCTTTATATACTTAATATCTACATAATAATGAACATTTAATATACATATAATTTATAAAACTGAATAAAATAATAAATGTAACTAGTTTCAGTTTTATGCTACAGAGTGAGTTTCTCATACATTTATTTACTATAACTAAGATATTTAAGATATTTATTTATTTAAAATCAGACAACCTCTAAAAAGGTATTTCGTCCTATCCTCACCTAAATAGAAAAAAAATAAAAGGTCAAAAATGAATGTATTGTTTTTCATAATATTCTTCCTTTTCCTTTCCTTTTTCTTCGCAAATGCATTCATCCGATTAAATAAAAACTTTTGTGCCAATCTCCATTGTGCCCTCAAAAACACGTTTTTCATGCTCTTCGACATCCTGGTGAAGAAAATGGGTGATCGCGTAATTGGTTTGTAAATTTTGGAAACATACTGTCCCGACCAGATCGGTCGGGTCAGTATGGAGCTCAAAGTTTTACGTTTTCATCACCTTCATAAATTCGTTTATCGGTCAGGCCATGACAAATGCAATTATCGTAATGGGCTGCTAGTATTTTTACGGAGTTCGTCAGTAATTTCCGGTAAACAAATTGTCATGTACCAGTCACTATTGACACTAAAAATTCACTAAACAATGTACACGTGGCTATACATTTATATATTATGTTACTTTTGTACACGTAAAATAGTAGAAGTAGACATTAGATATGTAGAAATAGTATTTGACTCATGCCTATGGCTTAGGATGCACGAATCTCATGGTAGGTCGATAATTGACACGATCGCGATTGATTTCTCAAAATTTTTCGCCAAATAGTTGGAGGAGGGCTGGTAAAGTCTAGAAAATCATTACGAAAATTTTCTCAAATTAATTAATAAAAATTTTTAAAATGGCGCTAAAATTAAAAATAATTAAGATGACGAACTAAATAAAAAAGATTATGTAAATGGTTAGCAAATTCCCAAAGCAGAAATGAACAAGGTTTTATTAATATGCTTAATTCTGCTTTTATGAATAATGTACATTACACCTACTTTTGTGTAATGGACTTTAATGGATATATCATCAATAATCATTCCTACCGTTTGTTCCTCTTTGATCGTTACATAGTTTAGAATATGGTTAATTTGTGAATTGCAAAATATTCAAACAAATGGCCGTAATAAATCCCGCGTAAAAGAGATAAAAATAAATAAATTGCTTTGTGAATTGAAGCATGGAATCACAATGAACACAAATATTTGTTCACTAAAAATCTTTTTTTATTAATGCAAATTCATTTTCGCTGCTATACTCAGATATTATAATTTTTGCAATAAAGAGTTTCGCAACAAAATGGGAAATATCACTTGTCAGCCATCCTCCCTAATTTTCAAATTCAAAATTATATTGCCAACAATTAAAGCTGTATACCATTAATTATCACTCCAAGGTAACAGATGGCGGGAAAGCAATGGGCGGGAGTTTTTGTAAAGCCAAGCGCGTCTGACTCGAAAGATTTCGCCACAGACTATCAAAATGTCAAATGGTAAATTTTTACCATTTGACATTTACCATTACTCGGATCAATCAATATTTGAGGATGAATTGATTATTTTCTACAAAATGCAATTATTAATTTTAATTTAGTTAATTCATCATAACTGTAAAATTTTAGGTTATTTTATATTTAAGAATTTAGATAATATCGTAAATCCGTAATACCATTTAGAATATAATGCGTTAGCTGTATGGGTCACGCGATATCACAATCGCTCGATTAGTTTGATAGATAAAACTTAACTAATAAAACAAAAGTTGATCTTCACTAAAGACAAGGGTCAGGATTAGTGTAGGAAGCACATTACCGGCCTACATGATTTGGGAGCTCTAGAAAGCTCTGTATTCCATGAAGATCCATAAATACTACCTTTTATAAAACTATTAATTTCATACAAATTTATAAAACGCAACTCAAAAGAAGATTCAAAAAGAATTTCAAAATATAACTTACTTCTCAATTTCATTAAAGCTTGTATGTTTTCTGAATTTTCCTTTACTTTACTTATAATAGTTTTAAGTATCACATAGGTCATTAGCTATCTTAGAACTGTATATCCGCGTACAACATCTTTCTTTATGTGAAATATATATTGTAGATGGTGTACGCTTTCAGAAAATTACCGCCAAATGGACATTAACAAAGGACATAAAAGCTCTCGAACTAACAAAAGCTGCGCTAACTTTCAAGTTTATATAGGCTTTCACTGAAAGCAACGCAATTATAGTAATTAAATCGTTTTTATCTTATAAAAGGTTTCAGTTGCATTCATAGAAAACATTTTAATTCTAGAAAGGAATTTTAAATTAATAAAATATTGCAGGAATATTATTATTACAATTTCTAAATCGAATTTATAACGTAATTACAGCGTACACGGAGAAGATTTTGTTGATAGGTGGTTCTTTAGGGTTTATTATTTCGATCCCTTCTCGGCCTTTTGGCTAAGATTAAAGTGGGGTCTATTATTTCCTTAAAGGCCAGCAACACGTAAGTTTCCCGGCGTTGAAGTTGTCCATGTCCTAAATTTGAAAATTTAAACGGAAAATAAACTATAACTTTTAATATCCTTGAGAGTCAAAATATTTATATATTGCAGCTCATACCATATGATTTCAACTCTCATTTCCCTTATAACCTAATGTTCATCATCTACTCTTTTCTCATTTATTAACTTGACCTTTTTTTTTTTGTTAAACCACCCTTCCTTATTAACTTTTATATTTATATATTTCAGGTTGCCTGGAAGAGATCGCTTGTTAGCGATAAGGGCCGCCTCTTATTTATACACTTGTTTTTAATTGTTATTTTATAATTTTTCTTTTTTATGTGTATATTAAAATAAAGTATAAATTAATAAATAAGTTACGTTACTATTGCAATTTCTACAGTTCCAGGATACTGTAGACTTTTTTTAAAATTTTTTTACAAAAGTTTTACGTTTAATGAAAAAATAATAGTTTCTTCACTAACATTTTAGTACTTTATACGTCTCTAAAATAAACGAATATATAATAAGTTGATATAAAATTTCAACTTAACATTTTCAGCTGGCGTCCTCTAGGCGCGGAATATACTTCTTTAATAAATATTTGCTTATATTTAGTGTATTTATCTATTATGGTATTATTATTTGTTAGGGTATTTTCAACTTAATTTGTTAGGCAAGCTGGAAGATCATCTACGTTCTCACGTGCGCTCACGATAGTTATTTGCATGGTAAATTTCAAAGGCATATATTATAAATACGTAATAACCCTGAGTCTCTCGGTACTAAGGTAATTCGTTCACCGTGTATAATTAAATTTAACAATACCTCCACACGTTCTTAACATAGTTATGACAAAGGGGCGGACAGGACCTGACCTTTCAGGGAGCCATTAAGGTTTGGAATCCGGAAAACAATCGTTAATATTATAAGTTAAGATTGTTTAAAAATAAAATCGATTCACTATAAGCCGAGCACGCGAATAAATAAACGCCGGCTGGCATTAATTTACAATACCATGCTTATAGAAGCGAGGCCAGCCTTAAAATCTTAAAGAAGATTATTTCACTGCAAAGAACCGACGCCCTAACAATTCATAAATTATGGATTTTCCGTTATTCTCGCTACAGAAAATTTTATAAAGGTACTAATATTTGTTACAATTTACAAAACATCTGTTATGCCATTCGGTGTCTCGATTTAGATTAATAACTGTTGCAGCTAACTGAATTTCTGTGGATTACGAGGGTAAGTCTATTTATTTTTGAAATTAGTATATGTATAGTATATCAACAGATACTTTATTACATTAAAATTGTGAAAATCTATAATCTTAACTATAAAAGCACATTTAGCAATATTTGATGTTAATTTTTTTGCATAAAGCGAGTTAAGATACGTATCTAGTTTGATTACTGAGTAGACAGACAAGTTTCTGTAAAGATTTCAAAAAAATGGGTACATTTTAACGTTATTCCTCAATTAAAATAAGCAGGAATGATTTTATTATTATTAAGTAAATATTAAATAACACAAATGTATTTTTACGTGTAATTATATGTTAAAAAATATAAATTTAATGCGGACACACATAAATTAGTATAGAGTTCGATACTACTATATCTGTTATTAAATACGAGCTTCTCGTTAGAAGTATTGTATAACAGATGCAGAAATTTGAAGCCCTTCAGAAATCTTAACTTTATGTTATGATATTAATGATATGATATTGAGATTAATTCTCGAACAGTCGCGAGTCGTCACTCGTCGAGTGCTGATCACTACACCGTGACCACAGAGTGTATTAATTTTCCATGAGTTTAAAAACTTTGCTATTTACTTTGCCTAAAAAGAGGTGTTTTCTGTTTAGGAGTTTCTCAAACGCCTCGTGAAGTTTAAATATTCCCGTAAAGTTTCTTACTTCTTTTGTTTATATCCACTGCTTTGGGAGGGACCACACTTGACACTCTTTGCGGTATCCATTAACATACAACATAGTTGTACATACATATAGATGTATCTCTGTTTTCAATTTAAAGGAACGAAAAGGGGGTCCGGCACTTAAAGAGGCCTATGTGGAAAAAAAATTCTAAAACGAAAATCCCCTTTCGAGACATAATAACTTAATGTAAAATGAAGTACCAACTGCAGATACGGCCCCAGGCCGTACTGTACCGAATACTTCAAAATATACAAAATTTATTCATATTATATTTAAATATATTAAAATATCTGGACTATTGAAGACTATTATATATTGATATGTTTTATTTTTAATTAATAAATAAGGTTGGCAAACAAATTAATATAATTAAAAAACATTTAACAAAATATATCTTACCGCTAAATTCAGGAACAGTAATGACAAAATTAACTTTATGGAGTACCATTTGAGGCAAAAAAATTTGGCACTCGACAAAATTTCAGCGACGATTTTAAGTGCAGAATTTACTATTAAACCACACGTACTTCAATCTGTGTACAACGACCACATGTTTGTGAATTTAATACCAAAAGTCACTCATGTAATCACCGCTCCTTCTCTAGACAAAATCTTACCAACCTTTATCTTCGGATATTTTAAATTAATAATTTCGTCCTTGTTTGGGTTTAAGTACGGAATTTTTGTTACCACGTTTTTTATTTTCTTCTTTATCAAGCCCAGCTCTAAGTATAATGTTAAAAATCCACTTTATTGGTCAGGGGTCATGCTTTATTATAGTATCGATCGTAGTAAAGGTCAGTATTAACATTTGAAAGAGTTCGATTGGGAGCCAAGTTGAGAAAATGTCGTAATATTTATAAAACACTTCAATGAATAAGAATCGTTGTAAATCACTTTAAGTATTTCAAAGGATTGAGATTATTAGGTTGACTACTTTATGTTTTAACTTGTGAATTTAATACACATTTAACATTCGTGAACATGGAAATTTCGCTCATTTTGTAATTACTTTTAATTTGCATTAGCAAAGAGTGCAGATGAGGAACCAAAAACCCCTTTTGCTGGAAATTAAAAGCGACTTATCGATATATAAGTATCGCATCGAATTGTCAAAAAAAAAAAAACATATAAGATGTTGGTATTGCAAAATCAATTAATATTAATATAGTCCAAGGTAATGAACAACGCTCGCGTAAGAGACCTCTTCCCTCAGTTCACAGGAATGAAGATTAAAATCTTACTGTACTTTTCTTTCTTAGCTAAATAGCACTTCTATACTATGAAGGTGTGTAAACTGCAATATGTAATTGATCACCAAATTTATTCTGTATGTATATAACATTGCCGCGTAAAAGAAAAAATAATAATTTAATGGTGTAGACACGTGCAGCGAAAACCTTTGACATTTTCATCTGAAGCGGCTTCACTAATGGTATTTTATATGAATTCTAATGGAATTTTGTATACTCTGACGTAATTTAATATGAATGTGTTAAAGGAATATTTTAGCATTCTTTTTCAAAAATGGATTACATCTATTCCAATTTAAGAGCGACCCATTTCTAAATAGTATTTGGTGATATTTTGTACAAAAACACCAGTTGTCTAAACTCCCTATTTATGATGGGAATTTAATTACTAGATATTTATAGCACACAATTAGTTATTGATTTGATTGTTTGTCTGAATTTACTAGCATCGTTTCGACTTTTTAGACATGTGTTTTTGGCACAATCTCCTTGCGTCTGCTACTCAAGTAGTGCCCTTTATTCTTATTTAAGTTTTACATACATATCACACTATTGAACAATGAATATCTCAGTTTAAAGTTGAACGAATCAGATGAAAATGTCACGTATCGACAGTTACTTTAAATACGAGCGATGTACGTGATTTAGTTTATAAAGTTTAAGTCGTCTAAAAGGTGCGTGGAAAGTTTCACGTTATCCTGAAATATTTGAAAATAGAAAAAGATTTTCATCCATATATTTATTTACAAATATATGATTAGTAATTTGTTTGTTCACGAGTGGATGACATCCTTCTTGCCCAAACATATGAAGTTGTGGGCTCCTACCATCTCCTGTGAAAATTTATTTCATTCCCATACCACAGGTGGGAAATAACATATTTATCCTTCCATGTTTTGATTACATTTTTTTTTTATTTATTTAATCAACAACATTTTCGACTTCTAATAGATATTGTTGCATACATGAAGAGATGAAATATTTTGGAATTTTCACTGAAACTGAATAATTTTTAACATAAAAGTTTTATATGCGTCTAGCCGATGGTTGATCAAGTTAAACAGTCTGACTTATGCATCAAAAATAAAGTTTTTTAAATATTTCTTTCGTTATTTTTTCAGTCAGCCTTCAAGGCGTTCCATACCTAATCACAATTTGAATGAGTGTCATATCGCCTCGAAAACTACATTAAATAAACAATATGAAAGAAAAGCTCTGATTGAGATTTTACAAAAGAATTAATCAGGTCAAACTCGAAAGATCCCGTTGATTGCGAATAGAACTTCTTAATAGAAATTTCCCGCAATCAGTGCAATCCGCTATCAGAACATCTTATATCACAGCCTTTTCTAGATTAAAAATGTAATAAGTTATGTAAAAAATAATAACAAATAAATTTTTCGAAACTTGACTTTACCGAACACAGCATAGGCATAACTGAATTTAATTATTTTATTGTTACGTATAATTAATAGGATCAGGCGTTACTTTAAGTCCATAGTACAAAACCCTAATAGACCAATCTACAAGCAATACTCCGCAAAAAACCCACAACCACTCAGTGGAGTGGAGTGAAATTTAAACCAAGAAAATATATCAAATGAGCCGTATTATGATTTCACATAATTTACGTATTACAGTCGGGCTTATGTATCAAGAACTACCTTTGAACTATCATTTAGTTAATCGCATATCACATCCGTCATTAGTACCAAGTTTAACTGGATATTCTGAATTATAATAGCTGCAATTAAAATGTCCTGGTGCTGTTAACTGCTACAGTTTAGCATTATCGCGTTCATTTTATACAATAAACTTGCCGTTTCGCCTGCAATCATTGAAATTATTTCGAACATAACAAGTATCAAATAATATGTGTTAATTCGTATTGATTAGTTTAGCATTATATAAGCTAGATTTAATTTATTTATATCAGATTTGTTTGTACCTATCATGCAAAGGAAGTCAATTACGAACGCAGCAATAAAAGTATTATAATATATAAATTTGAATTTGACGAAAACAATAGATCGTTATAGTAAGTTAAGATTTTTTGTTTAATGTTTAATGTGTTTATCGCTAAATCTATACGTATACTCAGGAGTAATTATTGTACATATACTCTTTATCTACGACGCAAAAAATCTTATGATGAGAAATGAAGATTAGCTAAATCCCGTATACAAGACTTTAACTCGGTTAAACAGGAATCAATCGTTACGAATAAGCAGAGCGGATCGATGAAAACGCCTTCTGCCGCGCTACGCAGTTGAAGGGCACATAAATACCCTCTTTATAGATTAAAAAAAAACGAATGAAGTACACTACAATACGCAAAATTGTTCTAAAGAAGCTGTCAAAGTGATCGGAAAGGTGCTGCGTCAATGATGGTTTGGTAGAGCATGTGTTATCAAGGTGTCACAAAACACAATTGTTGTGCAAACGGAGTAAAAACTTGAGTCATATAGTAAAACTTCTCATTAATATACTTTTTAAAATTATACCGTTGACTTTCCAGCGGGACTCTGCACCTGGTCACAAGGCACGAACTGACTAAGCCTGGCTTAAACCTTCCGGACTTTATAAGAGCTTCAGACCGGCATCTAGCTCAGACCAACGGGTTGAGCCCTTTAAACAAAATTTCTTTCTTCCAAAATACCTTTATTCTCAGCTCAAATTTTAATATATGCGTAATATTACATTACTTCATTAAATAAATTCTTTTACTTGTAACAGAAGTTATGGCAGGACTTTTGGATCTAGTCTATGACGGTAACACATAAATACGTCATGTTCGTTCTCGTGCTGCGAGAACTAAGATTGTCTTTGTATTTTATAAAATATGAGCCTCTACGATTTTGAGTACAGCCCTGTTACAAAGACCTGCTCAAACTCAGCGGGGCTTCGTTAAAATAAAGTTTTCTGTCCTACGAATAATTTATTCAAAGGATTTTAAAAGCCAGAAAGGATCGTAAACAATTTTAATTTTGAATTACATTTTTAAATTGACCAGTAAAATAGATAATTAAATAGACGTACGTATTTATTATATCATACAGTGGCGTATAAGTTTTTTTTTATATTTTCAGCGAATGACGACGGCAAATTTAGAATAGGTATCTAAAAATATATTATTTCGTTTTACATATGTATCAAAACATTAGGAATATGCATATCAATCACACCTATATCATATAATCTCCATACTCAATCCGAGTAAGTGATCATTGATGCACTCATTCGATTCTAAATGTGTACAATAAATCGAGAAATATCTTTATGTAATTTCACTGAAAAAAATCCATAGCCTTTTTTTCTTATAAACAATTTTTTCCAATACTGGTTGAATTTAATATATCCGTTGATATCATTCATCATGATAGTTCGTCGCTCGACGTGGCGCACAGGCCACATATTGCCATAAACAAAAAATAATGGACACAAAAATATGGTTTAAGAAGAAAGAAAGAAAAACATTTATTAACATACACAGTAAAAAACACAACAAAACATTCAATATAAAAGGTCTCTTAATTATTTTTTTAAAATAAAAAATGCAAAGTAACAAAAATATGGCATAACAGCGTTCGATGAGTCGAACGCTGTTCGTAGAGGCAACATCTCCTGATGATGCTCCGGTGTCGGAGCGAAACGTGCGTCGAGTGGTTGTGGGTTTTTCGCGGAGTACTGCTTTCATACTGGTCTATTGGAATTTTGAACTATGGACTTCCGCAAAGTAACGCCTGATTCAATTAATTAATTCCCATTTTTATCTTTACTAATCAGAATCAAGCGATCTTTTCGTATAAATAATCTGCTGCCACCTTCTTTCAAAAATAGTTTAATAATCTATATGCTTGTCTTTGTCTTTCATTGGTAGTGAATTAAATTTGAATATCATAGTAATATTTTAAACCAATATAGATTTAATTAAGGCAAAGTTACATAGCATTATATAGATTTAATTAATTTTCACTCCAAAGTTATAAATTGGTCCATCCATCAAGATAAAACGTTTTCTATAAGTCGATTTATGGGTGATTCCCTTAAAAGCCTGCTCGGAAAGCAAATTGTTTATTGAGAAAAACTATCAATGTGTTTTTTGTGACAGAAACTGAAATGGTTTTTGTATGATTCTAATCCATTATATATAAATGTTGACCAATTCATGCTTTTATCATAAATGACTTTTAAACTACATAGATAGTATTAATTTTCGGTTGTATTTGTAATTTTGACTTTTTATAAAAGTTTTATATTTAAGTACCATACACATTGAATAATAATCGTAGAGGAATAAATAAAAACAGCCTTCAAAATATCAAAGCTCTGTAGAGCCTGGTACAGAATTTACTATCTATCTATTTATATATATATATAAAAACGTATGAAATGGCCACTATACAAAATATATTGTTCAGTACACATAGTGGTTCGATAGAGTGAATGATTAAAAAGAAACCTGAACTTCGATTAAGCCCTTAATGATTCTGAGCGTAGAAAATCGAGTTGTAACTTTTCTATTAAATCAGAATGAAGTATATAATAAATTATAAATTCATGTAAAACTCTGGGTTAGTATTGGCTAACGAAATTTACAATATTAGTTTGAAATATAACTTTATTTATATTTCATTGAGAATATAGTTGAGTCTCTATATGTATTGTACTCAAACCATTCAACCTTAGGACATCACTTAAATTGTTCACCGGGTTGACGAGGGTTAAAAAACATATCTTTGCAACACTTTTACGAGTAACAAAAGTTACTTTAAGTGGAAATATATCCCATTTGTAATATGCAAAAGTTTTAAAACGATAAATGAGAGTCATCAAAGTTTTTACACTACTACACAAAGGATTTTCCTCTTTTACATAAGGCGGAAAACGTGCAGTGAAAATTTAATTTTTCACAGTTTTAATAAGCTTAAAGTTATTGTGATGTTTGTCTTACATTATGATGTTTAATAATTAAATACTTAATACTGTAGTAGCTTTTTACAGCAAAAACTTGCATTCTCAAATTTCACGTCGCGTAGAAATGGAAGAAATAAACAAGTCTATTAGTACTTTATTTACTTTAGTCTATTAGATTATTAATCGTGCATTATTGAACACAAACGATTTGGTCGATAACCCAGTCGGACCAATGTTCACCATGCCGAACTGCCGAACAGGGTGTTCGATTCCCGATATGGATGCCAGATATATGTACAGGGATATCGATCTGTCTGATGACCATAACTGTTGACCGTGATCTGGTTTATATATAAGTGGTTGGGTAACACAACAAGATTATCCACTGCTGAACTCCCTTTCGCATTTATATACTTATATTATACATTATTATTATACATATATATATTATTCACCTTGACCCTTGAACCATATTTTATAATTTCTTCTGTCGTATCTATCAATGCAGCAGAATATAAGCTGTGCCTCTATAAACAACATATTTACCTAAGATCGTAGAGGGAGCCAGAAATGCGTGTGTACACTATTGTTCCATTATTCAGTAACGCAGCTGAACACTGAGTGACAGGGCTGTTATACCCTCACCTTACAAAATAACCTTTTCTAAACGTAACTAAGAGAGATTTTCATTTAAAAAAAATTATCGCAAGCAGGAACCTTAGTATGCGTCATATCGGAGTTCTCACAATATGAAATATGTATTCATTGAATCGTTTAGTCCAAGCTGACAGCGTCTCCATAAATAAATAATTATCCTAATATTGTTATCCTCAAAACGATTAGAGACGTAAAGAATGAAATTAATCTATTTTATTTTGCTCCCAAAGAAATGAAAAATTACTATACAAAATTAATTCACATGTAATTAAAAACCTACAGACATCTTACGCCAAACGGAGCCATGGATCTCGAGCGAATTTACGATGTGTCTTTCTTATCTTTGTTTTCTTGTGTCTTTCTGATTCGTCAATTCCGTGTGTCAAATGTACTCTTTCTGCTCTTTCTTTAGGTAATTCTTGAATCGAATCAACATTGCAATAGTGCACAACAGTTTTGATATGTTAACAGTTCAATCCAAAATAATCCGCAAACGGTTCGGTTTATGGAATGGACGCGAAAACTTTTTTCTCATGTTTTGCTGGGAAGCTTGTGAAAACTTTGACGTTGATATATATAGGTTTAGATTTTTTGTCAGCCCTGTTGAATTTACACAAGGTTCACGCTATAGATATAAAAGGTTCTGGCGTGAGTCAGGAGCTTCGTCGACCTCGTTAATTCTTCTAAAATGTTGAGTATACTATTTTTGGTTTACAGTGACATTTATTACTTGTAATGACGTATCGATTATAATCTTCAGTCATTTACGTGGCGTATTCTATTTTCATATTGTTCAAGCCATGACAAATTTTTCAAACTAAACAATCTACTACTGACGGACTGTCGAACAGTGGTTCACTGATCCATGAAACAGTCAATTGTAGGTGTTATTTGTATAAACGTTACTAGCTGATCTTACCACCCTTGTTTGGCCATACATGTGTTTTTCCAAAATAGGGTTGATCGTAGAAGGGTGAAAATTTAGGATTGTATGTATTTTTATATCATAAAAAATAGAAACTAAAAATTTTGTCTAAAAAATATAAAAAAGTTTAGGGCTGGACTACCCTTAACATTTAGGGGGATTAAAACCTACTCAATACGCTCACAACGTTTCATGAGAATCGGTCAAGCCGTTGCGGAGGAGTTCAAGTTCGAACCCGTGACACGAGAATTTAATAAATTAGATGTATTTTTCAGTTGTGTTAGCATCCATAGCACACGCTTCATTTATACATTAGTGCCTCAATATTATTTTTTATCCACCACAATCCACATTATAATGATAAATCAATTCACCTCTTCCACCAAATAGTTCTAACCTCATTTAATGTACCGAAGTTAGATAGAAGATATTTTGATAATGCTAGAAAATATAAGACACGCTGTAAAACATTATTACTTTGTGAGCTAGAGTTTTAGCAAATATTAAACAGAAAGTTACGGCTTGATCTAGTTAAATGCGGTTGCGAGCTCAGTTATGTACAATCCTAGCGTTCCTTGCAGACAATAAATTAGTAAACGAAGCACCTACAGGCTTACACCACCCTTCAATACCAATTTCAATTTAGTTTAGTATACAAATAAATTTTTAAAATGATGTCATAGTGATTGAATTCGCCAAATAAGTTATTTACTAGAAATTAACAATTTCCGTTTGGAAATTTTATTGGAAATCTGAATAGAATATACGGAGTGACATCACTTATACTTAAGCCAAGTTTTATTGAACATATGGCAACAATAGACCCGAATTTGTCGACAGACAGCTTAAGTGGATTAAATATACATGTAACAATGGGTTTTATCGCGAGTAGTTCCAACTAATAACTGTACGTTAACACACGCATTGTCAACAACAGCTAAATGCCACTTTTTAAGGTTAAGTTTTGTCCGAACCTTTTATGAGAAATTTACACTGCTGAGCCATAATTATTAATAATAATAATAATTAAAAGTATACAAGTTTTGTTTACTAATATAAGATCTCTATGCTTCATTTAAATATGTATGTAAAATATAATATACGAATACTAAATAACGAGCGATAGTTTTACATTTTCCAATGAAAAATCTCAAACCCCAAGTCCGCGTGCGCTACACAAATAATCGCCAAGGTAAATTAATAAAGTTTTTCTTTTAAGTTACCAAAGAAACGGGAATTGGAATCATTTGTATATTTACAACTTATAATACAACTAAGATCGAGTATTCTGGTCAGGAGCCAGGGGCATTAATCACTCACGATTTAGGATTAGTACAATAAGCCTATGAGTATTATTTTGGGAGCAACTGTTGGGATAAAAGATCGCTAATGTGAATTTGGAGGTTTCGACGGTGACGTCAGAGAGGGACGGGGGAGGTGATGGCGCGCGCCGGCGGCGGGACCCAGCCGCCGAGCCGAACCATATCTGTTGCTCTGTTGCGCGCCGAGCGCGGAGGTCGCGCTACGAACGCGCCGCCCGCCTAACGTAGATCGTAAACAAAACAACGCGATACCAGTGATGGACCTTGCCCACGGTCACGGCTCTATGACCAGATTGTGTTTTTTAAATGTTTCAAAGTGCTGAGGATCACGCGTCGGGGTAAACGGCCAGACGAACGCCCACAGACGGTCTATAGTAAATAGTGGCGTAACTCCCAATCAGGTGATGCATCGTGATTGTAGATTCGTCCTTTTAGCTATGTTTTTTTTATAATTTAAATATTCACTCAATAAAATGTGAATTTTTGTTATAAAAACAACGCTACGAATAAATCAAACTATATATATTTTATTCATGGTTTATCTAATTTACATATTCACAATTCAAATATCAATATGCAAAATCGCTTATATCAAGAAAAATCCCGTTTATAATATCAATAACAATTACTTTTTAATCTGATCTAAGAAAATATATGTGTGCTAAAAAATAAATTTTCAATTCATTGCCGTTAAAGATATAAGATATCGCAAAATATTTACCATGGCCACACTGTATAACGTAAACTTTTTTTACAATTAAATTAATTTTAAAAATAGTACTTACAAACAGTATTAATCTAAATCTTTTGTCTGGTCTGGAATAGTCTTCCATTGACACTATTTAAGAGCGAGGACACTTTAAATGTACCATTTAATTAATCGAATTTCTTAACAACAGAGAGAACATACGAATTTATTTGTTAATAATCGCTGGACCCTATACAAATACACACCTATATATATTACATTATTATAATGCAATTTACTGTCAAACGATGCGGCAGATCGAAACACCTAAAGCCCAATTTGCATACAACTACAACATAGTCTGATGAAATTTCGGCATTCAGTGTGATTGAAATTGAAGCGATAAAATAGGAATTATGAACATTTGAATGGAATGACAAATACAACCTGTCTTTTATATATCCATTCGTGTATTTAGTAACAAAAATATTCCAGGATTTAAAATGTGTCTTTGCACAGACGGAAAATCCACTTGCCCGTAAATTTTTACATCGTGTCAGATGTTTGGATCACGAAAGCCGATCAAGTATGCAATTACAAGCATTATATAATTGTCAGACGAAGATGACCGAGGATACAAATTATATAAATATTTCGTAATTTAGAACGGACTTTACACAAGACTTCCTGCACTCTATAATTAATAACGAGTGTGATGATTAATTATAAGTGTGGAGGAAGTACAATTTGCGATCACCGGTCCCATCATCATGGCCCCAGATGTTAGTATTATATCAGAGGTCGGATATACTTCAATAGCGCGATTCAGTGTTAGACGTCATTACACTAATTATAGAATTAAAGAAAAACACTTAATCCGTTAACTAAGTGTTTTTCTTTAAATGCGTAATAGTTATGTTAAAAAGACAATATTCTTATTATAGACGTAATATAAGACAAGTGGGTATAGTCAAACAGTTAAGTGTTTGATATAGGCTTAAATCCGGCTTACCTTTAATTTAAAGGATGCCATTTGGCTTCGAGGATGTAATTAAAGTCGACTTACAAGGCTCAAGGTTGAGTCTACTCTTCATGGCACCGGTCGACTTACGGTGAAATACATGGTTCGAATGATTTAGAGTGCCAATAGGGTTCTTAATAAATTGAACATTACGTAAAAAATTCAAATTAGCATGACAAATTGTATTTTAAAATGATTTACTTATCAACGTTTACATATATCTTTATATTTTCGCGGTGAATATTTTCGTGGTTCCTGAATTGTGTACAATTTTATTTATTATGTATTATAAGTATTTTTAAGTCTATATTATCTATAGCTCGCTTCTTTAAAGCTGCCAGTATAAGATGACATGGAAAAGAAAATATACCACTTGCGGTGTGATATCGCAGAATGCATCGAGTCTTTTTGATTCTAAAGCCATGCTATTTTTGCTATGCTAAAATTGAGCATAGATGTCGGTTTTACATTGCGATGCTGCAATTTTGTGACCATTTTTATTTTTCCAATTTTGACTAACGATGTATAATGTTCCGGTTGTCCCACTATCTATCATTCATACAATTTGAAAACTAAAACGTAAACATTTCATATTGAAAACAAATATAAAATTGGAGTATGTCGGAACGTCGTGTTTTATAGCCCTTCGTTCAGTATCGGAAACACGATTTTTTTATTAGCAGATAGGTAGTTCGATAAAATTGAATAGTATTGATTTTATCTATACAATGTTACTAAACTAAATATTTTCAAGGGAAGAACTTTTTTATTATCTGTCGACTGTTGTTATGTATATTAGTTATTAGTTGATCAATAATAATAATATAAGATTGGGTTACCTTGTGACTAAAGGTGTTCAGATATATGTATATATTATTATGCTATATTATAATACTAATGGTGGTAATATTTTAATCTATAATTGATAATAGTATATATAGTTGAATCCTTACGCGGATGTAATACAAGACAATAGTATCAGAATGAATAAGGCAACTGATAGTCGTTCGTAGATAATTCAGGTAGTATTTAAGACCTAGTAACCTCTTGCTAAGTAACAAATTTTGTTAAATGTATTTAGAAAAGCATTTAAAAGAAAAAGACAACCTGAGAACAAGACTTCACTAGACTTCTTTATATTAATTAAATTACATAAACAAACAATAGCATACTGATACATATCTTGTCACATCTTTAATTTATTTCACAATAACTTTTTATGAAAGAGGTAGAGTCCGCCATTATAAAAAGGCTGCTCGTCACTCGACATGATGAACGAGTAATGTCCGTGTATTAAATCACAGGCAAACGTGTGGTATCGTTTTCCGTTTTAAATTTTTACGATTGATTTTAAGCAAAATACGTTTAGAAGACATCTGTCGGATATGTAATAGCGAAACCAATTAAGTGCGTCTATACAAAAGAGTGTAAGAGAAACAGACGTAAGAAACACGGCTTTATAACAAAGATAATTAATCTAAGAACCAATTGTAATAATGTCGTCTGCGAAGGCGAGTATGATTTATCGCAATTGTAGTTTGTTGTTCCCCGCTCGCGAACATTTTATGACATTGTTTCCATAGATGAGAATTGTTCAAATGACTATAATTTATTGCGCTTAAATACTACAATTTATTTTCACCGTTTGTCAGTAATTGTAATCCTATATACTTGGGAATAACTGAATCTTCTTGAATAAAAAATTTTGATAGTTGAAGTAATTGGGTCATTATTGGTCTTGTAATGAAGTATTGCAATATAAATGTAGCCTGCTATGGCGGGAATTTATTGAATTTTTTGTTTATAGAAGGAGATTAAATGTATTGTATCAATCAAGAGTGGATACCTGTTGGATAACTCAATTTATTTGATATAAAAAATATAATCAATCACATTGATATATTATTAATGTAATTTATCTATCTTTACATTTCTTCATTGCATCTAAGAAAAACTTCCCTTCATCTTGTGATGACATCACACGTCAACCCAGGCGTCTGACATAAGTACAATTATTTATCACATAACAACCATTAAACCTGAAGACATAAGTAGGCTACCGCCTACCCTTGACACCGGCGCTGGGTCTTTCCTAACTCAGAGTATCACATCGCAATACAGCGAGGAAACGTTTGTACAGGCATTACATATTTTATATTTATTTCAATGCCAGGTACTAAAAAAGATAAGAATTTTATTAAATTATTATTGTTAAAATATTTTCTGGATTGGCATAAATTGGTATTTTGACTACCTACGAAATTCTAACCATATCGCCTCGATATACGCCGTTTTAAAACTGAGTGATTCAGAAGGCACTTTCTGTCGCGCACCACCGCTGTGTGGAACCAGCTGCCAATAAAGTATTTCGGAACCAATCCGACTTAGAGTCATTTGAAAGGCCGGCAACGCGCTTGCGAGCTCATGTGATCTGATTGAGTGGCACTGTGAATGTCCCTGGGCGGCCACTTATGACCTGCTTATTTGCACCCTGCATAAAAAGTAAATGTTAATGAATGGTTCTATTTTCTAGTTCTCTTATGTTAACTATTTGTCATCTTACAACTAATATATAAGTATTCATAAGACATCTATTTCAAATTAGTTCACAGTTAGGGGTAACCACAAACTCAAGGTAGCGTTCAATATTGGAAATCTATTAGGTTCGACTGAGCCTCCATTACCAACGGAACAATCTCAGAATATATGTTTCGTTCCACTCGATATACATGCCAATTTTATTTGTGACTTAAAAATTTAATTGTGAGCTAAGAAGTATAACGTTAAGTTGATTGCTCTTTATATATATTTTACGTGACTATGACTTCCAGAAATCTTTAAAATTACCAGACTCGTTAGAGATTATCGTTTATACGATATAGACGAGTGTCGTTAGTACGATAAAAATTTAATCCAACTGAATAAATATCGCTCGAAATGAACTTTAATTGTTTCGCTTAATTGCTGTAGACATTAATGTGCCACCGACTCGCCGAGAAACAACTATTTGCATAGAATATATCAAGCGTAAAATTAGCAATATATTATCAACGTAATGAAATCTTTGTTAAATGGCCTTCGCCGCTTTAATTTAACAGTAATGGTGGATGCTCAACATTTGACAATTGACTGAAAATAAGACTTTTCTGAATGCTCTGTGGTACTAGTAGTACTTCATATGACCTTCAAATCATATAATATTTTAGTTCTAACTATGCACCTCATTTCAACTTCATAAATTTAATTAATACAAATGCACGGAGCATTTATTATTGGTACCCCCAAAGGTGAAGTACAAAAAAAAACATCTGAGGTCCAACCGGGAACCTGTAGAATGAATAAGCAAAAAAAGGCTTAAAGCAATGAAATTTCTCAAATTAACTAACTGCGCCGAATAAATTGAAGTCAATAATAATATAACAACATAGTAAAGGTATAGTTTTATTTAAAAACTATTCCATTTTTTGTCAACATTTGCCTAACAAAGAATCATAAAACTCTTTGTTTTCATTAAATTATTCTCGTACTTTCGTTCGTTTTAATTCGTATTCGTAATTCAATTATAAACAATGAATTTCACTCTACGGCCAGAAGGACACAATCGCGTCAAATGTTGACGTAATTTTAACTTACCGTATCTCTGTGTGTATTAGGGTATTAGGGTAGTCGTTAACTCAACGTTTAGGTCGAGTGTTCGAACCAGGATGAATTTTTGTTTACATATGGTAGAATTACGAGTGACAAGCCGTTTGGCGCAACGCGTAGGCGTCATGACAGCAGTTTAGCCACTTTCTTAGACATGGTTGCTTGACATGACGCTGCTCTAATATTATAATTTTCTTTGCTTTGTTTTGTGTCTATTGTTTTTATTATAGTTCTTTTTCCCCTAATATTATATTACGGTTGGTTTAAAATGTTGGCGATTTCTAATTGTTTACATAATTATCGGTTACTGTACTGATGCTTAATGTTTTCTTGTTTATATTTGTATGTCAACTGACCGTATGTGTAATTTTAATAAAATAAATAATATAGCTTTCAAACATACGACGTAAATGTTGTGTATCTGTTAAAAACTATCCTAAAACTCCTAAAACTCTATTCACTCAAATACGGTTATATAATAATATAAGCCTAGCTTAATACTTACTCGGTGGAGGAAATATTACAGGGATCGGTATTGTGTTCGCAGACACAGTTGCAGTAGGTACTTATCCCAAGATCTATCTTTTATATTTCATGGTATATAATACTTATATTTGAATTAGCTCGAAATACTATAGGAAGGACAATAATTTAATTGAATTAAATACACCTGTGGTAATAAATTTGTCAGGTGCAATAAACCGGGAAAACGGAAGATGGATCTAAAAAATGGCGGGAAACGTATGACATATAGGCATATAGGCACAGGGAAAAAAAGTGAGTTGTCGAAAACTATGTCTATTAAAAATAAAAACGGTGTATTTAACAAAAGTAATAGAATAATTGAGGTACTACAATTATTAAAATGTAAAATAAAGACTCATATTAATATTGTCTTTTGACATAACTATTAATCATTTAAAGAAAAACACTTTATTAACAGATTATTTAGACTCATATTGGATTCAGTTATCACTGTGCTTAATTAATGATACAATTTTTACATTTTCTTCTCCGACTACGACACACAAATCAAATTATTGCTTATGACTATAACTATATTTTGTCAATGAATTTAGCATAGATATTTTAAATATAGAATTGTTTCAAATATATGAGCTAAATTCATTACGGAAATAGATTAAAACGAAAATATTAAGAACTCGCACTACAATAATTTACACTAAGACCAAATAAACTATAAATTAAAATACACAGAGCTATTTATAATGGCCATTTAAACGGCAATGTAAAACATTAAATAGCTGTAAATAGAGAACGCGTATCTATTTTTAACAGAGTTCAATATATTTAGGATCGATACATTCTGGTTAAATGATTAGCTATCGGAAGCTTTGAGATAAGATGTACCCAGTACAGAATCAATATTCGTTGTGAATTCTTCTGTTGTACTATTTATTCATCTTACTTTAATAACACCTTGATTTGATTGAACATATCTATTTCAAGATAATATGTTCAGAGCCTTTAATTTAATCAATGTTTTTGCATTTATAATAATAACCATTGATTGTTTTTATTACTTAAATATTAAAATTCACAAATACTATTTGATACGACAAACATATTTAAAAACCTGAAATTTTGAAGAAAGCAGTTAGTTAGTCCTATGGTCGGTGGCAGTAGCCCATGGGCTTCCGTTATACTCAGATTTGCCATCCACAAAAATCACAGACACTATAAAATGCCGTCCAAGTTTGCATCATAACCAAAATTATAATAATAATAAAAGATTTCAATTCATGCAGGTTCTCGACATGTTATATGAAGTGTGAAAAATTTACGGTCCGCAATTCCGACATAGATCTATGACCGCGAAATGACTAGTGTGAGTTGTCCTCTATACACTATAGTACTACAAGTATGGTAGCATCTATATTATATTTTATATTCTTATTTTGTATATTTCGCTATTATTTCGATCATCGATTACCAATAAGTAACTGGAGTAACAATTTAGAGTGTCCAAGTTCATGTAGAAAATAGTATGACAGCTCTAGAAACTATATTTAATTGAGGGATAGAGGGACGGTTTGGGCCCATTCGTGCCGGCGTTAAATTTCAATTGCAAAATGAAGTTTGACTCAAGTTCATTATAGTTCGAATCACGCTGCTTCGAATTATTCTTAGCAACGATTGTGTCCATTACCACGAACATAACGTGAACAACCCAGTCTCTCAGATCTCTCTCAGGTCTGACTCGGCTATACCCGTACGACACCTCTGGTAAATGAGTTTCTAATTCTGACGCGTAAAAATATCGAATAACTAAAAGCTTCCCAACTTACAAGCATACCTTGCTACCTTTTTATAGATAGTTTGCGCTTAATACTTTAACGCGACACGGGAATTGATGGAACAAATAAAATTCCAATGTCCTCTACCTTCTTCAGGTTACGGAACGAAATGCAACGGCGCGTGTCACATGAGCATTCGTTCTCAATGTTATAAAGGCACACGTTTCCACCACGCTCGAAAGAATACACCATTTATCGTTCTCGCGGAAACTGACAAAGATTTATCACTGTTTAAATACGTTGCATATAAATTTGTGCATAAATCTTTGCGTGCCCCCCCATTAGGGGGGGGGGGCGGGCGGATTTTTGAAGCGTCTCTTGTCTCGGGCCAGGTGCAGCATATATATTATATATATAACGTAAAACAATGCGAAAAATTCCATTCTTATTCGACGCATTAAATCCATATCAGCGATAGGTGTTTTCAAAGGTTATGGTTGATTAAATTATTGTTATTGTATGAACCGTATTTAAATATACCTCTGGATATCTTTTAAGTAGAATTTATTTTCTTAGTCATAAGAATATATGTTATAATTAAACGACCGATAAGATCTTGACTTGTAACTTGATTTGTATACACAAGATTTGCAGTGTTAAAATGAAAGCAATCAGCAATCTTTTTAAAAGTAAGTAGACAAAGCGACTAATAAAATACGAAATTGCATTGCGAATATTCTGAGTTAAGTCCGCAAAAGAAAGCTAAGGTGCTGTAATATATTTTCATTATGTCCTGGAATTACGAAATGTTGTAAATTGTGTAATTTGTTGTGTGTAGAGGAAAACAGCTTTATTTTCATGAAGGACACTTTAATATACAATGTTCATATCCTAAAAATGTAGAATATCTAAAGTGATCGATCTTATCAGATAATCAGAGTTGTACTGAAGGTGCACGATAGACCAACTCACTGAAACAGTCGTATATTTGTGAAATTTTAAAATTACATTGTTGTTAAAAAAAATCTGATGAATACATCCTCTCATATTGGAATAGCTTCAAGTCCTTAGTTATCGAGGTGAGGTTGCCTGATAGCTTTGAGAAAGTCTGTGTACTTTTGTCTCTCTTGTATTATTTTATTGAAAGTATTGCAAAATTTTATAAATACGGCGTCCAGTTACTATAACATTGTTTTCTGCTTTAACTTTGAATACGACAATTGAAAACCTATGTAAATTTCACCTTATTAGGTTATTTATTCAAAATATTAATCTTTTATTTTTATTATGTATCGAAGGTTACTGTTGCCGGATGGTTTTTCGTTACCATTAGTATAGATGCAATACTTTTTATACAGTTTAGTTTATGTTTTGCATATGTTTAGTAGCAGTGTCCGCTTAGTGACCAGGCGACTCATACGTAAGATCTTGTTAACTACACCTGCCAAATTATACATTAGAAATGGTACAGGACATATCGAAACACCACACCTAAAGCCCTAAACTTGACATGTCAGAGACTAATTATTCACTTGCCTCAATAGCTTCAGTAGCTTATACGTAGTAACAATTCAATGAACTAGGCAAGAGTCAAAGGTTTCACTTCATTAGGCGGATAAGAAATGTTAACATTTTATCATGAAGAGCAAATTTCCAACTCATTGAAGCGTATAATTCATATTGCATGTAAATCGATCCTTTCATAAGTTAATTCGTATAAACGATTTGATATTCTGTGATTTATATATCTTATCGATTGTAATATAAAACATATCTCAATCTTCAACAGGTGCCTGTACCTAGCTTTACATGAGAGAATATAAAGTTATTTCTGAAGACGTCTGTTGTCATAATATTTTTATCTATTTTACTTTACTATATTAATAAACGTTTAACTATAATTCAATTATATATATATTTTTATTTATTATCAAACAATGTTCCACTACGAAATTGCGCGATTTTGATTTTGAGTACAAAAAATACCATTTGTATTAAAATGCTTATTCAAAAAAACTATATCAATATTTTTTAAGGGGCAAACGCAGGAGGCGCAAATGATCTTAAACGATACTTATATAATTAGAAAAATTATCCAGAATAATTGTGTAGAGTAAAATACGTTGACGTAATTTATAGAGCCGGCAACGCACTTGTGTCGCCTCTGGCATAGTGAGTGTCCATGTATATTTTTATAATAAAAAGCTAATCCCAATTTACATTTTGAAATCGGCATAATTTTCTGAAATAAGCCAATAATTTCCGAATGACACAAATCGTATTAGCAAACAGGAAATACGTCGTTTAACTGCTCATTACATAAGTTCGTTTGACACATGTTCTGCAGAGAAGCTTCGCAATAGAAAAGAAGCTTCCGGAAACATGCTTTCCGGTACGACATCGCGACACCGGAAGTGGAGCTTCCTGCTTTGTAATTCATATTCAAAGCATAGTTGTGGAACATTAACATACCAATGCAATTATAAAATAATACGACTGTATAACGGTTTAGTTGAACTTAGTACTACATAGAAACAACTATCGATTATGTACCTCATTTTATTACCTCAGAATTAATACCATCGGTACTAAGGATGTTTTAGATAATGAATGAAGCAACTTTAAAATAACAGTTTTTAAGTGGAAAACAAATGACTTGAGTCGTTGAATGTTAATCTTATTTTAATACAAAGAACTTGTTGTGATTCCCATAACAAAGTAATGTTTGCATTTATATCTAAAAGTAGGGATATACAGCGTCTATATTAATTTATATGAGATTTTTTTTTAAAACGCCTTACAAACGTATTTATATTAGTTCGCTTAAACCATTTGCACAACTGTGATTGACATGATATATATATAACATTTGAAAGTTTGTATATTCAATGACTACATCGTTTGAATACAATTTATAATCATAACATCTGACCCACCAGTACACGTTCTAATATGATTTTAATATCACATTAGTATACTAATAATAATCAAACTACAAGGTTTTTTCACCATTAGCAATACTATCTCTCTATCTACCTGTTATTGTATTGCATAGAATAGTGACCGTCTCAACAGCATCATATACGCGTAAGGATAGTGACCCGGCAGTAATGCACATAGAGCGCTCGTGTAGAAGTTTGAGCTTAATATATATAGACTGGATTACAACAACAACCCGTATTACTCGTTACTTTTCGAAATTATCGTTAAGACAACATATGTTTATGTCTTATGACCTGTGTATATTATCAGTTGTAACGGACAGCGACCGTTACTACTTAGCGATAATCAATAAAACAGGAGAACAGTCATCGTTAAACTGTTCTAGAGTTGTATACACGATAGTGTATTCAAAATAAGATTCATGTTTATGGCTGCTCTAGGTATAAAGTGCTTATTTGTCCCATCTTCCAAAAGACGTATGATCCAAAGCAGGCGACAATTGTTTCGTAAATTAAATAAACTTTTCCACGATACTATAAACGAAATATTTTAATAAAATTGTGAATTATTTCCAGTTAAGACACGCAATATTGTATAGGGGACTCTGTTATTTGCATTAACAAGTGGTTAATCAGAGTATTCATATACATAGTGTTCCAATTGAAAAGGAAATAATTAAAGATCTCACCTTCTGGACTATACTACCCAATTACTTATCATGTGCTATGTTAGCACCCACATCACCCATAATTCTAATTAATTGCAATCAGGGTTACTTTGGGAAGTCCATTGATTCAACAAAACCCAATAGACAGAGTATCGAAGAATGTGCGTCCGCTGAAAAACCCTCAACAGCTTAATGGACGTTTCGCTCCGACACCGGACTCATCGTACCGCGTTTATCTACCCAATAACTTTCGATGAGAGAATCATTTTCATCAATAATTCTATTCATAATGAACATTTATAAAACATTTCAAGGCCTGTAAAATACAAGGCGGCAAAATAGCACAATCATATTTGAAATAACGTTTAAACTTTCAAAAAGACTTCGTTATCATTGCGTGGGTAGACTATTGTTAGAAAAGTATGCGTGCAGTGTAAGCCGAAGCTCACGAAATTTTGCTTTATTGTATCGTCTAGCCAGACTTTATTCAACAACTTTTTCTTCATGTGACGTAAATTGGAACACACTTCATATTCTGAACACACAGTATAGTTTATATATACTTTATATAAATCACTTCTAATACGCCCCCTGAAGCTATATTCTATAATCGTTACCACAAACATAAATTACTTTTAAAACTAATTTACCTCGGTCTTCATAAAACTGCTGGATATCCTTAGTTAATTTGTACTGCGAGTAATTACACAAAATCCTTAGAGTGTTCATGTCTATGCTTTCCGTACAGTGTTCCAAACATGATCTAGTAACGCTGTAAGTAATTACTAATAATTCAAATTGCATCACGTCTTTTATGACTGATTGTCATTGTTTAATAATGTTGGTAGGTCAGAATATATCAGCCTCTAGTGAAGACATGAAGTGATACACATTACTGTCTATTTGCTTTCCATGCACAATTTATCACCAAAGTGAAAACTTGTAAAGACTTTCTGTCAATTCTGGGGTGGTCAGTCCGCATTAACTAAACCAACAGATCCATTTTTAACTCAGACCTCTCAAATCACTAAACAAAAGTTCAGATATGGTATAACTTTTTAGCGTACTTAAAATGTACGTTACGATTCGTTACAATTAAGGAGAGTTAAAAAATAAAATATTGAGATTGGATCGATGAAAACGCCTTCTGTCGCGATACGCAAATATCCTCTTGAATATCACGAGCGAAGAACATAATAAGCAAACTGATAAAGGATACCTCCTTCAGTCTAAGAAGCTGCTCAAGTGGTCAGAATGGTGCAACGTGGTCATCATCCTGTCTCAGGGACGTTTTGGCGGAACGTGTTATCAGGGAGTCATAAAGCTAAATTTTTGTGAAAATGGAGTGGAAGTGTTGTACTCAAGTCTGGTAAATACTATTGTTCCGGACTTTATAAGAGCTGATAATCCTAGACCTGAAGCCTTCAGACTCCAAATTATGGTCTGGTTTAGAGGACAACACTTGCTGTAAACGACACGGCCACATTGAGTCTCTTAAAAAATGTTCGCCTGGAGAGAGTACGTCATTCCTGTCCAAACAGATAAATAAATATACATTTCAATAATCAATAACTTCATTAACGAAAAATGCATTTTAATTTGTAACATATAGCTGGACTGAGAATATTATAAATAATAATAGGGTTAGTGTTGAGCTGCACCTATTTCGTTGTAGCTTGACAGAATTCACAATAGTAAATTCTTAGTAGATTAATAATATATACTTACTTATAAGATTTAAATGTATTTTTAGCGATTAGTGTAAATAAGTTCGTTCGTATTAGCAATGCTGTAAATATAAAGGACTTTAGGTATCCTAAGGCCTGTAAGTATTATCATAACACTTGTGTCTGATTGCTTAGTATAATTGCGATGCAACATCGATTTTGCATTTGCAAATAGCAGTTAATTCACCACTCTTGCAATGAGAACCGACGCTAATGACGTATACGTAACCCTGTGCTATGTTATATAGTCTATGGAATATTTACTACACATTCTTTATATGAAATTGTCACTGACTGATATCAGCATGTATGTAAAGTAATTAAGGCTATTGTTTGAAAATTTTATAAACAACTAGCTGACTCGGCAAACGTTGTTTATGCCATACATGTGATTTCTGGCAATCATTTTTTTAATAATATCTATGAAATTAGGAGTTGATCGTATAAGAGTGAGAATTGAGAGAAATATCAGATTTTTAAATTAATCCATGACAAAATAAAAATCTTAATAAAAATTAAAGTTTAGGTATAATTAACAAATAAAAAATAGGGGTTAATCGTAGAGGAACAAAATTTTAGGGTTGCAAGTATTTTTGTAAGCTGTGTGTCATAGAAAAATAAAATATATGAAATTTTGTCAAAAAAAAAATAGCGGTGGATCATCCTTAACATTTAGGGTGATGAAAAATAGATGCTAGCCGATTCTCAGACCTACTGATTACGTTTATAAAATTTCATAAAAATCGGTCGAACCATTCTGAGGAGTTCAATTACGCACCCCGCGACACGAGAACTTTATATACGAGATAGAAGAAGAAGAGATGAAAAATAGAGTAAATTGTACACTATTTTCCTACTTAATTTTGATTCACTATTATTTTATGTATTTGTATCGTTTCCATTTTCAACATTTTACCCTGCTGCTGTAATCTGATCGTAATAACTTCATTGTTTTCACCCCCACACTGATGGAAGGTAAAATGTTTCAGACACTCATTATCTTCTTCTAACAGTACATTCCGTCTCTTTTCCGCAGAAGCCACAGTATGTAGAGCGGCATTTCGTACGAATATTATTCCATTTTGTCCTAAACGAATTTTTTTACTTACGTCAAATTTGGCACATCTCTCAAGTTTATCAAGAATTGAATTCTTTTGTTGCTGAAGCCGAGAACGACCCATTAAATACCAATTTGGCACTTATGTTTTGATGTTTACAGAATGCGATCGTCGCGCCACTATTATGAAATTATTTCTATATTGTAAATAAATTAAATAACAATACAATATTTTTGTTCTTAATAATTTAATATATAATAGCTTGATTTCGTTTCCTTGCTCTATTTGAAAGTAGGTACACTCAAATATTACACTCGCGGATTAACAATTGAAAATCGATGATAATTTTCATAGAAAGACACTTGAAATTAGTCACTGTTTTTACATCCAGAGAACATGATCCTCAATAGAATAACTTTTTTTAATATATCGCAAGTTTTAAATTTCTTGTTTTGATATTAAACCTAGACAACCTTGGGTAAAATTGGTCGTAGCTCTAAATAGCTTTCTATTTTAAATATTTGTTTACACTTACGTTTATTTCTCTACGATGCCGGAAAATGGGGTTCATAACACAATATTAGTGTGACCGATATGAAGGTTGTAGTGATTGTATTTATAATTAGTATAAATTATTATTTTCCATAGAAAGAAGTTATTACTTTTTTGGTTAAAGTGTTAAGGTTACGGGATTACATTTTATATAGTATAATTTGTTGAAATGATTAATTAAAATGAAAACCTTAATAGAAATTATATTTTTTAAATATCTTGTTAAGTTTGGGCTCTTGGCGGTAATATTTTATTTTTATAATTTTTTTTTGCCAAACGTTTGAATGTTTAAAATACATGATGTGAACACCTAACTAAAACCAATACGAAAAATTAATAACATCCTGTAACTATTATCTTAGCAATGAACAATATTTAATGATTTTTATCGTACTTATATTTCAACCATCTATTTTTATATGTATTTACCACAGTCTTAAGAATAACCTGAATCGTGAACAAAAGCGGCGACCCGAGTTAGAACAAAGTAAGATCCAGTGGGAAAGACATTGACAAAGATTTTCTTTGAGAAAAATAGAAGCCAATTGTAAGATAAATAAAACTTCTGTCTGTGCCAAACCTGATACAATGGAACATTTATTAATTTACTAACTCATACCAAAAATATTGAGGCAGACTCATTGCGAATGTTTTACTGAAGTTATTCTATAAACATAAAAAGGTGACGCAATTCACTTAATGATTTTAATGATTGTAATCTTTTTTGAGAAATCTATAACCATATTTGTTCCCAATTTGTTACATAAATCGATTAGTGTTTAAAACCACTAGGCTAACGTCGCTTATACAATGTGACTTAGAATAAACGCATAAAAATATATAATAAAATCACCACTGATATGAAACTATTTTATTTCAGAATCAACGGTAATAAAACATGGTGAGGCCGGCATTGGATCTCTTTCAAAAATATGACCTTGAATGTAAGTAATAACCTACTTCTCTGGGGAATATGGGATTTGTATGGCACCGTTTGAAGCACAGTTTTTATTTTTGAAAACTCTTGTTTAGGAAATCTTATATGACGGAAAATAACAAAACCAGTATTCATTTATGATTTTGTTTTTAGTAGTAGCAGTAGTTTTTTGCATAATATTGTAATAGAAATAATTTATTTAAAAAGTCCACTGCACAAAATATATTAAAAACTACCTAAACCTTACAAATAAAAACTCCTTGCAGGCTTCACTCAATCTTACCGAGCCTGTCACAAATATATCCTGCTCTGGTGCAGATTTAATACATTTACTAACCATCGAGATCGATATGTATGTCATCACTTTACAATAAAAAAAATTTTTTTTTATTGAGGCAAATCATTATTGCTACAAAATGAAAGGCTAGATATAACATTCGGTCAATTAACAATGTCGGTAGCTTGAAAGTATCGTATGAAGCGTCGAGCGTAGCAAAAAAAAAAAATAATAATTATAGCGTTATATTGTAGGATTAACGTGTTACGTTATATTTTAAGCATAATGAAACGCATTCTTCATGAGAGAAATAGCTGCCATAAAGTAGAAATTAATTAGGTGTACGGATTAAATTGTTCATTATAATTAAGTGAAGTGCTACGAAAATCAGTAATATTAAATTTCAGTTAAACCGTTAGATTTGTAGGGATTGAGCCCGCGGATTATATTCGCTTTCCACACATGATGAAAGATTAATGATGAAACACCTCTAGCACTTATTACGTGTCGAATGATTAAATTATTTTTTTTAATAAAAAAGGGGTAACGGATAGAAGGCCCATCTAATCCTAAGTGATACAGCCGCTTATGGACTGAATGCCAGAGGTTTATTTAGTAATTTTTAAATATGAAGTGGTGACAATCAAAACATCGACCTAAAGTCATCCTTTTATTTTTTAGTGCTTTAATAAAAAAACAAAATTCTCTCTTTGAATTTACAAACGTGAACTGTAATCGTATTAATTTAATTACCAGCGAAATTTTAAGCGTGATTATTTCGAAATTAAGCGATTTAGACGGAGAAGTATACACCCGGATTATTAGCCGAAAATGATTGAATTATCTCCTTTATTATTAACTTTAGAGCTTTATAATAACGCTGTTTGGATGAAGAAGACGAACAATTCACTCGGAATCTTTTTTCGGAAACTTTTTTCAAGTATTACACCTTAAAACAAGATGGTTTACACTGGAGGTGATCTGACTCTTAATGTTATTTCATCAAAATTGATGCCTATATAAGATCAAATACATACTAATACTCTGCCTTAAGCCATTGCTAAAATAACTTAATATTACAAAGGTTGTTTTAAAATCATCACAAGCTTTGTACATGAAAATGTTATTCATATTTTTAGACGTTTGGATGTCTCGGTGAAAAATGGAGAACACGAACCATGACGACCTACTGCAGTGGGGTAGCCTTGGTTACCATAATGTCTCCTATAACACAACGGAGTGGGTCCCGTGGAATGTTTCCGAGACAAATAGAACCTGGTGGGAGACTGCACCATTCGACTCCCCTGCAGCAATGCTCCGGGCCGCCATCAAGGCAATTGTGCTGGGTCTACTTATACTGGCAACTGTAGTTGGTAAATATGTTTCTATAACTATGCAAATATGTAAACCTCCTTGGTAACAATAAACGTTTTTTTTGTGGTATGTCTAGAAAAACAAGTTAAGTTTTCCGAACATTCTCAACATTATAATATGTTATCCATAAATCCTATAAATTTTGGCCTGTCAAAATAGAATCACTAGTTTATTGTTGAGTTATGAATGGAATATTTCCTGTTACCTATTCTATTACTCATACTAAAAATGTGTTTGTATGCGATAAAAAGTCCTCGTTTTGAAATAACCAAATTTCATAAGATATTGCTGACACTTTGGATACTTTGGCAAAATAACGGCGAATTCTCGAGTGATTTTTTATGCAAATTTCAATAATATTCTACATTTTCCATAGGTAACGTTTTTGTAATAGCAGCAATATTGCTAGAGAGGCATTTACGCAGCGCTGCGAACCAGCTCATACTCTCTTTGGCTGTCGCCGACCTGCTTGTGGCATGTCTTGTGATGCCACTGGGGGCTGTATACGAGGTTGCCCAGCGCTGGACGCTGGGACCAGAACTTTGTGATATGTGGACCTCAGGAGACGTTCTGTGCTGTACTGCATCCATACTGCATTTAGTAGCAATTGCACTGGATAGGTAATTTATATTAGTTTTTTTTTTGTTAACATTTAGACTAAGATCCTGGAGAAGTACCCACTACATTTGAACCGATTCCTACAGGGCAATATCTCAAGCACGCCAAACGTTCGATACCTCATCAAAGTCGGCCCTCAGGCGGTAGCTGAAAAAATAAAATAGGTGCGCGTCGAACCTCCTAGAGTTTCTGGAAATCGGCCAAAAATCTCATTTACGTTACATTCTACCATATATAAATAAAACAATCAGAGATTATTATAATATAGAGAACAGTATATCTAAATATATATTATAAATTACTAAAGTATATTTTGACAACATATAAAAGATGTCATGAGTTAAAACCTTCTTCTTATTAATTTAAATATATATTTATTTATTTGGAAGATATTGAGTACATAATCATTACATTAATAAATAAAATATTATTATTATTATAAAAAGATTCGATTAGAAGTTTTAAGTGAATAAAACTTCATTCCAAATAAAACATAAAAATGTTTTTACTACCGTAATTTATCTAGTCTACTCAGTTCATTTTAGGCAATAGGATTTTTTGGTGTTATGGTGTTTAACCAGTTATGGGTTAAAGAAATTGTATCATTCCTGAACAGAGGGAAATCAAAATAATGCGGCATTTTGAATGTTTACGTGTTTAAAGGGTTTCTACATATTACACATATATTAATATGGATCGAGCTGGCAGTTCACGTCACCGTAAATAACAAGAGAAATTGCGCATATATTAACGTAATTATAACAATTGAAATATGTGTAATTTTGTTTAAATAGATGTCAATAAAATAAAGAAAATCCTTAACAATCCTTGAAGATTGTTTTTCTTTAAAGTTAATCAAGAATTGAAAAGTTTCACCTTTGTTTCTAGGTACTGGGCTGTGACTAATATCGACTATATTCATGCGAGAACTGTGCGTCGAATCGGTTACATGATCGCGTGTGTCTGGATCGGCAGCTTCTTTGTATGCATCGCCCCTCTTCTAGGGTGGAAAGACCCCGATTGGAATAGACGGGTATCTGAGGATTTGCGGTGCGTCGTGAGTCAAGATGTCGGCTATCAAATATTTGCAACGATGTCATCTTTCTACGTTCCCGTGCTCGTGATATTAATTTTGTACTGGCGGATATATCAAACGGCCAGAAAAAGAATACGAAGGCGGCATGGAGCGACGGCGAGAGGTGGGGCCGGACCGCCGCCTGTCCCCGCTGGCGGGGCTTTAGTCGCAGCTGGAGGTAGCGGTGGCATCGCTGCCGCTGTAGTGGCGGTCATAGGTCGGCCATTGCCGACAATTTCAGAAACGACCACAACAGGAATGACCACAGTGTCATCCAATAACACAAGCCCAGAGAAACAATCATGTGCAAATGGTCTGGAGCCAGACCCGCCAACGACAGGATATAGCGCGGTTGCGGCAGCGTACTATCCCTCGCTTGTGAGGCGTAAGCCGAAAGAAGCCGCGGACTCCAAGAGGGAGCGGAAAGCGGCAAAGACATTAGCAATAATCACCGGCGCGTTCGTTGCGTGCTGGCTTCCTTTTTTCGTTTTAGCTATATTGGTACCTACATGTGACTGCGAGGTGAGTCCTGTATTAACTTCTCTGTCGTTGTGGTTAGGCTACTTCAATTCAACTCTGAACCCAGTGATATACACGGTGTTCAGTCCAGAGTTCCGGCATGCATTTCAGCGCTTGCTGTGCGGCCGCAAACTGCGGCGGCGTCGGGCTCCGCCCTAGCTGTACGTGTAGGCAATAGGCGTTATCTGTCCCTAGAGCCTTCGCCCCAACCCGACTGACCTCGTTTAACACGATACATTGCATTATCTTGTTACATTTTCAGAGATATATTTACACCCCATTTATTTTTTGTACGTGATAGTATAAAGTACTTAATATGAGTAGGAATAATCTTATATAAGTCCCTCGTTATTTACTATGAAACTCCTATTTGTAACGTAAAATAATTTATAGAGAACAATAGTTAAAATACATAAAACTGTGATTTAATTTTTAGTATTACAATAGTATTACGTTGTGAAATCGACTTTTCTCATTGTAAAAGTTCTTCTAGTCATTAATGATACTGAAAAATAAATTATTATTTACTTTAAACCCTGGTTTTGCTTTACCTGAAAGGTAACTATGAAAGTAAAATTATTCTTATTAATATTACTAAAACACGAACCATACACGATGCGCAGATTCACATAAACACCATTAAGAAGTATCTAAAAGAGAAGCTATGATAATATTTAAAGCTACACATTATTAGTAATAAAACTGATATTCATACTTACTTAGATTTAAAGTATATTTCTAAGTAAATAAATCCATAAAATATGGCTCACGGTGTCCTCCATTTTCCCGGATTGTTTTTCATGAGATTTTAGTTTAGATATTATTGGATCCCAGGTGTTGTTATGTATACTTAAATTTTGATAAAATATATAACTTAATCCGTTAATAAAGTATTTTTGTTTAAATACCTATGATTGATTCATGTTGCTTAATTGCTGCTAACTACTAAATAGAAAGAATGAATTACACTTACCGTTCAGAAATGAGATGACATTTAATTTATACGTGATATTGGGTAGTTTTATTGCAATCATTTTGATACAAATACACCGATCGAGCCCCATAGCAGCGAAAGTCATGAAAAATGTGACGTATTACAATGTTGTGTTCTTTAGATACTAGACATTAAAACGTTAAAATTGAAACAATAAAGTTATGTTTAATATTCTGATGGAGGCCCGGGATGGAAGTCATCTTTTACCAAAATAACGAAAGATTGCATTAACGTAAAGTACATAATTTAATTATCGGTTTCCAAAGGCACTTTGTTACTCGTGACGTAGCTGAATGTCACTTTGCCGGGTTTGCGTAAAAATTGCCGTGATATTTGGAGCAAAAGAACGTTTCCCTGGGGAATCGGGAAGCTGCATCACCGAATTACTCTTCCCACCTGTACATGGGTACCCACAATACCATTTGCGGACTGAAGTACGACACTCAAGAGGCTCTCGGAGTTGTTGAAGACAAATATCGTAATTTTTAATCCACAGAAAAAGTTCCAATTCTTATTAGTGTGGTTCTGCACCAGACTAATAAAGTTCTTTAAAAGTAGTATTAGGACATAGTGTCTATATTCCATCGTCCATCGGGAATGGACTTCGGAGGTATTGGGTTGTCTTGGAATATAAGTGTTTCGTAATGTATCCAATATGTAATCCATATAAATTGTTATGTGGCATATAAATTGTTTAGGATTTACAAATAGTAGTATCAGTAGTAGCAGATAGTAAACCTGTAGAATTTACGGATTGGCTCTGTTCGGCGAGTGATTTATTAATAGTAATAATATAGAATGTGTTTAAGTATTTGGTAACTTTAACACCAATCCGAAATGAGACTGAGAATCGTGTTGTAATAAAACATTTATTAATGTATATAACATGATCTGGACTCGGTGAGTTCTTCAAAATTTATTTTTTATCTTAGAATTAACGATTTTCCTAGCGCTGACTAAAAATGCAGAAAAGAGTAAGGCGCCAACAGTCGTTAATATGTTATGCGTATAATTTGGTATACAGCGCGTGGTTCTTTATACGCCGCAGTTTTATATTCCAATTTGCATGAAGCTCCAGTACGAAGCTGGAACATTTCACAAGTCAAAAACATTCCTTAATATTAAATATTATTTATGTCCTCGCAATATTGACCGTAAACCCTTAGATTGTCATCCAGAAGAAAGTTCATATCTTTGATGACCCATTAAATACTGTTCTTTATATGTAGGATTTTATCGTTATGAAAAAGATAAGGTCTGTTATTCAGTTTTTTATTGGTAAATAAACGCATACTCATTTTTATATTGGCTTCCATTCAATCAGGTTAAAAATTGCTCGGCAAACGTTGGAAAAAATCTCGAGCGAAGTATTTAATCTTCTGCTCTTGAATCTGCTGTATGAATATGAAACTTATAGAGATAGTTATAGATATAAGCGCAATTCGTATCTATGGCTTGAGCCTGCGGAACCATATAGCCTGTTTCCTTTCATCAAATAATATTTCCGTGTTTCCTAAATGTTTTTTTATTTTTAGACAAAAATTTTAGTTTCTATTTTTTTTTTATACAGCATACAAAAATACACACAACCCTAAATTTTTACCCCTCTACGATCAACTCCTATTTTTTATTTATTAATTGAAAATTGAAATATTTGCTGGGTCAGCTAGTTTGTATTATATATAAAAAAATAACGAACGCAGTCACATTACAAGATGTTTTCAATACAATATTCCATATAATAATGTATTTTATTCAGTATCTAATAGAACCTATAAAATTTAATTCAAAGACTACGATTCGATAACGACAAAAACTTAAAAGTTATCGCATCTAAACAATACAATCGGACGACATCTCAAACTTTAAATTCATTTAAGTTTGCTTTTGTTTCAAAATACTTTGAATATTTGGATGCCTTCCAGAAGCCTTTATCGTTTTCATGCGATTTGGATAATATAAACAAACAGGCCACGGGATTAATACTGTAAGCACATTTAAGAGTTTACCTCATATAACATAATAAGATTCGGGTACACTTTTAAATGTAACATTATTCTTTGTATATAAAATATCTAGTTCTAAGTTTTAGAAGAACGTGAAATTTTTCGTAGAATTTAAAGGTTACCATATCAAGTCAACTCAAAATTAATTTAAGTTTCAAGATACAAGTAAAAATAGGTGATTGAGAGCTGAAAATTGGAGTAGGCTATTAAATGAAGAAGACGTACTTACTTCTTATTGAAATAATAACATCTAATATCGATGCATTTAATGGCCAACGAGGCCTCATGTTTAGTGAGCGCTTTTAATGTAAGGCTCAGAGTGTTGTTCAGGCTGTATTCCTTTGAAGGACAGTACTTGAAAAGTAAAAACCTTTTTGAAAAATCACAAAATAATAAATAATATAATTAAAACCCAAGACCGTACGTCCGCGTCGTTGAACAGATTTCTCAAGACTCATTCACGTCAAGCAAGATCATTAGCAAGATTTCTGTCGTCTGCCACGGTGTGAGACAATTAAAAAAACTGAAATTGAGTAAAAATATGAAAAGTTTCATATTATACCTTTTACCTGTTTTCATTGGAGTAGGATCTTTTATCTATATTTGGACATAGAGTAAGTGAAATAACATACTGTTATGGTAAGTTAATGATATGACTCTTGTAATAAAAAATCCATATAAGCTAATATTAAAGCTTGTTATTATATATCTCGCAACAAAAGCGATATGTTAAAGGTTAAAGATATCCGTCAAAATCCGTTTCAACTAATTGTATTAAATCTAAAAGTAATTTGAAAATTTGTAAGTCTCTCTTTCACGAAAAAATGCGCGATCAATTTTAATAAAGCTTTAGTATTGTAAAGCTTTTTACAGAAGAAAACTTCAAATCCGAGAGACCTGGGGAAACAGTATTAAACGACATGGGCAATATAATAACAGTACATTTTTTTAATATTTAAAGACATAAATCGTTCCACCCAAAACGACAGCTGTGTCAAAATTTCCTTATCACCTAAAAATGTTCTTCAATTTATTAACATTTTCCGTATTTAGGGCGTAGCCATTAAAGTAATGGATATTGCATGGAGAACTTATTATATTTTGATTTCGTTTACGAAGTTTACCACATAACTTCAAGCTGTTTCACCGATTGTCTCAACAATTATTAACATTTGACTGGCAGAACCTAATTTCATTACTTAACGAACCAACTTTGCTGTGGTTTAATCTAGCGATGTACCAAGCTTGCTGTTGATCAAAACAAGATTCTCTTTTTGATCAATTAGTCAATTGTTTTTATTTAACAGTTGCATATATGCCAGACATAAATATTAATTTGCCTCAAGAAATTGCCTATAAAAATTACTGTTAAGATTTCATGACGCTTGTCACGAAGTCTTTCAAAGATAAAACGACATACATACACCTTTATAAAACCCTTGTGCAGTCCCAGTTGGAATACGCCTGTCCAATCTGCAAACCTCATTACGCAACATATGCCACACAACTGAACGTACAAAAGAAATTCTTACGTCTTTTGATCTACATGGAAATGTTAAAAAGATATCTTACTTACACTGAGTCATAGATTGTATTAATTTAAGTAAAATATAATAATAATCTATATATAAAGATCTGTGCATGTCACACTCGAACTTTCAGCGTTCTTGCCAGGTCCCTCCGCAAAATACATTTACCCTACCTAGTCAAAACACGAGGTCGCTGGAGCGTTTTTAAAAATAATATATTTAATTAAAACTTTTATTTTATAATACCGGTTACAAAGGTGATCAGCTTAAGACTAACTTAATATCTAGTATTCGAGACCCGGAGCCAGACAGTCAGTCAGCAATATTCGAAATAATAAACATAGGTGCTTCTTAGAAATGTTAGATTAGAAAATGTGTCTGCAATATTCGTGAGAATAGATGTGGATGTATCTTTAATATTAAATGTTACAAAATATGTCTTGCGACTACCTACTATCTATTAGTGTTCTTTTGTTTATCAGAACACTGTCGATCTGTTTTCGCGATCCGCTACTGATTCATTTTAGAATAAGTTAAAGTGATCATTATATTAATATCCTAAACTTCGTATACTAAATAGTATATTTGATATTCATCGAACTATTGTACTGCACCGCTATTTAATTAGATGTCAAACGTTATTAACCTAATAAACAGCCTTTAATCAATAAGGCTGTCCATTAAGAAGAAAGAATTAATGTATCTAATAAATTTCAAACGGTAAACTATTTTGAATATTAAACAATTTGTCCATCACTGATCATCATGGATGATGAGTCATTAGACCTATTAAAACAACAACATAAAACTTATTTAATATATTAAGGCCTTTGTATATTCAAATGATGATTCGCTTATTAATGTCACTATGAAAGTTTGGTCGTTTGCGACAACGCAAATACCATTAAACCAGCATTATGGATTATACAATACTCTATTCTATTACTATGAATTATAAATTACTATTAAAAATAATTATTATATTAATTTATATTATGCATTCAATCAAAAAATATTGTTGTCGTAACTCGTGTTTGTGGTAACGGTTTCTGATAAATTTTATTGTAAACGTGCGAAAATCAATATAATAATTCATCTTCTGATTTTGGTGAAAATAACTCTATCGCATGTTTCTAAATTCATGCATTTTCTTTTCTGTTGCTGTATATATTGTAGTATGTATTATTTAAAAATATACACTAATATTTATATTGAAGTGTTCTTTATTGCTAAACCAAAAAGTATAAACTAATATTTATATTGAAGTGTTTTTTTTTATTGCTAAACCAAAAAGTATACACTAATTTTGTGAAATAAGTTTTTAATAACTCACACGTGCGATTTCATTCCATCCAATTTATTTAGATAACAATGTCAGTCGTAAAACTCGCTCGGTTTTATAAAACTGGCGATGCGTATCGTTTGTAGTGAATCGTTTTAATCTTAATAACTATTTGCACTTTTCAAACTATGTAAATAGGAATACTGTTTAACAAATTGATGAGTTAACTGAGTCATATATTTGTAATGAGCTGTCTTTTTTAACACGTAAGTATGGTAATTTACATTTAAGGGATGGTGTGAGGTTAAATAGTCACAATGGCAATAACATATTTGATTCTAAGCTAATTTTACTTTCCGAATTTTGTACCGTTGAATACTGCAATAGAGATTATTGCTAATCGGTTAAATTTTTATCACCCCTGAGGTTGTTCGTTCGATCACTGGATTTATTTTACACAAATTTTTTTTACATAAAATAACATAAATGGAATGTTTATCTTATGTTAGATCATCGATAATCACCATTATTGTTGATTAATAAGAAAGGATAGTACTGACTAACAAACTAACGCAACGACAAATATTTAAAGAATATCTTTTTATTTATTGGCGTATATATTCAGCCTTATCTACAAACAAGACTGACGTGGAAGAATGAGGCAGTATATAAATTATTCGTGAACTCATTACTGAAGTATCGGCTCGCTGAAGTACTGTATAAGCACAGACCTGACATCAACGCCGGAGTTTGTAGAGTTAATTTGCTTACTGGAGCGAAATTAATTTTGTATTTGGAAGCCATTAAGAATAAATTGTTCACATAATTTAATTATCTGCGGTTCCCGTCCAACAAGTTGACGACTCAGTCTAGACGTGCGCTAAAGTCAAAGTCTGATTTATTATGGTCGATACATTTGACAATTGACTAAATTGCTACTTGCCGTATTCAAGCTATTCATATTCATATATATGCTCTTCAGAGCATATATATTTTATTATATTCATACTAAAAATACATTATAGACTAATAAAGTATCTATTTATAGGTGTTATATTAAAGCTGTCAACGAATAATGTGCCTATTCCATGTGTACTGTGCAAACTCAATGAATTCTCGCATCAATCAAATATGCATACATCAAGCGTTCAACAAACACCATTTGACCTGTAATATCTTCGGAAATTCTATTATTAAGATATTTTCTGATATACGCAATATTGACATTTGAAGAGTGATCGATCCTTACTTACATTACCCTAAGGACATTACGGGAACGTGGCTTAACGACAAACGTTCTATCGTTTTTCATACATATTTTATATTTCGCTAAATCATAAATGACATTTTTATGGCGGCATCGCGCATGTTTGTTCCTAAAAGAATATGTGTACACTTTTACCGGGAGTTCTTATGAATTATTTAACAATACGTTGTGTTTTATATCTATTCAAATATGGTGGTTAATCTACATATTGAATTGTCTTTTTAGAATTTTAAGGGATGTCATTTTTGGTTATAGATAATAATAATATACAGTAGTAGATAGTATTTTGTATAAGACTAAAAACTATACATCTTAAACAGAATTTAAAAGCAATATATGTAAATGTATTTAAAAAAAAATATATTCTCGTAAATTTTGGCTTTCCAGCTTGGAATGTTCTATGCTGTGCGTTCACCAGTACTGCCCTAGGGAATACCCTAATATCATAATCATTCAATTGTTTTTCATTTGCAACGATATATGCTATTCTTGATCACATTGGAAACCACCACATAAAGTTTACGAAAGCGGAAATTGAGGATACGTAAATGCGAAGATTGCGTGCCTAGCTATTATTTTCGTTAGAGACTCACCTCGATACGGGCTCGATAACGAAATTACTAGTAAATACTGACCATGGCCGTGGCTTCACACCATTAAGCACCATTATAAAAAATACAATAAAGGGTTGATCAGGTACATACGCTGTTGGATTTATTCGCTCCCACACTTTATAATTATCAAAGACCTACACGCAAGGACTGCTCGCGCCAAGCACAGAGGCGCCAAAATGAAACTCGTTACTTTATTCAAGAAAATTTTTTGTAGTTTCAACTGGGTTTCCATATATTACCTGACACTAGAACGCTGATAAAGGTGGATTTTACATGTCAGCATTTTGGTGACTTCAGCGCGTTTATCCATCAGCGCGCTCGCTGATGAGAAGTTATGTTAATAGACTGTCATAGAGTTGTCATGTTTAGTTTAGGTTTATAATTTAACAAATTAATATCTCTAATAATTGCACTCCTTTAAAGTACTGATCATACATACAGTCAAATTTTATTTACGATGTGATGGAGTGAGACAAATGAGTAAGTCCTTTAGTTAAAACAGTGCAATTAGAGTGAGTTTTTTTATAAAATTATTTAATCGAATGAGTCATCGGAAACGTAAACAAATTTATTCCCTAGTGAGTTTTATATTTCTACTATATGAAAAATATGCTAAATATTTTTTAAATAAAGATTCTTTAAAATTTTAAATATTCATCAATTGATAATCTCCAGCAACAAGTGAAGTATCGAAAAATAATTTCAATATTTTTTTATTGGGGGAAACGGGCAAACGTTATATATTCATACGAGATATATGCATAAAATAACGTTCAATTTCGAAGATTAAACTAATTTTTTTTTATATAGATTTTACTTTTAATATAAAAGTGTTTTAAAATATCCAAAATCCAGCATATCTTCACGTAATAGCAGTTCGATTATCGATGGCGAGAAAAGGTTATTAAAGCAGTCTGCTAAATGTAAATGCGAGATTTAAAGAGGGCAATGACTCGAAGAATGAAAAATTAGATTTACCTGGTTAGAAAGATACTTTTGGAGGCGAGAAATGTTTCAAAATTGACTAGTGATATTTTTTCTTAGTCATAATTCTGTTTTTTCACCTTGATTGTACATTGAATACGTGGACATATTTGTGAAATAATCTTTAAAATTAAAATATTTTCCAATAATCATAATGGATCGTGGTCCAAGTCAGGTATATAATTTTACTTTGAGATTAAACCTCCGTAGTAAAATGAAAATTGACATTTTAAGGACAATTTATATTCATTATGTTTGACATTAGACTGCATATTTATAACAATAGCGGGATTTTGTATTGTTAGCTAATATTGTAAATATACAATGTAATATGCTGTATTGTATGAACAATTAGAGTTCTTTGTAACGAAACTATGCCAGAAAATAATTGACCAATTATTAACTTCGTATCGATCAAACATACGCAGGGTTACTCAAGAAACAAATGTAAACGTACCAAAACAAAAGCTCTACGAGAATACAACTATTTATAGTGTAGCCTATGTCCTGTATGTAATTATATACAGACTTAATGGGTAGGCCGGTATGCAATGACAGTCAGTTGTCATGACACGCTGTCAATCAATTAATAAAAAATATTGTTTTTGCTCATGTCAACATATTCCGAGATATTTATTTGATTTCATTTCATTTTCATCAAAGACTTTTGTGTGATCTTTTATTTAATAAACTGTTTTTTTTTTAATTACCTATCTCATGTATACACGCCGCTATATATGAGATATAGAAAGCCACGTGCCAAGTTCAACATGATACGAATTTGTCTACGTAATTTAATTTTGCTAACTGTAACATCTGTAAAAGAAATGTAATGAAATACCTAGTAATAGTTGAGGATATTATGATAAAAAAAATGTATAAATTACAATAAGAAAATGTAATGGCAAATAAAATGTGCATCTTGCCGATGGTAAAATATAGAAATAGATGCACAGAATGTATCATATAATGTTAGAATGTAAAAAAAAAATGAAAATTGTATACTCAGACTTAAATAAAGAAAACCAGGACCCTGATATGCAATAGTTAGGGGGTAGACGTAAATAAATAAAAAAAAAAAACATCTGTAAAAGAGCGATCGAATGTAGGTAAGGTAAATCCTTTAACAATATTTCTAATAAGTAATATTACAGAAACTTAATTTGATAAAAGATATATCGCTAGCATACTTAGTGTTTTTGACAATGTCTTCGGTTTCCACTTGCACTCAAGATATATCTATATGATATAGATATATCTATACTATCGTCACTAACAGAAAAGGTATAATAATAAAAAGATCGCTATCCGTCACCACTTAACAAGAGTGTTACATGATACGCATTCGTACCTTTCTTGTATTAGATATCATTACGAGACATTTGACATTTTCTTACCCTTATCATACATACATGTAATTTGTAAGAACGATACACGATGGTAGATTATAGGGCGTACCTTCTCCAATTTCAAAAATGAAATCTTGGTATGGATTACATCATTTCTTATACAATGTGCTAGATCTTCAGACAAATCAATATTATTAAAAAATAAATATATTATTTACTTAAATTGATATTAATAACAAGTCAATCTCTCTATTAATGATTTTCGTAAATGCCTTCAAAGAATAAAGTTCTCGGGATATTGAACCCCATGAAATTCAGTCATGGTGATAGAAAACGTAATCGCCTCGTGCCATAAAATTGGCAAAAACTAAAAGCGTCAAAACAAACGTTAAATATCGCCATTGTACGGTACACTTTGTTCGAGATAGTTATTTTAATGACTTTACTGAAAACTTCGTGTGATCATTTATTACTTGCACAGCGTAATGCTAGACTATTAAGGTAAAGCGAATAATGCAATTAATCTATATATATAGTTCATAAATATAAATACATCTTATTATCATTAGTTCTTGTTTTAGAAATAGACATAATTGTTGACTTTACCGAGAGCGGCTTACGAATATATGAAAATTTATTCTTAACGTTAGAAGGTTAGTATATAAAAACTCATTGTTACCGTACTCTTTTGTTTAATTTTTGGTTAATAGCAACCTACGTCCATTGACAACCGTCTTTAATGTTTCAATAGAAATAAAAGTTTTTCTACCGAAATACTCAAATTGGCTACTTGAATTTTTGAAATTGGCTTTGAATGAAACAGATAACGTTCTTTTAATTCATTTTTCATTGTTTTTAATCAATTTTAACGTAATTAAATATAAAAAATTGTATGTAAGCATTACCAGCCGGGCAAATTTTCCTAGATATACAAAATTCTTGTAATTATTTGCTCATATTGACATATTAAATTGATTCTAAATTTAAATTAAATTATAAAAAAAAAAATTTAAATTACTAATACTATTTATGCAGACGTGTCAGGAGATTTGAAATTGTTATTGTGAATTGTGATGGTATATCTATTATAATGTTCCTACATTGTGACAATATTACTGAGAATTTTTTTTTAATAATTGGGTTTTTGGAAAATCTCATACATTTTATCGAAACGACTAAAATATATCAGTAATTTTAGTTTCAGCGTGTCTTCCTTGTTTACTTAACACTCAGTCAGTCACTCATCCCATGTGATAGAATGTTTGTTTATTATAACATTAAAATATTTATAAGGTACGCTAGTGATTTTGTTAAAAACTAACTTCCAAAGTTAAGTCTATTTTTTATCTACTCTTGTATTATAAAGAGGAAAAATTTTCAGTTTTCACACAAAAATTCTTTTACCAATAGAAAGTTGATCAATGAAAAATATCTTTATTTTGAAACATCTATTGATTATATTTTGTATAATAATAGGATTGAATGATGAAACTTTGTATGATGTTATGAGTCTATTTCTTTACTAATACTTATATATATTCATGCTTGGAAAGGCTGCTCGTATCGCTTTTAGCGATTTTTAACATAGTATTTTGAATCACAATTCGAATCTATACTAATATATAAAATTGGAGTGTCTGTTAATATTGAAATAACCGTTTTTTACTACATGCATATGAATATTTATACGATACATGCACCAAAATGACGTTTTTTAACATTTTTGTCTGTCTGTCTGTCTGTTTGTTTCGGCTAATCTCTGGAATGGCTGGACCGATTTTGACGGGACTTTTTTTGATTGGTAGCTGATGTAATAAGGAGTCACTTAGGCTACTTTTCTTAGGGTTCCGCAGTCTCGTAAAGGAACCCTTCGTCATGTCCGTTCATCCGCCCGTCCTCACTCTAGCGTCGAAACGGTTCGTGTTAGAAAGATGGAACTTTGCACGGATATATGTGTATTTACTACGCCATTAAAAAGCTAAAATAAAATTACGTAATAAAAAATGTATAATACAAAATAAAATAGTGCATCAAAGCTACGCTAGGGCGGTACGAAGTTCACCGGGTCAGCTAGTATAATATAAAATTCGTAATTAATACGAATTGCTGATAACCTTTGTCAAATTGATAATGTAATCCATGCTGACGGGGGATCACACTCATTACAGTTTCGTTTTATAACTTGATATATAATTATTATACTGAATATATAATATAACTTCTCTTATTATTTCTCTTTAATTAATTGGTACTCGTGGTTCGATTCGGTTAAGCCACTTCTGTAATCCCGTGGCTGTTCTCCATACGAGAACGTTGTAAAATCTTTTTGTGTATACGAATATAATAAATAAATGGTTATGATAGTATGGTGAATGGTTACCTACAATGCCCATTTGCTCTTTCCTTACGCTAACTCATATTTAAAACAGACGCATTGAAGCGATTCTTATACTTACTTGTTTAGAAGTCGTACTTAATAAAATGTCTATGTAAAAATATACATTGATATTAATAACTCAGACTTCTACTAACTTAAAAATCCCAAGCTACTGTTACGAACAAGCAACTGAATTGAGGATTTCTATAAGTATCTGAAAATATGTTATTAAAAAAACTATATTATTATAGTTCATCAAGATCATGTATATCTCGACGTCTGGCGTTCCACAACAGAGCGGTTTTTAAGGCACTTTTTGTCGCGTAGCAACTTACTGCTACCAGCTGCCGGCGGATGTATTACCGAGCCGATACGACTTAGGTGCCTTCAAGAAGACATCGTACTTATCCCTTAAAGGCCGGCAAGCCTAAGCCTCCTGGCGTTACAGGTGTCCATGGGCGGCGGTAAGCACTATTCCAAGTGACCTGCCTCCTAAAAAAAAATCAATGTTTTTTGGTTGCAATCCATACTAGAGACATAGTAAAATTGTAATTCATCGCCACATAAAGAAATATACCTTTTGTGTGGTCGCACCGTAATAAATTCACCTAAATGGAGTTTTCATGTTGCGAGAACTAAACTCTCGTCCTAGAAGAGTGATTTACTTAGATTAAATTCGAAGAAAAATGCGAATACTTTATCAAATAATGCCAATAGGTATGTAGGTTTTTTGAAAATTATTACCAGACATGGTCAGCTTAGTTGATACATAAAATTCTCGTGTCACGGGGCGCGTAATTGAACTGCTCGCGAACGTTGACCGATTTTAATGAAATTTTATATGCGTATTCAGTAGTCTGAGAATCGGCACATCTATTTTTTATCCCCCTTAAATGTTAAGGGTGGTCCACCCCTATTTTTTTTTTAATTTTTGTTGAACAAAGTTTTTTATTTTTCTATGATATTTTTGTTTGCTGTTAGCATAGCATAGCATACAACCTTAAATTTTTAACCTTAGATCAACCCCTATTTTTAATTTATTAATTGAAAATTGAAATCACATGTATAACTAAACAAAGTTGTCTGGGTCAGCTAGTATACATATAGAAAGGCTAAAACGCTGTCTAAAACGATGTCTTAGTGCGTTATATGAATAATTTATATAGGCCACTTAACACTTGAAAATGTAGATTTAAGTACTTCATCATGCTCTCACTACAATTACGCCGTGATCTTTCTCTTTTAATACACCTGTATTAAATGTCGCTATATAATATAAAATCGATGTTTTAGATGTGTGTAAAAACAACACATCAACACCCCATTTGGAATGCGTAAATAATAACGCGCTAACAATTTTGACGTAATTGGTCTAAATTGTTAGCAGATGGTATTGGTGTGAGGGCTTATAAAATAAAAAATTTTTGATGGTCTATCGGGGCTGGATAAAGAATAACGTCTAATTGAAATAAAATTAAAATATAATTAATAATAATTAAAATTTCTACGGCAAATCTCTAGAATATAATCATTTTCTAAATACGTCTTTTTATATTTTAAACGCGAGTGAATACATAACTCTTAGGTCTTCTCATTTCATAAAAATATTCGTAATTTTACAAATATATATTTAAATTATCTATATTAACACAAATGTATGAACTTATATGATATTGCAGCAACTGACAAACGTATCGATGGCTGAGAAAAGTGTCTACTTGATATTTTGTCGGCGGCTTTGCAATCTGCCATTCGCATAGAGCGTGACTAGAATAAAAGATTTTGTTTATCGGATCTTTTTCATTGGAAAGTTTTATTGTTTTGTATGAAATACTGGAAACAGCAAACAGATGAGTGATGGAAACATTGTCATTGGGTTCTAAATGTTGCGTCTAAAGTTTAATAAAATCTAGGCTCTTTTATCCTCACTACCATTTCCTAGTTTACAAACAAAGGACCTATGTACATGTATTATAGACGTTCAAAAAGGTTTTTTAATTTATATAAAAACGTCCTCAATATAATACGTCTCGCTCCCATAAATTACAAAAGGATTCACTTAGAGATTAAAAAGCGTCAGCATGATGCAGGTTATCTTCCCCTTTTGTCCTTTATTATATGGAAATGGGTAAAAATTATGTTTCTTTTCACTTTTTATACAGCAATTTTCCATTGACTTTTACTAAAACCACAACATATGATTATCTAGTCGAAAAGTTAGTTTGCTTATATATAGAACGCCTATACAACACTTTATATACTATATAATATTGTCTTTTATTAACATAACTATTACTCATTTAAAGAAAAACACTTTGTTAACGGATTAAGTTATGTATTTTGCAAATTGCATTCGTGGTCACGTGGGAGACTCACGCTATAAACGTGAAACGGGAACGGGAAACGTCGGGAAAAATTTAAAAATAATGTAATAATAATACATAACTTAATCCGTTAACAAAGTGTTTTTCTTTAAATGAGTAATAGTTATGTTAATAAAAGACAATATTATATAGAAGTCGCTTCTACCAATAGCGATTAATGGAAAATTCTTTGTAAAAATAATTCACCTTTCCGAGAACTTGCAGCCGCGTCATAAATGCTTAAGTAAAAACCCAAATCTTAAATATAATCGTCTATATTTTAATGTTAGCCAGCTGTCTTGTATCTATCATTTTAGTTTCCAAATTTATTGCCAAACTTTTATAAACATGACATGTCCCGTGAACTTCGTGATAGTATTAATCTTTTGTCATATAAACCAAACGTAATTGAGACGAAGAAGCTTTTAAAGGCATCATCAGATAGTCTATAAGAAAGAAATAAATTTTGGGATTAAAATTTAAAATTAAAGATTGGGATGTAAAAATCAGCTTTGTCAGGAGGCATCCCGAGACGTCAAATGTTAGCCAAATCAGTTTCAGGTTCGATGTTTCAATATTTATATTAAGATGCATGTTCGCGCGTCGGAAATTATATGCTATCGAAACTCCTAGTTTTCAACTATTAGCTTTCCGATTTATTAAATAACATTACAAACGCACGGTTAAATCTAATGGCAAAGTTGTAATCATCGCTATACGCGGCACCACGGTATCCTATCCCTTACATTTTTCCCTTGATGACATTATTAATGAGCTGCTTCATTACTTAACTACGATGACCTATCGTTAGTTCTTTTCACTTGGACATTGCAAACAGACTTTGTTACAGAGTGACAAATAAAGTTGTTAGTTTCGGTCGTTAGAGGGCAGCGGCATTCAGTGTGGTCTAAATTTGATAGTGATTTCGACAATTCGTATCGTGTACTAAACCCAAGTGTTATTCTAAATCTAAGTTTTCGGCATATTTTTTCTCAAACTATGGTGAGAAATAATAAAAAATCGTCGGTAATATTTGCTTGTGTAGATTGTTTTTACGCCACAATGCTCAAGCGAGAACGCCCCAACAACGTGCTATCGGGATAGCTGCCCCTACATGGGTCTCCGTTTTCGACACGCACAGTAAACAGTGTGTGCGTGTGTAGTTTCTTGTGGTGATTTGTGTGGAAATAATAAAAATATATTTGAATTTTATTAATATAGCTATGGGTTTACAGACGTTTGCTAAAAATGGCTTGGATAGACCGCATACGAAATATAACTGGGCTTAATAATATGCAAAAGAACAAATAGCTGCTTAGAAGAAAGAAACGGAAGTTAGAATATTTCGGTCATGTCTTGCGTAACTTAAAAAAAATACGAGCTCCTTCAACTAATCATACAAGGCCGCACGTACTTCTTGGTTAATGAATCTTCGACAATGGTTTGGTCAAAGCACTAAATCATTGTTCAGAAACGTGGCATCCAAAATCAGATTACCTATGATGATCGACAACCTCCAAAGGGAGACGGCACCATAAAAAGAAGAATAGAGCTATAATATTTTAGGCACTATTTTTATTTTGGGTTTCAGGACCCATTTGGCGGAATGTCACCATGCCGGACTGCAGAGGTTTCTTTCTCCAGTACAGTCTACTACATTTCTTTGATGAACTTAAAAATTGTAATATCAGTTGTATTAGCACCTCTAATACAAGATATCAATAGGTTTTTTGGCTAACTAGCCATGTCCAAAAATTTATTCCATTATTACTAAAACAAACTACCACAAAATATGGCCTTGTAATTACCTAATGAAAAAATAACTTCGTATGATTATTATAAATGAAACGTTAAGGGAAAATTAATAAATGTTGCTGATCGCCCGTAAATCTAGATTAGTTTTGAAGTCCTCATTTGAATACTCATTCTTTGAAATGAATGATTACACTTCATAACGCAAAGTTAGCCGGTTTGGTGTCGGTTTTGATTAATTTTCAAAGTACTCGAAATTTTGGTAAATAATTATATTAAAAGTTTATTAATATTACTTTCACTAAGAGTTTAATAAAACGCTTATCAAGATTTTAAATAAACTAATTAACACAGCTAATGGCGTGAATATAAAAGAGTTTCTAGGGCTGATCCATAGCTTGGGTCAAGGGGGTAATAATCCCGCCTGGGGCAAGACAAAATCTCGCTTTTCCAATTTTTACTTTGTACTATTGTCGTCATTGTAAGGTCTTATTATATACTAACAGTGTACCGCCACGGGAGATATATCTTATCTTATTTTGCTTTGAGGAGCATTTGGTCTATTTTTGTTCAAGAATGCTTTCACTCCTATCTATGTGAAATGTGTAAGATGTAATCAATTTTTGACAAACCGGTCGACCCGATGGTTCATCATGGGGTCGGTCACCATTTGTTTACGCATTTTTTTTATAAAATACTTAAACGAGCTTGCGGGTGGCCTAAGCAGGCACAGCCGCAATCCATAAACACCCATTAATGGTTGCGTTGCCGGCCTTTAAGGAAGGAGCAGTCTAATTTATATGTTTCTCTGTAAGTATTTGTTCACCTTTGTGTTTGCATCTATAAAACTATAGATCACCTTAGGTCTAACCGAACGTGTATGTACATTTCCTGATAGTTATGAATCGTATTTAAACTCTCATCTTTATTTTTGACTCCATTACAGAGCCTCCACCCAATACAATATTAATGTATGATATCTCTAACTCTAGTATTAAGTAAATAAATTACTTAATATTGATGAAATATTTCATCTCCTATTATCGACTTTTATATGAAATATTTATACCTCTTCTGCGAAGTCTATATGATATATGATACCTAAGAATATTTTTAAGAAACAAAGGCCTTTTACCACCATTAACCGCCACCCGTTGAGTCCATTAACTAATGGTTGTAATAGCAGGAGGTAAACAGAGCCACCTCGACTTGGAAGGTACTTAATACTTACCTAGTTTAAGTATTGGGTTTTGTTAAAAGATATCGTGTGACGTTCGGATTTTGTGTTCCATACAATCACTGTAAGTTTTTTGCTACACAACCTTATAATATACAGCCTGTACGGCGAAGTATAAAGGAGGAATTACCCCTCATTAATATCTTAAAGTTTAAATAGTATTTTGCTTCATGGATATTCTGACATGACTGTAAATAAGTACATTTCTACATTCTATCATCCATCCAATTTATATAAACACTGATATTTTCGTTATATATGTATACTTATATTATAATGGTAATCAAGAACTACTTTTTGTTAATAATTTTAAAAAATATTTAATTTACCAACATGAGTTTTGTTATTTCAATAAGCAACTGATTTAAATTATTCTAGTTAAAGAGAAACACTTTTTGAGATCGTCATAGATCTACTACGTTAAAAACATGTATGTTATTGAGATTGTTACAATCATGAATTATATTCTTTTCAAAATAATAAAAATTCAATTGTTGTTAGGCTGACATCATCATTTTATTTTGACTAAAACCCGAAATATTTAAAATCTACTTTCCAATATGCTATCATTTTCCATACGCTATCATTTTATTTTGACTAAAACCCTAAATATTTTAAATACTACTTTCCAGCCTAGATAATTTATTAGACTCGACGGATGATCATTAATAAAACAGTATGCTATCAAGCCGACACCGCTATAGCGGCACCACGACGCGACTGATTGGCGAAGCGTCATTAATGTAATTATAATTGATCAATCAATAACCTGTTGCTAACTAACCATTTGAATGCTAGTTAGGACTACAATTAGTAATGTAGCTCTCTATATGCTCGATGTAATGCCAGCTAATTATAATACAGAATTTGATCTTTATAACGTTCATTTTCTATGTTTATTTAACGTTTACGGTTGTATTAATACAGATTTTCAGTTTAGTGCCTTAAACAGTAGAAGTACAACATACCTAGGTATGTTGGACGTGTCTCGAAATCTTTTGGGCAACCCAAAGAAAATAAGTTCAAGTATCAAACGTTCGGGTTCCAATAATGTTTATATCTCGAATTGTAAGCCTTTACGTTCGGATTTAATACTTTGTAAATTTCAGTTAAAATAACTGTAACGTCACCTAATTCACAATCACATTATTTTAAATACGCATACATTATTTATAATCGCGTTAATTATATTCATAATCGTGCTTGTATTATAGATATTATAAATAACAAAATTGAATTAAGTGCCAGTGTGATTCAGATTAAAACGTCAAAAGTACCGTATTGGTATACGTTCAAGTTAAAATGTAATTAATTATGATCTATATCACTGGCAAAGAAAACCTCTGAGAGCTGTCCAAAGATTTTATTTATTACTTTCTAATTAAAAACCTCTTCTAATCTCACGAAACATTTTACCGTATATATATAAACATTTTACATGTATACTAGAAATTAGTATACACCTCAGTACTTATAATAATTAACCGGCTACAGAACGTTCATTCAAATTTTTATCCAATACATCCTTCTAATATTCTACATTATATTTGCCAAAAGTGTATTTGGTCATAACTAACGCTTAAACTGGTACATTAAAATTGATTAACGTTCCCACCTGAGTATTAATAATTACCTAATTACTTGCGATGATATTGTTGGACCTGCGGAAAAACTTTAACGTCTTCAAAATTAACGACACGTCATCTGAATTCGCGTTTACCAATCGATATCAAGAATCTATATAATATAAGACATAAGCTTTGCCTTTGTCTTTCAAATTATAAAGTAAGCAACAAAGTATATTTTACTTATCATGCCGTTCAAACAATCTTTATTAGAGTACTTTAATTGAGTCACGTAGATGAAAGAACAAGAGAGTTTTCGAAGGCGTCCTCTCTCATATCAGTCACGTGAATCAATTGATATGAAAACAACGCGACACAAGATTGAACACGTAGCAGTCATTCCAAGGGAAAGTTTTGTCTGAAATAAAATTGCGGAATTTGTCTCAATGTGCCTTGCAGTAAAGCGCTAATGGGAAATCTTTTCTCTCACGAGTGCATCCTGTTAATAATACGGTTTTCCTTCGAGTTTCCAATGCTTCGTTTCATTCAAAATAATTACGAATCTGTAATTTTAAACCTACAATTTAATTCCTAAAAGTGTCTTATACAAGAAACATTACCGTGCCTACTATAACTATTATAAATACGAGTTACACATAGGTTTTTTGTTTTATGTAGGCTTTTTATGCCGCGCAACACCGCTATTTGGCGCAAAATGTCTATGGTACGTAAATTGTGCGTATGGGGGTAAAAGAGCGTCATCGCAAAGGCCAGCATCGCACTAGCGAGCATTCCGGCATTGTGGATCTCTATGGTCGGCGGTATCACTTAAGATCAGGCCTCCTGACCGTTTTTCCCGTATTCTATAAAAAAGTCGACAAGACATTTTCTTGCTTTCGCTGAAGTAATCCATACTGAAGAAGAATAGGTAAGAAAGGGATGTATTGTTTTTTCTTTTTGATAAATTCGTCTTCATGTATTAACCAATATACAAGTAACAATTAGATCAAATAAAAATATAGAAAAAACGGAATATACTAGCGTATAAAGTGGCGGGCATAATATTATGATTAGGTAAGCATGAAATCGAGATAACTAGCTCAAAGCACGCTTGAATAGTCGATACCAAAAAGGATTTGATTTTCAAGCCAATTTCTAAAAGAACTCCTATATCTCAATACCAAAGGTTAAGTAATTTTCTTATAAAAAGGGTCTTTTTATAGGCTGTATCTTGATACATGTTGGATTATCGAAAGTATCGTCGAGTATGGAAAGGTTCTGTCATTTTACCACGCATTAAATTTAACATTACGCTATTCATAATGTAAAAATAACTCATTAACAAAAGCTTTGTCAGCTAATTGAGCCAAATGTACCTTGATTTAAATGCGTGCGATTTAGAAAAGCCTCATCTTTATCTAAAAAAGTCTAATTTGTCGAACCACTATTGTCGATAAATACATCAAATAGTTTTTTGCCTTAAAGCAGTGCTGAATATTCCCAATCTAACTTTCTTAATAATTACAATATTTAACTTAATTTTATGGACCGTGCAGCACGTGACTAGACATTATGTAGTACAACATTTGGGTAAGGAAATATATCCCACGATTATATAAAGTTCCACAATAGTTAGACAATAACCAGAAACGAGGCATGAGAGACTTCATCTGCAATGCAAATTTATCAACTTGCAACTGCTGCGTATCAAAACTGAAACCGACACCTTTACGTATGAAATAACCCAATTATAGATACGACTGAAAACAATTAATGCCTTTAACAAATTGAATTTTAAAATAGTTTAATTGTCAGCACAGTCACACACAATTTTCATCTATTACCAGCTAAAAATATTATTTATTTATTTATTTATTTATTTACTAACCCAAACAGCGTTATGAAACATATAGAATAGAATTTAATTGTTATAACTAAGGCCAAAATAGGGTTACAATATATATATAAAAAAGACTAAATAGTAATACAAAAAAAAGAAGTACAAAAACGTGGAAGTGAAGTGTGAAGTCATGTGAGTGTGTGTGGTGTGAATGTGAAATGTGGTGTGTCATGGTAGTGTGCCCAAATTAAGCAGTGTTAATAGCATTGTTTTTAACTTTAGTCTTAAAGCAAATTCTCGATAAGTTAAATATATCGTGGTCCAAAAAGTCTAGGTTATACGTCCGGGCTGCACGAAGTAGAACGGAGTTCCAAGCGTAAGTTGTCCTTACACGAGGAACATGGAATAGCGCACGACTACGAGTCTGGTAAGCAGGTACTTGAAATTGAAGATGTTCCAGTAGGATGCTACAGTTTATTCTTCCTGAGATAATATCATGCAGGAGCATCATATCATACTGCTTCCGACGAGATTCTAGTGGGCTAATTTTGAAATATTTACACGCATTAATATATTCATCAAATTTATTATGTGTCTTAAAAGAAAGGAAAGTTATAAACTTATTTTGAATTTTTTCAATTTTATCTTTGTGCACAGCGTAATTAGGGGACCAAATTGAGCAGCCGTATTCTAACAGACTTCTTACAAACGTATAGTATAACAGCTTGATACAATATTCGTCTTGGAATAGTTTGCATACCCGCTTAACAAAACCCAGTTGCTTATAAGCTTTGTCAACTATAGTGTCGATGTGGTCATTAAATGTCATCTTTGAGTCTAATTTTATGCCTAGGTCTCGTACACAATCTACTTCTTTTATGACATTATTGTTAATGATATAGCTAAAATTTATTTTATTTTTTTTACGAGTGAACGTTATCTTAAGACATTTGGAAGCGTTAACGGTTATTCTATTTTTTTTATAGTAATCTGAAAGGTTAATTAAGTCTGACTGGATTTTCAAACAATCATCTTTATTTTTTATTTTCAAGTAAATTTTTTTATCGTCGGCAAACATCAGATATTTCGAAGTGCTAAAACAGCGATTAATGTCAAATAAATAAATATTGTATAGCAGAGGACCCAGTATCGATCCCTGTGGAACTCCAGACGTGATAGCGACAAAGTCACTTCTAGCACTGCCGATCACCACTGATTGCCTTCGATTAGACACATACGAACAAAACCATCTATGGAGGTCGCCGCGAATTCCCAAGAGCTGAAGCTTGTGCAATAAGATCATGTGATCAACTCTGTCAAAGGCTTTTTCAAAGTCAGTGTAGATTACATCAACCTGCGCATCATCATCCATACTTTGCAGAACATAGTTAGTGAAGATTGTTAAGTTTGTTATCGTAGATCGTCTATTCGTAAAGCCATGTTGTTCGTCTGGGAGCGACTTATTTATAGTTGTGCAAATAGCGTTGTAAATTATTTTCTCAAAAGCTTTACAAAATGTGTTCAGTATCGAAATCGGGCGATAATTTTCAACTTTTAACCGTGAACCAGATTTGTGAATGGGAACGATTTTTGCGACTTTCCATTGATCGGGATAAGTACCAAAGGAGTTAACAGATAAATTGAATATAATAGACAACGGTAATTTAAGAGCTTCAGCACAGTTTTTTAGTAAAATAGGAGGAATACCGTCATTGCCTGGACCTTTATCCAGGTTTAACGACTTTAAGGCCTTTAGTACATCAGCTTCAGTTATATTTATATTACTAATAATGCTATCGGATACTTCAGTGTCAAACTGCAAGTATTCCGTGTATGATGATGCTGGTTGTTGGAATACACTTTCAAAAAATTTACTGAACCCCGAGCATGCTTCAGATTCACTTTTATATGTATCTATTCTGTAGTCTATTGGGATAGCCTGTATTATTGATTCTTAAGGATTTTACGTAGGACCATATTTTTTTTGGTTCGTTTTTTACTGATTTTTGTACCTTTGTGACATAGAAATTAAAATTTAATTAATTTAATAAATAAAACAATAATAAATACTCGACTGTGTTATTTACTAATCCAAAAGAATGTATAATATGTATTATATTTACTGGTTATAAAGATAAATGTAATTTATGGACCTTCAAAAAAAGAGCGTATAAACATCTCAAAGGCCGGCAACGCACTGGTGAGCCCTCTGGCTTCGCGAGTGTCCATGGGCGGCGGTGTCACTTGGCATCAGGTAAGCCTCCTGCTCGTTTGCCCCCTGTTCTATAAAAAAAAAAATAACATAATATACAAATAAGGACTCTTCCGCTAAGGGGAAAAATGGGTGCGGGAAAAATCAGACTTTTTCTACTAGACTAAGACTACTTCTTAGTGCTTAGTAACTTTTAGTGAATAAACCCATAGCGACTGCTAGAATTAAACATAGCTCATCTGTATTGGGTGGTTTAGCCCCTGTGGAATATATTATATTACACGCGTTTTAGATGGATGTTTTTACAACAGGTTGCATATTGCTCACACCCGGTTAACACAGGCGGTTTAGATTCCTTCTATCCGCATCCGTGATTCAATGATCGAACTGCCTTTATATGACTAAGTATTAGTAACATTGTATAATTCTTATATAATCTGTACATAATTATCTTTTGTATTGTTTTGGCCTTAGCTTTAATAAATAATTAAATACTTACTATTACACTCCGTAACAAGCTTTATTCACGTGCGAATTATTTTTAAAACTTAATATTTTAATCAATTTTTCATCTTTTATTTGTATGTTTACGTCTTGTTTGTGTCCCGTTAATTTTTCCATATAATTATGTATGAAGCGTTTAAGAACTCTACTGTATATCTTTGACTGTATTGTATGTGTATAAAATATAATGTTTGTGTGTTTCTTGTAATAAATAAAACTATATACGTTGAAATACTTTTTATTAGTTTGTTTAAACAGAGGATCGCAATTACATAATATAGATGCTAATGTTAGCAAAATGAATGAACAATTATTTATTGCACGTTAAATATGATCTATGTAAGAGTCAGCATTTGCGAGTGTTGAGTAATATGCATTCTGCCTTGACGCGGGGCTGGTTCGCTTCGGGTTTTCATTTTGCAGCGGAGAAGTTCCAACGTGTTCTGCCACAAAAGGGTTTGTTCTTCAACTTCGCCTTGCCGGGAACTTATCGCTCGTTGTTCCTGTAAAATTTATTATATTTTTATTTAGCGATTTTCAGGGCCTGAATCGATGAGCGATTAAAATGGGAATATTACTGTGCTAAATGAAATTATCATAAAATGTATCTCTGCTGCCATTAAATTAAGTACAATATTTTGCTAATAATCTCTATTGACAATAGAACAAATCTCACATCCTCCAAATTTCGAACAACATCCTCTAAATCAGAAATTTTCCTCTTCATAGAATCCATTTTTGAGGGCTGCCGCGGTGATTGCATTGAATTTTTCATCTCGAACATCACAATATCCTGCATACTCTCCGCCTTTATAATCTGCTGTCGTAAATTCTTCCACTCGTCCTCTTTGCTCTGCAGCTGGTCCGTGAGCGCCTTCACCTGATTCTTCAAAGGTTCCATTTGTGATGAGATGTTTATTAATGTGGCTTCATACACCCTTTTCTTCTGTTCGTATTGCTGTTTTACCGCTTGAAACTCGCGTTTTATTGGTTTTATTTGGTCGGCCAACGGCTGTAGCGTTTGACGTACGTCGGAAAGGTTCTGGGCTGTCTGTGCTACTAGCTAGAAACATTCAAGAAGTTGGAAGTATTTTAGTGTTTACAGGAAAATACCTCAACAGGTCTCAGCAATTTTAAAATTACCTGGGATAAATCATGGAGAGATTTTTTTGTTAATTCAGATTTCGTATCTTTCTCTACATGCTCTTCATCGTCTATTTTCATTTTCTTATAATTCAACAAAGCCATTTCAACGGTTGGGTCAGCTGCGTTAATTATTTGCAAAGTCCTAGTTAAAATTCCCGCCTCGACCTAAAAGAAAATACTCAAATAAATAGCGTCATAAAATGAAGCTCCCTGAGAACATTTTATATCTCAATACCTTAAATGTTGACAGATTGGCTCTTTGTCTTTTGTACACAGTACTTTTGGTTCGCAGCGAATTTACATACTTTTTCAATTCTTCTCCCCTCAGCACCATGTCTCCGAGGAGTTGTTTTACCTATTTATAGAAAAGAAAATCTCTTTTAACCTTATCTGAGCATTTTAATTAAAACTCGTCTAATCTGATTCAGGATTAAATGAAAGTAATTCATAGAGCCACTTAACAACATCCGAATGGCGCCCTAAAGCATTATCCCAGGCTTTGGCAAAATGAACGATTACAGTAATGGGGAAAAATATTTGATCGATTTCCCGGCATACGCATCGTTTGTCATCGATAATTGATTGAAGTTTCCTAATCCGTAATGAATGAATGTAGTAAGGAAACAATGAATTATTAACAAATACATCGCCACTGTCTCAACAATTAATCACAAAGTTACAATAAATTGCAGAGTGTATAATATTGAATAATGAATTTCGCAACCTGAGTATACATAAAATTTATTACGAATCGTTCACCTTCGTGTTGTTTGAAATCGGATAAAAACAGAAAGCCGCCCTTTAAAACTTCTTAATAGTATTAAAACTGTCAAGTTTCGTTTCAATACTATTAATTTCTAATCTAACATCGGTTTACACAACTCAATATAAAGTTAATACTATTTTTGAATTTATGGGATCTACTGGACCATATATTAATACTAAACCTTAAAGTAAAAACAACGTTAAATGTCAAAACTTCAATAATGTATTGCATGTATAAGTATAAAATATTCTAACGAGGGGCAAAAATCTCACCCCATCCGAGCCAAATGGGACACAGGCCCACTTAAAATTGGAGGGTTGGCACTGACGACACTTATCGAAGGTTATATAACAACCCAGTTGCCTTTATTGCTCTACAGATTCGCACTCATGTATAAAATACTGATACCTACATTTTGTAACGAGAACGCTTCTTACTAGTCTGGGATATAATCGATGAACCAAATAAAAGACAACTTCTCGCGCCATATAAGAAAAATACATTAATTTCTAAATACATAAGCATCACCTTAATTCCAACTGAACTTTTAATACAATACACTAGAAATGTCAGTAACTATGAACAACCAAGTATGGGCTACGCATCATGCGAGGTCCTAGTACGGAGGTCATTGACCCTTGATAGGACCCATATCACTGGGATTGTAGTTACCTGAGATTGTACGTCTGCCAGCGTAGCTTCGTGCTCCTTCAGTGTTGCGGTCAATTCATGCACGTGAGCAGCGCTCGCCTCCTTGTTACGTTTTATCACCGAGGCTTGCTGTCTGAATGGCGCGAGCTTGTCTTCCTGCGCCCCTGACGTAGCAAGTTTTTGTTGCACAAGTTGTTCTATTTCTCCATTTATATTGGAGATCTATGAAAACATAAACGAACTGGACTTACAAATCGTCAATTTCATTTATTATTCATTCATTCATTATCGTAAAGTGAGAAAAGGAATACTTTGCAGTGCTTCAAACAAAGTTGAAGTTGAACCAAAGTTGCACTGAAGCAATTTTAGGTTAAAGTGTTTCTACTTGAAGAGAAGTTTTTACATGCAGAGGTTGTTTTAATTGTGGAAATCTTGATGTCAATTTTAAATTCAAACTCTATAATCCATATCAATAATAATCAAATTCTATTAGATTCTATGGTTCCGTTTCAAAAGACTAAAAACAGGAACCTTATAACAAACTCGCTGCCGTATGTCTAAGCTATATATCATGAAACATGTTAGACAAATGATGTATTTCTGTAGCCGGTATAAAAACAAACTTTCTCCTAAAATAATGGTACAAAGTAAAATTTAATACGCCTTAAGCAAACTAAACGTAACTTAATAAACAAACGTACGTAAAAGAAAGATTTATTTATAATTCTAAACAATATATTTCAAATACCTTTTCTTGAATTTCGTTCAAATCGTTACGAGTGGGGTGTTGTTCCATAGCCACTGATTGCATAATGCTTAGCTCTTTTTGTAAATTGTTACAGTCTTGCGGTAACTTTTCTTTAACCAAGTAATTGCTTAGCTAAAAATATCAATCAGCATATATAATTCGTCCTAATATCAAATATTACACATAAATACATATACTATTTGATATTAAGACGACTTTCACACCCTGTCACCAAGTCCAACACAGTCCTAAATGTACAAACAAAAAATTTAAAATACGATTAAATAAAAATTTAAAATATTTACGTTTTAAGTTTTAAAAACAATTATAAATAAATGAGTAAAACTTATAAAAAACTTTTGCTGAAGTCCATAGTATGAAATTCGAACAGACCAATTTACGAGCAATATTCCTAGAATACTTCATTCTGATTATTGTGTTAACCGAGTTGTCAAAAGATGTAGTTAATTAAGAATATGTAATACACTTCAGCTTGCGGCTTAAAACAAAATGGTTAAATTGTTTTCATTCTATCGGCCTTCTTGCGATTAAAAAACATGAACTCTGGAACACAGCTCTGCAGAAGAACTAGTATGTTATTCTCAATTACCTGTATTTCATCTTGGAGATGCTTAATGACATCTGACGTGGTTTTAGGAATCGCGCTCTGCCCATGTATGAGATTCAAATATCTTTTGAGTTGATCACTCGCGGTTCTAAGTTGATTTTGCTGAGTTTCATACTGTAATATCATTTCCTTATGATTTGTGTAGTAAAAATGTGACGTAGACATTTTTACGATAAATTGATCCAAAATTGTAAAACTATAGCAAACATAAAACATCTAATCGAACATTTCACTGTCCAAAGCTATACACAACGTTTTTTTTTTTTTCCCAGGATTCAAACCATGCCTATAAATGGTTATAGGAATGGTGGTGTAAGCAGGGACTTAGTCTACAATGCCGCATTAAATACAGTAAAATTTTCTTTAAACTAAGCACGGTAGAACTAATACAAATATACGAAAAGTTTTCTTCGTCACCAATTCATGCAAAAGCTACTAGTCCGGTCAATTTAGACATTCGAAGTTACATAAATTCCCACCAAGCTGAAAATCGGTAAGATTGCTTAAAATATCATTAAAAACAAAACTTGAAAGTTCCCCATCTTTCCCCTGTAAGGAAAAAATGTTATTCAAGGTCAAAGGTCAAAAAAAATGAGTTTTTCGCGATTTTCAGCAAAACGGTAAGTTTTATCATAAAAATACTTTAGACAAAAATTGTAGATTATAAAATTATCTACAAAAACTAAATTAATACTTTTTTTTCTACGAGCCACCGTTTTTGAGATATAACGATTCAAAAAGCTGTAGAAGTTGTAATCGTCATAATATGCACACGTTTCGTCGCCACCTATGAGGTAGTGTACTTGGCGCGTTTTATTTTTACGTGGTTTCCCCAGTAGGCCTATTCCACCGGTCAGTTTTAATCCTGTTTTATTTGAAACTATTGAAAAATAATGGAATTTAGCAGAGATTGAAAAAATAAAGGCAATTTAAGTTTAAAAAAAATGTAGTGAAATTTAATCGTCCGAGTCGTAACTGTCAAATTCTTTTTCTTGTTCTTCTTCTTGATCTTCTTGTTCTTGTTCTTCTTCATCTTCATCCTGAGTGCATGTAAACTGCGTTAATAGCGATGTATCGCATGTTGCCTCGTTGGAATCAAACGGATCCTCTTCTGTTGGTGATTCAATATTAGAACACGACCGGCCTTGACAATGCGTACATGCGGGAGAACAAAACAATCCGACTTTTTTGCAACCACATTTAGCACTGCATCCCTTTTTGCAGTTGCAAAAAATCGAGTTCAAAAGTTTTTCTGGCGCAGGTGGAAGTAAAGTATGCACTGGTTCCAATAAATTGTTGACCAACTTCCAACCCCAGTCTGTAGGGTCTAGCTGATAACCAAGCCACACTTGAACTTGGTAATATACTCTAAAAAGATGTTGATGAGCAGCAACTAAGGTTGGAGGAAGACAAGCTAATTGTACTTGTTCTCAAGGTTACAAAAGCGTATAAATTAAGGGACTGGGTTTCATTTTACCTGATATTCTTATAGTTATGAGTTATGTATATTTTATATTAGTAGTGTAAGTTACAATGACCGATAGAAAAATATTTTAACATATATTACAACTACAGAGATGTATATATACGTGGCGTACTCATGCATATTATGACGATTACAACTTTTACAACTTTTTGAATCGTTATATCTCAAAAACGGTGGCTCGTAGAAAAAAAAGTATTAATTTAGTTTTTGTAGATAATTTTATAATCTACAATTTTTGTCTAAGGTATTTTTATGATAAATCTTACCGTTTTGCTGAAAATCGCGAAAAACTCATTTTTTTGACCTTTGACCTTGAATAACATTTTTTCCTTACAGGGGAAAGATGGGGAACTTTCAAGTTTTGTTTTTAATGATATTTTAAGCAATCTTACCGATTTTCAGCTTGGTGGGAATTTATGTAACTTTACTCTTATTTTTTCGTCTAATTTGACCGGACTATACAGAATTGATTTTAATGAAACTTTCCAATGATACCGCTTTATACATCATGGCTCAAACCTGTTCCTAAGTTATTGAGTTTTTCACGGCGAGGAAAAGTTGTTATTTAAATAAAAGTTATTAAAATGACTGAGCTTTCAAACGGCCGCGGCGCGAGAGCTTAAAAGGCTTACGTACTTGTGCCTTCAATTCCTTAGCTCTTTCCTGTTGCTCTCGTAAAAGTTTACTCTCGTGTAGGAGCTCGACTTTATTTTTCACGTCGGCAAGATGAACTTGAACATTCTCCAGTTTCTTTATCACTGAAAGAATGGCGCATTAGTATTACGTCTCAATATGTCTGTTACGATGTTATGCCTAAAGTATATATCAATTTGGTTGGAATTTGAAATGAAAAAAGTTGAAATAGGCTAGATATTTTTAAAAAATCCTAGTGAGTAGAAATGAAAATAACAGTTTTTATGTGTAAACCGTTAAACGATTTAACTGAATTTTAGAAAATATTTGTGAATTCTTGATGCTTTTGCTTAAGTAGAAGTTATAAAATTTATACGTACATGTTTCTTAAAATAACCGAATAAAATTTCACTACTTCAATATTAACAACGCAATCGCTCCCATAGCTTACATCCAGGATTCTAGTCTCAAAGTTTCATCCGAATTATAAGCCGATCGATTCATGGTAAGAGTATATTTGCCGTAACCCTCGGACAAACAAATATAGGCCTCAAATTGAGGGTTGACTAATGAGAGACTCCCGAGAAATCAAATCACGTACGTTCCGTAAACACAGACGTTTCATTCGAATTTAGTACTTGGAATTATGCCGTCCATTCATTACGAAGATACAATATTAGCAGAGAATGGCACTCAATATTGAATTGTTTTGGTACGTAGCGAAGCTGTAGAAACGGGACCAAATTACTGTGATTACACTGTCCGTCTGTCTGTTCGTCTGTCACCCAGCTGTATCTGATTGACCGTGATAGTTAAACAGTTGGAATTTTCATAAACATCAAATAAAAGAAGTGAATAAATATTTTTTCGCTTGTATTTACTTGAATCATTTGATCTTTACTTCTTCCGACTCGCACTCGCGCGGTTTTTTTAAATGACTTTGTATGTATGTTGGGCTATATGGTCGCCCAATTAAAAATATGTACTTAGATTTACATACTACACTATACAAAAAGAAAAACTTATTTAACCGACATTAGCTACAAATCCTAGAACTTAGGGTTTCTGCTTAATAACCAGACTATATTCTTTTAATTTTTAATATTTAAAACTTAAACTGCTGTAATTTATATATATTTTCTTTTATAAACTATAGGTTATTACTACTACTATAGGCATATCTATAACTCTACATAGGTCGATTACGATTAAGATTTTACTTTCCTGATTTTAACAGGATCAAATTCAACATTGTGTGTTAATAAAATGATTTTGATAAAAAAAACCTTCTTTGATTCTTTTCTTTAATCATTTTATTTTTATAAAGGGCTTTGAATCCCAGGCAATTTTAATTCACAACACTTCCTTTGGAGCCGCTTACAACACAGAACCAATAATAAGAGGTAACGGAGAAACATACAATTAAGGAAATGTATTGTGAACCGTAAATAAAACTCAATAGAAAAGATATATTTTTTTTCATATAAATGGATTTTCCATTCATGAATTACCGTCCTATTGGGCAATTAACATAAACTCGAGATGGGAACCTCATTATTTTTAAAAGGTTAATTACATACATTTTTGTTAGTCAAGTTTAAGGTTGTCGTATTGAGAACGTTAAAGCTGTTTTTAGGTCTGCTTTATATTCTTATATCTTTTTTTATATTCTGCTTTTGTTTATGAGCTCACGCTACGAGCATTAGCTCGTAGAGACAAATAGCTACACAGAATTCGAATGCAACGTTACCTTAGAGTTTAGAATAATTTTTTGTATGTTGAGCTTATACTAATGTACTTTTTTATTTATTTTTAAAAGCTTATTTTATAAAAGTACTTTTTTTGAAAGCTAATTTAAAAGTAATATGCATTTCCGAACTCTATTTTTCAGTCTATAAATAATAGGAGTTATGGCTAGATCGTGGAAGCTAAAATATCTGTTTTAATATTTATATTCAAAACTCAAATTTCCAACACTGGTGAAAAGCACAAATTCAATTACCTTAACTTACTTAAATATATCTCACCTATATCTCGCTCTACTGCCATTTCTTTAATGTCGTTAATAATTTCTGTAGCATCCTCCTTTTGTAGGAGTCGAGTTCTCTTGTGAACTTCTTTAAATTCGACAATGAGATCATTATACACATCCAACAGATCCTGAATGGTGTTATTCCGAGCAACATCTGCGGGTATATCTGGAATTTTTAAATATCTGAAAATTATAGAAATATAATCATTATTAGTTAGTTATTATAATCTCTCGAAAAAACTTGTGAATGATATATTCTATTATAATACAGTCAGAGATATCGTAGTAATCGTCAAATCTCAACAAGTTACGGTAACTGTATGTACACTTTGTGCCTTATACGTTAGCGTGTAATTTTCATAAGATAATAATATAATTTTCAAAACATATTTACCCTAAAAACCTTATGTACTTCATTAATTCATTCTCACACCTTCGCTGACCCACTTCTCATCCCCTCTGTTTTTTTGTGAACAGTCCCTTTTATTACGGTATTTATATAACAATACTTTCTATTCTTCTATTTTTACTTTTATTTAGTACTTATACGAGTTAAAGGCAACGAACAAATGATAAGTTAAAGGTACGCCGAAGCTAACTAAGCAATTCCTCCGTACTAATAATTTATAAGGGAAGAGACTAAGGAAAAACAAGAACAAACATTTCATACGTTGACGAGTTATAACCACATCACAACTTGGTAATTGGTATAAATGACGGGCAAATACGAGCCAACGTTAATAATAATTCCGCAGGGGAAATACGATGATATGAACGTGTCGGATAAGGTTTCATTGTGAAAGTCATCTTTGTTGAAATTAGGGGAAAACAAGAAGCCTGTTATAATTAATGTGTTTGAGGCATAGCATCTCAATCTCAGGCATGTGCAAATCAATAAATACGCCGCTATACTTTAAAAAGTTATATACGAGTACTCTAACTTATCCATTCGTTCAGGTGTTTTATCTATTAAAAATAATTATCGTACGATCAGTAGTTATGGGGCATAGTATTTCATTAGTTATAGGAGTTAATTCTTGGAAGTTAAGTCCATAGTACAAAACCTTAATAGACCAATATACAAGCAATTCTCGATACAATAGTGGTTGTCGGTTTTTTCGCGGAGTATTGCTTGTATATTGGTATTTTAGCTTCGTAAACGAATAAGCACGTATGGACACACAAAAACTTACCGTGCCAGGTATGCAGTATTTTTTACTTGCTCCTTATTTGACAAGAGCCAATATAGAACATGATGCACCGTCCTGGCGTCACCAGCAAGAAGTTGAGTTCTAAATGTCGCGGGATCCACTCCTGATGGAGGACGTAACTTTACGTTGCCTAACATTTCAAGCAAACGAATAGACACATTCTCAGTTTCATCCTCGCATATATCTAACTGAAATATAAAGAATCTTAAATATATATTTCATAACGATAAAGGCAGGCACTTCCTTGTACATTACGGTGGAAAGCCACGCCTACCTAAAAAAGGCCTACTTGGCCTATAAACATATTATATAGATCTACAATATTTTAGGTAAAATTATAATCGTCGTAAATTGATTAAAACTGGGTAAATACTGTTGAGTAAAAAATTGAAAAAATAATTTATCACAACGGACCTCATTTGTAATACATACTGTATACTATGTCATGCATGCAATGAATTATATTCACTAATAATACCTTATCTCCAGCTTTAAAAAACACCAGTAAATCTACTAATAGTTGTAGCAGTTGCTTCTCGTTGAGAGCGTCGAACTTAATCAAATCGTAGTTTCGCCCGTGAGTTTCATTAATTTCTTTTACTATATACTTTATTTGATCCGTCATTTTTAAATATTAAGTGTGGTTCTTAAAAATTCAATATACTTTTTGATAATCTTTAAAATTACTTGTGTGTTCATTTAATGTATCGTTGCTATGGTAACCGATAGCCACAGAATATGCAAACCAAGTAAACGATAAACCGAAGGAAACTGTACCGATAGGAAAAACAGTATTTCGCTATATGTGAGCCCCCGTAAGTGTTATTATATGTGTAAATATTATATTATTTATATAGTTTTTATAATATACGTAAGTATTTATTATTATACCAGTAACAGTACTTTGACTTTCAAAACCAAGGTGTCAAAGACACGTCCCAGTTTCGGTACATTCTTAGCAAGTAGTATAAATATTACAAATAATTTACCTATTATAGTTTAAATATTAATTTGCGTTGACTTCCGCTTTTTATTTTATCTAATTTTTTTATGTTGAATAATAACCAATGTTACATTTAGATAATATATTTTAGTCTACTTTGTTTAAATGTTGTTTTAATTTTACCATTAACTATTTTTTTTAGTAAAAGCTTTAGCGTAATCTAGTAATGCAGTTTTTTAACCTTTAAAATGAATGAATAAACAGAAAAATGTAATCTGTGAATTTTTCAATGTATCTACGGTTCGTGAGATCTAACGTGAACCTGCTGACAGACGGAAACTGGAGAGTGAAGTCTCAGTAATAAATAATATTCCCGTTTTATCCATAGCGTACGGAAATCGGATTCAATTTTATAAGCATGAAATAATTCAACCAACAGAATATGAATCTGAGAATATCGTAGAAAAAGAAGGCACGTGGTCAAAGTAGGCTTTATTGTTAATATCCTGTATTTTTCCTAAGTGCCATCTAGCGACGACAAGTAATAAAATTAGGGCCCATTTTTACAGCTAGTCCCAGAATAAGCTTTATAGTTTGATAAAGATACTATGGTTAAATTATATAAATCCGATCTGTCTGATCCGGCAGACGTTTTACCATAAATGTGATTTAAATTTTTTAGTTCAATAAAAAAAATTATCAGCTTTAAGTGTGCGGGGCTATGTTTATAATCGAGTCTTTTAAACAATAAAAGTATGCTTTATTTATCTTAATAAATAAATCTTTTTATAACGCGTGTGTCGTTGTCGGTTTACCATGGCAGTGCCATCTATTGATTACTTACTCAAAGTAGTCGAAAAGTATCGACATCTTTTAGAAGCATTAGGAGATAATTGTGACTGTCAATTAATTATAGACAAATAATTTGCAATAACATAAAATTGCGACTATAATTAAAGATCTAAGCTACCTATCTCTTAAGTTAGATTAAATTGGCACGCCAATTAAATTTAAAATCGGTTAAGTAGTTTAGGCGTCCATCGCGGACAAACATCGTGACTTGTCACGATTGTGATTTATATACACTAAGAAGATATACACAACCAAACCCAGCTAACAGCTAAACTCATTTCACAAATGTTCACTGACCCGTGACCGCCTGTTCGCCAGGCATGGTGACCATTGCGCTAACGTCTAAATTAATGGGGCACATTTCACACGCGATATGTTAGTTCAAAGGTAAACTAAATATATTATTTATATGTATAATATATATCTATATGACATTAATAACTATTGACCATTGTGCCAACTGACTCGTCAAAATAAAACAAAACTTCTGTTGGAATAATTTATATTTCTATTATAATACAATCATAGATATCGTAGTGATCGTCAAATCTCAACAAGTTACTGTATGTACACTTTGTGCCTTACACTTCAGTAGATCGAAATTCAACTGCCAATAACCAATTCGTCTCACAGCCTTAAGACATAAAAATTCCACTAAATGCTTTGAATAATGATGACAAAAGAAAATACTAACCTAGTAAGTCTTCTACGACGAAAAGAATTTATACTAAGCGTCGATTTCACATGACGCACTATCACTGGCTACCATACTACTTAGCACCAATGAGGAGAAGATTACTTTTCAATGTCACGACAATAAAGGAAAATACGACCCATAATTTCAAAAAAAAGTGACAGAACTTGACAATTGACAATATATATTTAAAATGTTTTATTGGCGTCTCATTCGTAATGGTGAAAATTGAGCAAGACCGTTAACGTAAAAACTATTATAACAAAAAGTAAACGTCAGTGAAAATGATAAGTACTTCCAAGTCCTCATTAAATAAATAATAAAGCTAATTAAATACTAGAGACGATTGTGTTAAAATGTCATTTCGTGATGCGTTTCGATAAATTCACTTCTACTTAACCTATGGCATGCACCATACTTACAATTAGACCCTGAGTTGACAAACAAATACGCCAAACAAAAAATTTTTTTTTTTGGAAACGATATAAAAATGTCAAAAGCTCGTAATTGAGCTGCCACTAATTTTCATTTAATATGATTAAATTAAACAAAATGATAAAGATTTTACCGTGTCAAATGTCAAGTTTTTTGACAATTGACATTACTGATTCATAGCTAATAACATAATTTGTACTCTGCTACACAAATTATTTACACATTCATTAATACTTTAGTGTAATGCTATCATTTCAATACTACAAAAAATACTAAAAAATAAAACAACCTTCAAAATTAAATTAAAATTCACTGATACTTATTTGCTGTCGACACAAATCCAATAACCATATAAGTACATTAAATCTATTGACACAATCGAAAATATAATCATTAATAATTAATAATAGGATATTATTAACAAAAATGATTATTTTATTTAGGAAAATAGAAAATATAGGGAAATGTGTGGACAGTTTTAAGTTTAACTTATTATTTAATTGCCAAATTCGTACAATTTGAACACAAATTTTCCCTTAAAATCACATTTGATTCAGTGTCGATAGGAATGTTGTAAGAGAAAATTTGTTAATTGATATTTATCAATGACAGGCAGATGTAGAAATGCAGAAAAATCAAAGTCAAAATAACAAATAAAATCAGATTATAAATCAAACAGATAAAAAATAACTATTACATTCGACATTCATAGATCTAACAATTAGGTACCTGATATAAAACAACTAAGCTACGCCTACACCTAAATCACAAGATTAAAAAAGAAAACTAAGCAGGAGCTTGGACTCATAAGATTCATAATAATCATTTAATAGGTTAGTTGACATTAATAAAGCTGTGATGTCACAAACCAAAAACATCACTATAAATTTGGATGTTTACTTTTTGAGAAATTTAAATGTAGAACATTTTTTTTTTAAATAAATTTCAGCCTGTTTCTGGAGTGTCAACTAACCTATTTGGAGTAATCCTGCAAGTCTAATCTCCACCAAAGGCTGTGTGCGGTGCTACGGCTTCATTCATAATCACTTAAGAAGCCGTTACAGCTTTTCCGACTCCAGGTGGCAGCACCATTTAGCTATACTATTGTATCACGCCGTTAGTAACTTTTGATTTATATTAATTATGTGACACTGCCATCTTGAATATTGAAAATTTTCGTGTATATCACCATGGCGCTCAGAGCAGCCCACCCTTCCTACCGAAGAGGAAGGTGCTGAGAGTGCCTAAAGGGGAGGAACTGAGGGGAGTGCCGCTAGTTGTGCTAGGGGCCGCCCCCACCGTGCCCAAGTCCCCTCGCGGCCTCGGCGCTCGCTGGCCTCTCGTCCGCCTCCCCATGCTCCCCCCGTCTAGGGCTCCCTGCCCGGGCTGAGCTGGGACCCCTAAAGGGGCATCTACACGCTCGGCAGGCGGCGCAGCGGGTGATCGAAGCGTGCGCTTCAAACATGTGAGCTGCTCCATGGGACTCCTATGAACCAGGCCAGTGTACAGCGAGCCCGGCGTTTGAAGAGCCAGGGGCGCGGGCGACCCATCCGAGGATGGGGAAGTGAGGTATCTCCGGCGGAGGATGGAAGTCCCGCTCGCGATCAACGCGTGTAAGGACGGCGGTGCATCGTTGGGCCGCGGGGTTGGGGGGGGCGAGGCGTCCGGCGATCCCAAGAGGGGGCTGTTCGCGGGAGTCGCGGTGGGGGAGAAGTGGGGTCTCGAGGGAGGAGCAGAGGGCGCGCAGAAGGAGTCCCGTCGGGATAGCACGGGAGAAACGGCGGCGGAAGATCTACGGGACGTTAGGCGCGAACTCCACGCGCTGCCCAAAACGCTGCTCGCGAGGCTGCTCATGCCACTGCTGCATACACTGCTCACGCTGCTGCCCGCGAGACTGCCGTCGTTCGGGTGTAATACGGTGCTGGAGATAGATGTAAATACAGTTATTAAATTTATTTAATAGTGTTTGAGTAATACCGTTGTCAAATCAATTCTTACCTATTAGTGAATGTGTAAATATGACTGGAGTGAGGGAGCCGCAGCATATCGTCGTCTTCCTCTACGTCTGAAAGCCGGTACATACGCAAACCGAGCGCTTGAGCTGATCTCGAACCTCGCACGCCTACACCTTCTTGTTCTTCTAGTAAGCCTGATAAGAATCATCATGCAGTTTGAAAATACAACAACATATAATATATTTATAAGTGATGAAAATATACGACCCACTTTGGTGACGTTTGTTGTTTGGGAGCTCCCCATGTTAATATTTAGAGGTGCTGAGATCAGAAAGGCCCAAGCTTTACGTAGTTTTAAGTTTCAACTCTCTAAACTCTACCACACTATATGTATCCTAGTTTATTTCTTGTATTTACTGTGCTTAAAAATCTACTCTTTTCTCACTGTTTAGTTGTCTAGTGACTAGCTTTTATGTACATATCAGATTGCCTGGAACAGATCGCTTAACGATAAGGCCGCCTTTTTTTACATACTACTTTTTTGTAATTGTTACTATTATTCCTTGTGTACACCATAATAAATAAGTCGTACCGGACATGTTAGGCTTAGCGAGCTGAGCCCAGGTGTGTAGCGTGAGAGAGCCTTCCAGCGGTTTCACGATCTGCAGCTTGTGAGGCGCTCGGAACCGCGCTCCCCCCACCCCCGCCCCCCACACGGCGCTTTCTTCGCTCCACTCGCGATCTGGAAATGGACAATTACAGTATTAGTATTCTTTTAGCCATCTTTTGTAGAGTGGAGAAACCATACATATAGAATTTGTTCTATTTATGTATAATTGAGAGTTTTTTTTTAATTGACAATGTAACAGATACGATTATCGTCGCCCACATTATTTATTAGTCAGTTTTTTATTATTGATTTGGTTTTTAATTGATATACAAAAATGTACAGCTCACTCTTAAAATATTACAAATTATCGAGTGTTTTAAATATCAAATGGTTCATTTGTGAGAAAATAAATTTAAACTACGAATTTCTTGACTGCTATTCTATAAAAATGTCAAAAGTTTAGTGGTACATACATATTATTGAATTAATGAATCTCTAGAAATAATTATTTTATATTGGTTTGCGTCAAAACACATTGCAGCTGCTAATTGTGCCAAATAGTTAAATCTAACCTTCATTTCATTGACAAGCTTGAACTGTCACAAAATGTTATTACAAGCCTTCCGCCTCTTGCTGCAATTTTGAATTGTCAAGTGTTCGATCCCTATGGTTCAAAAAAAAGGTTTTTTTTAAACAAAAAAATTTTTTCCCTTCGAATTACCAAGATGCAGTATATAAAGAGATTTTGTAGGGAACTCGTAATAACTTTGAATTATAGATAGCTTCGAATTATCTCAGGTTTGAATTAAGACTCAACTCTATAAAAAAAAAATTTTTCTTAAAGATGGACTATACCCCTTGAGAAAACGGACAGATGCAATTAAAATAAGACAGCAGTAAGCCCTCACCAGTACGTTTGTTTCTGAGGACGTGGGAAGCAGCCAACGAGGCCCGCCTCGAGTCAATCTCTTGTGGCGTGAGCCGTCTCAAAGCCGCAGCCAACTCTGCGGCCCCCGGCGCCCCTGGCACTCCGACGCCGGACCCACCGCTGGAAAAACGAACGATACTTGTGTAAAACAAAGACAATATATACAAGATCATTATAATTAATTTAATCAGTCGTTACTTTGCGAAAGTCCATAGTACAAAATCCCATTAGACTTCGAAAAACCCACAACCACACCAACACACATCGAACGCTGTTCGTAGAAGCAATATCTCCTGATGATGCTCCGGTGTCGGAGCGAAACGGGCGTCGAGTGGTTGTGGGTTTTTCGCGGAGTACTGCTTGTATATTGGTCTATTGGGATTTTGTACAACATCAGTAGCAATAAAACATGATTAGCCTATGCAAACTTATTTACTGTTAATCTTTGTTGTTAATTATAGTGAACTATAACAACTCCGGGGCAATAAATACAGATAACACAACCTCTCTGCAGCTGTGATACTTATTTTGACAATCAACACAATCAATTTTGTCTTCAGCTAGTCTGAAATACGTTAATAAAATGTTACTTTCTTTAAATGTGTCATACAGACAAGACAATAATAAAAGACAATATTATTATATTATAAGGTAATCAATAACCAAACTATAGTCGTTATAAAGACTTACGGGTACAGATCTTCAGACTCGATGTCGGACATATCCTCTAAGAAGCTGTCAGTTGATATAGTTTTGGCCTTCGGCTTCGGTTTGGGCACACTTTCAGTCTCTGATCCGGACAAAGACGCGCCGGACCAGCGCGACGCACATTGCACCGTCTCGAACACTTTTTGCATGCTCGAACTGTGTAAAAAAATATTATTTATTACCTTAACTAATCACAAAAACTTTGTATACATGTCAATTTGCAATATTAAATTTTATAAATGCAAATTTTATTTCTCCAGACAAACCAATAATGTCTGCAACTGCGACTGTCCCTTGCAATATATCATTTCTTATCTCTATATTCTGTATTTACTAGAAGCTGATCCGGCAAACATTGTTTTGCCATACATGTGATATCAATTTTCAATTTATAAATAAAAAATAAGGGTTGATCGTAGAATGGTGAAAATTTAGGATTGTATGTATTTTTGTATGTTGTATCATAAAAAATAGAAACTAAAAATTTTGTCTATAAAACAAAATTTAGGGGTGGACTACTCCTAACATTTAGGGGGATGAATAATAGAAGTTAGAAGAAGAAGAGAGAATTTTATATATAAGATAAAGTTTGTGCAGTTGTTGGCGTTTTGCTCAAATATTCATTTTTAGAACACATCATCCGCAAATATCGCAGCATATGCGATTTCTAGTAATTTCATTCAATATACTTTATATTGAAACTGCATACCATAAATAATAAACGTAAATCTCCAATAAGCAACTTACTTTGCAAGCGGGTCCCCAATGCCCGAGTCCAGGCTGAACTCAGAGTAGACCGAAGAATGCATTTCCCGATGCAGACTTGCTGGCAGCAGACCAGCAGCCGCAGCAACACTGGGCATGAGGCCGCGAACAGGCTCGCCCCGTTTGCGAACCTGTCGCAACGCCTCTTGCGCCTCTGCTAGATGCGCGGCCACTTCGGCGTAGCGTTCCTACCAACATACACCATCTTACCTTTGCAGTGAAGAATGTAATTCATTGAAGTGGCTAGGGTTTTTTTATAAAGCTTTTTTACTTTACGTGGCGTCTAAATGAGACATTTTTGGCTTTGACACATGAAAGAAATTACAACTATAAACTTATTTTGACAATAAACACCTTTTGTCTCGAGTCTACCGTGACCGCACGCTGTAAAGTACGCGAAACGAAAAAAATAATACTTACTTAAATATTTTAAAAATACAAACCTAATCCGTTAATAAAGTGTTTTTCTTTAAAAATAAATACTTGGGAAAATATAGAATAGCAACAAGGCAACTCATCTGATGTTGATGTTATGGGACCTTGGTAATTAAAAACAATGATTGAGAATTTATTGCCAATTCTCGACTAGACATTCGTATAGAATTAATTCGTTCATATACACAATACCACAGACTCGCGAATATTTCGCGATTAAGATTTTGTATAGCACAACCAGCGGTGTAAAAGTCTCCAATGAAATATAAAATACTATTTTATTATGGCATTTATTATACTTAGATTGGATTAATGAGATGGTTAATCTTATCACATAATTCCGATTAGTTATATAAATACTAAATTGAATTAGATGTATATGGCTTTGATAAAACCCTTTCGATCAACAATTTCTCTCCTATATACAATTCTCAGAATGTTTCCATTATTCATTCATGTAGAATGATGCTTTCCGACAACATCCCTTTCAACCTCACCTTAAGAAGCGATATTTATGGAATATATATTTTTAATAGAATTTCATAAAAGCTTTTGCTCTTTAACTATAATAATATCCGGTGAACTCTGAGCCTCTTCGTCAAAAATAGATATATTAGGAGCTCCCTGCTTAATATATATTTAGAATAAATGACAAAATATACATTTCGTTTAGGCGGAAGTGGCGGTCATTAGTGGAGACCCTCTGCACCTCTGGGGTGTCATAGGACGACGACGATGACGATACATTTCGTTATCCGTATTATTGTACTTCAATGTAATACTTGAAATAACTTACCTTAACATCGGCCAACTCTGCCGCGAGTGCATTTTGATTTTCTCTTGTTATTTCCAATATTCTTAGAGTGTGGTCATGTTCAGATGTTAGCTGGAAACAATCACGATTACTTGAATATAATTTTATTATTACACTTATAAACATAATTTAAAGTACGCATTTCAATTCGATATAGTTTACTTTTTACTATGCCTTAAATTAATTAAATAAAAAATTAAAATATTCATGAAAGCTTATTTTATGGAAAGAATATGCTTTATTGCACCAACAAAAATAATATCTTGTTACATTTCATAGTCAACATTTTTGTTATATAAAACCTATTTTGTAATTTTTTGTATTTGTTTATTTCTTCACATTCACGAGCTCATGCAAATAAATAAAATTACTTTTTACATATTAGAGTTTTCATCAAAATGTTTGTCTATTTAGGAGTTATTGTGTAATTGTATATGACGATTAAAGACAAAATTATTTATTTATTAGCCGCGCAAAAACAAACCGACCATACCAAAACTTTAAACTAAATACACGAATTACTTTGCAAATGATCTAAGGACAAGACTAGAACGTCACTCAACTCAAATCTACTTTCAATACTATATCTTAAATACGAATTTAAATACTATATTTCGTCATTAAATAGAGATTATATCTAAAGTATCGAAATACAATAATCAAGATTTAAAATAAAGTTAAAGAATGTTTCTAAACGTTGTGAATGAGGTCAATAGGATGCTGGATTCCACGTAAAGTCACGGGCGTTAGTATGGTAACGGAAGTAATGAGCCCCAAAAAAGCCCTCCCACGCCGGCAAATTGTGCCAACACAAACTTCAACTGACATTTAAAAATTACGCTCGACATTTGGGTTACCAAATCTAAAATGACATTAGAAGCTATTTTCTGTACCCATACTAGTATCACTTGCTATCTGTAACTATTCAATATCTACGAATACTTTTTCTCGTTGTTCAGCACTAGGGCTGATTTTCAACAGACAACGAGTGTAGGAAAATGGTGGATTAAATAGCTTTACATTTGCAATATTTTATTGTAAAATGATCATGATCCGTGAAACGATCGCACATTTTCCCGCCTAAATCGTATCTAGAAAACAACCACAGAGTAGCGATCAGAACGCTATATCGTCATAGTTAAATAATTTTATATTTATGACACAGATGATAAAACCTGTTATTCATTACAAAAAAGGTTCAATGGCACAAATACTAGGCATTTCGGATTTAATTTATCGAACTAATTGTGAATATAAGTGATACAATACATGGTTCGAGTTTGAATTAAGGTTAGTAATCATCCTATTATATAATATCTGTAGTAAGGTTTGATGACCTAGTTGGCGCAATGATCTCCACGCTGGACTGTCGTAAGGGTCACGGATTCGATCTCACACAGTCAACATTTGTGTGATAATTTATATATAGATATAGATTTTATACATACATATATAAAACAATTTAAGTATATGCCGGTATAGATGGCATTCCTATAGTAAGCCATCGTGGAAGAAACCCTATCGAAATCCGTCACAAAAATTAAGACCATTTAGTAAAAATATTTAATTTTAAACGAAAGTCCACATGCAAAACTCAAAGGTATTGAACCCACTAAGAACACCTTTGTAAGAGAATTCAAACATAAAAGTACATTAGAGAAAATCATTGCCCGTATTGACGGTAGGAAAAACCATTGAAATGATGCTAATTACAAGGTGAATTGAATTAAATATCATTTCTATAGCAGAGAAAATATAGCATAAAAGATTCCAAATGACCGTGGACTTTATCATTACAATACAAATTTCTAAGTCACACGTGCACCTTATTGAGTAGATTTATTTTTAGTAACAAATAATATTTAATCTTATATATAAAATTCTCGTGTCAGAGTTTTCGTTCCCATACTCCTCCGAAACAGCTTGACCAATTCTCATCAAACTTTGTAAGCGTATTGAGTAGGTCTGAGAATCTAACATCTATTATTCATCCCCTAAATGTTAAGGTAATCCACCCCTAAATTTTTTTATTTTAGACAAAATTTCTTATTTTTTAATTTTCTATGATACAGCATACAACAACAACATACAACGAAATTTTTACTCGATCAACCCCTATCTTTTATTTAGTAATTGAAAATTGAAATCACATGTATGGCAAAACAACGTTTGCTGGGTCAGCTAGTAATAATATATAATTTACATACATGGAACATGGAGGGAACGGCCCGGTACATACTGAATTTTTCTATGATTTTCTTTCTTATCAAAATTTATCTGCTAACTCACCTGTTGTAAATTTCGTTCAGTCGCCGCAAGCCTGGCATTGCTCGATTCTAACTGCTGCTGTAGCTCGTACGATCTTTGCCTTTCTTCGGTTAACTCGGACCCAAGTTCACTCGTCTCCGAGTTAGCGCTCGCTGAAAGATTGCGTGGAAATATTAATATAAACATTTTACACTACAATTTGACTGGAATCAAGAATAAATTGTAAGGGTAAGGTAATAGTTATTATAATCGTATCCAAGAACAACATCTTGGAATAACTTATACAGAACAAAACGAAATATAGTGCAGTAGGCAACCATTATAAGGCCTCGGGGATGTAATAAATAATTAAGCATAAAAAATATCTAGCGAATTTATATTATTAATACAATAATTTAAAAAAAATTAACATAAAGCGAAAGAAATCTCATCTAAAAAATATATTGATTCTTTATATTAATTAGTTCATTTTACACAGAACAAAACGAAATATAGTGCAGTAGGCAACCATTATAAGGCATCGGATATGTAAGTAAGCATAAAAAATATTTAGCAAATTTATATTATTAATACAATATTAAAAAAAAGTAAACACAGAGAAAGAAATCTCATCTTAAAAAATAATCTTAGCCCCTTAGAAAATTCATAGCAGTTCAATTCTATTACCAGAACTAAAATCACTTTCGTCTCGCTGTCAAATTTTATTGATGCTGTAATTAATAGATGAGACAATTAGACGAAACTGTGAAATGAGACTAATTTATAAATAAGCTGCTTACTTACTAAGGTCTCTATATATCAACGTGGCTTATCACGTTTTTATAAGAGCACTACTTGATCGAGGCCTTAGCACAATAGAATACTATTGAAGCCATTAAATAAAGCGTTCTTTTCTAATAAATATTAAAACAATAAGAAAATTAACAACAAAAATTTCAATTCCGCACGGACAAGGCTGGAATTGTGAGATGTTTTGATCGGATACTCTGACGAGTAAGAAAAATGCAAAGTGTGTCAACACACAATTTGATACACATTGGTGGCGATTCTGATGTACACACTCTAAACTAAAAATCTCTAAATTTAGCTTTAGACCTGTCATACAGTTTTAAAGAACGTAAACTATTCGTACGTAAATATCTAATAAATTGATAGCAATAAGGTTTAAATTGTCAATGTAGAAACATATAGAATAGGTTACACACGTTTGACAGGTCTAAACCTACATTTAGAGGTGTACATCAGAATCGCCACTGTTAAACGTTTTCAAAGGTAATGTTTTAAACATTAAACAATATTAAATTTTACTTTATCGAGATAAAAGAAAAGGGTTATCACACTTTTCACAGTTCAGAGATAACAAGCTACATATTAGCTTAGCAATCATAATAACGATAAAATCTTAATATAGGACACATACATTAATGAGTATTATTAGCACAACGTTGTGTAGAAAGGTTTTATATATACAGCTGCTATACAAATGTATAATTTTTGCCAATATCCGGTAAAAAAGATGAAATTTATAAAATATTATAATTACACATTGCACGAACATAATTTTAGTTCACGCTTACCTCATTATGTACACTATACAGCACAAGTAGTATTTATTTAATACCGAGTGACGTCAGATTGCTATTAGAATATATTCAAGATTTATGACCAACGGCGCCCGTTAAATTCAGGCTAATTTAGATTATTTCATTGTAAACAGATATTCTCCAGGATTGGTTTCCATTTTTGTAAGTTTTAACCATACAAATACCTTTAATACGAAATTAATTTGAAGGTGAAATGAGCGAAGATCATATGGAGTGGGGGGAAAATAAAAAACCAACTCGGACCTTAATATTAATGAATTCGTCATTATTAAAGGTTTTGGTTAATTGGTATGCAAAATACTTTAGCTAACCTTCTCTCAGATCCCATACAATGCGTCTATAATAAAATAAAAAAGCCTTTTATTTCATGCAAAATTAGTTACAATGAAGATTTATAGTGTCATATGGTTTATTAAATTAAATATATATAATGTCAATAATAATTAAAACTTAAATAGCACTTACTAAACAGAAAGTCGAGAAACGTATATCTAGATGACATTTGTATTTGGCGTGTACATCTTCATGAATATATCGCCGAGTAAATTTCCTATTAAAAATCTTCGATCTGTCAAACGAAGGATCGTCACCATCTGCCCTGATAATCACCAAACTGAACTCTATCAAAATTCATGGATTTTTTGTGCGTTCGTCACAATTTAATTATGAACTATCGTATGACGCAATTTATTTAAATATCATCATAAAGATAATCTCTCAGATAATTTTATACGTTTTATTAAATAATTAGGTTTTATTTTTCGTGGTGCGAATAAGTTTATTATTATTAGTTGCGCGTAACGAAATTATATTAAATATTTGGATACATTGTTTTGTTATGTGAAATAGAGCTATTAAGATATTTTCGGCCTACCAAAAAGTGTTATAGATAGACCTTCTATTGACTGTTATAGAAATATACTAGATAATAAATTGAATTCTGCGAACCCGAACGCTATTATTACGCTGAAAATATGTTCTATATAAAAATAAGTGTACACATTATGAGCTGATTAAACCTGAAAAACGTTTAATCAAATAGTCAAAAATAGTATAATGAGAATAGTAAATAATATTAAAAAATAATCTGCAACACCCAGCTGTGACGTCACAGCTAAATCGAAAAAGTTCTCTCGGCATCAAACAAAAACACATTTCGACAAAATTAACCTAACACCCCAAACTAACCATTACAGATTCCTTATTCCTACTTAAATACTTCTACAGCTCTCATTTCCTGGAGGATGTACTTCTTCCAGTAGCTTAGAGGCCCGTTAGAACAAGTATGGTCTGACAGGGTGCGAATCTTAAAGACAACACGCTGCTAGGCCACCTTGCGCCACCGGGACCGTGTTTCTTCTTAACGGAATCTTCATTCTTCAAAAAAACGTAATTAGGTCAATTACTTTTTCACTCTTAGGCTTCTTTGCTGCGGCAATAGGTTTATATTTTTATTACTCAAACATGCTTGGAAATTTGAGCGTTACTTGAACCTTCTTCAAGTTAAAACGAACTTGCTGTACTGGAACAGCAATAGTTGTATGAAAATCCATATCTATCGTCTCAAGAGTCCAAAAAAGACTACGTAATAAGCATATTTGTCGTGTAATTTGAAAATGGAACGATCTTCTCCGCAACATGGCGACCAAACTTATCAAAAGTTTGATTCAAATTTCGAACTGACTTGCACATAGAAAGCTCTTTTCTTTTTAAATACTATTAAACTATTTAAATTTCTGCGCATCATTTGACAAAAATACTATATAACCACAATCAAGTATTGATGGACTTAGTTCGTCCATCAGCCTCTGATGCCGGCCGCTGCAGTAGTGTACTAATTTCAAACAATTATTTCAAATTCGGACATTGAATCCATATTCCACTAATTCTGTGTCTCCATTTAATTTTCCCGTTTTCAGAGGGGCTCAGTTCTTGTCTATTGATCGTAATAATTTATTCTTAAACCATTTAGTAATAAAACATTGTAATGAGTAATTTAATAGTAAGTATTTAGTGTAATCATTGTGTGTGATTGGCTGTGTAGAAGCTAGCAAATAAAGAAGACTTTATTAATATTACAAAAATACTAACTCTTTAATCTATATAAATTGATCTATTCTTCAATAATAAATCCATAACATTAAAGATTAGGCCCTCAACAATGCGTGACAACGTAATCGCTACGTGCTATTGGAATTCGCCGATAAAGTATAATTTATCGTAAGTCACTGACACACTGCTATAAGAACATGTGGGAATATTTGAACAGTTCCGAGAGCTGTAATAGCTACTAAATTGCACATATCTTCCGAGCAAGTTATGCAAGTCGTTCATCAACTGCGTAATTCTATAACACAGCATCAAACGGAAGAGCTTTTTAACATGCCAATATCATTGATATCCGAAACAAATTTTCAAATCTCGAATATGGAATATTGATTTGTATTGTTACGACTTTTTAAAAACAACGAATTCTCTTTGCGTTTGATATCTACCGACAAAACAATAATATATAAACATCAATTATTACAAAACTCGTTCTAAAACCGCAGAAATTAATAGAATCAGGCGTTACTTTGCGGAAGTCCATAGTGCCAAACCCTAATAGACCAGCGTTCTTCGTAGAGGCAACATCCTGAGGATGCTCCGGTGTCGGGGCGAAACGTGTGTCGAGTGATTGTTTTTTTATTCGCGGATTATTGCTAGTATATTGGTCTATTAGGGTTTTGTATCGCAGAAATTTACAAAACGTATATAGTAGACTAAAATAGCATTAAAAAATGTACGTTATGATATTGGTTATATCAAAAAAGGGACAATAAAAGTGTTTCAAAGTCAGGTCAAACTGCTAGTACATAAGAAATTACATCTATAAATTCTTGGTAAGTCGGTGACTAAATAAAGGTGTGGTGTGTGTGACTTCACCCTAAGCCCAACCCCTGTTGTTTATTCAACGTTTTTTCATTACCCAAACCCAATTCGCACATAATATTTCGTATGAAAAACACGACTTATACTTTTAACAAACTACTCATCAAAACAGCTCATTACATTGTATATTTAAATTCCTAATTCATTTGTACAAGCATCTCTTGAAATGCACATTGAAAACTATTTTTCATATTATTAAAACAAGGCTCACTCACACAGCTCCGAGCCACAGACGTGTGACGTCAGATAACACCCCATCGGGAGCCACAAACGTGTGACGTCAGATGACCCCCCCCCCCCCGGCCAGGTCTGTAAGCGCAAGACTTACCTAGCTGAGCCGCGATGTCCCGAAGCAGCTGCCGCTCGGCCAGCTCTGCGCTGTCCGCGCCGGCTGCCAGCCGGGCGGCTTCTTCCCGCAGCGCTCTATTCTCTCGCTCCAGGGCGCCGGTGCGTCGCCGAAGGAGAGCAGCCGTCGCCGCCTCTTTCTCTTCCGTTGGCGAATCCTCTGTATCATTTGTTAGCACCTAGTAAAGAAGACTTTTTAGTCTAGAAGGTTGTTCGACCAAGAAAATTCATCTTAAACTAAACTTGCGTACGTCTAAGTTGTTATACGATCTTAAAATAACTTTTAGTTAAATACTAATCAACTATTACTAACATATGCGTTTCTGGGTTTCTTACGCAACACTTGATTTAATGTCGTTTCTTAAACGAATTAACATCAGATAACTATTACTCATGTGATTAAAACCAAGAACTTTCCCTTAAAAGCAATCAATGAAAAACAGAATCGTAAAGAAGCGAGCCACGTTTGATTACAACAATCAAGCGGTGTTAACCTAGTTTTTTCATGAAGGACGGACGAGGTTTGCTTTGTGTATGGAATCTGCGCACTTAATATATTTTCACTTAATCTAATCGCCGGCTTATTACAAAGAAAAATTCCTGACAGATTAAATCAAAACAATTGCATTTATACTAAATTAAAACCGAACGTGTATAAAAAGGCTTGCTCTATTAGTGTGTGGCAAGTTTTCCCATTTTCCTATAATCTATCTGAGCCAGTTATTACTATGAATGCCATGCTTTGAAAATTGAAATGCAATAAAACTTACAAAACGTTCGAATGTTAATTATAAATATTAAACATCTGAAGAATTTGTTCATTTGTCAAAAAAAACCAACATGCTAACGCTTCTATTCTAAAGAGCCGATAAGCGAAACACTTTGAAAATATTCTATTTGGGGCGTAAAGATCAGCTCGGGTATCTGAATATGATACCGCCTGTACAGCTAGTAGTTTATTCCGATGACATTGAAGAGTTAAGGGCCGAAGTCAAAAATACCTGAAGCAAATCGCTCTTGGCGTTAAGCTCGTGCTTAAGCTGTGTGATGAGGTCCCGAGCACCACGTAGCTCGCCCTCGAGGGCAGTGACACGCGCCTCCAACCGACCGTTAGCCGTCAGCAATTCCTTGCCGATGCGAGCCGTTAGCTCCAAATCTTTTTCTTTCTACGAACGCATAACAAAATATAACCCATGTTATGTGGTATCATACGATGCTCTATTTCGTACAAGAGACTTATATAGATATGGCTAGTAACAAATAAATCAGTTAACACTATTTTAATCACACATTACCTTCGTATACGATTCAATGCAATCAACTAATAACGGTTTAATTTTAACTCTATGATTACAACTGTAATTAAAGAAATCCATTATTTAACTAATTTTAATAACAAGACGACTTTTCTCATTGGCTGCGGAAGCAAGTTTGATTATTAGTATATCCCAATGGACTTTAAATATTATCTTAATTACGCTTAAGACAATATTTAAATTACTATTGACTGGTGTCTAAATGGGGAACTTTCGAATTAGAAGATACTTCCTCACAAACAGCTTCTTTATGTGTTTTTTTTTTTTCAAAAATTCATATTTAGAATTGATTTTACAGACCAAAAACTAAACGTCAAATCACGCATAACAAAAAACGTGTCGTATTAATTCGCGTATATTGACAAAAACATACTCACTTCTTCTAAGAGCCTTGTTACCGCTTCGATGTCATTGTAGGTCTTTGTCATTTGGCTCACCCTGTTGCTGCATAGAACTGTAAACACACGACTAGTTAGCAATCACTTTGAAAGCTTTATCAATTGGTAGAAACAAAAGATAAGATAATAACTATATAAACAATAACGACACAAATTAATAGAGTGGATAGATAGCAAATAGTGTCAACAGAACGCCATACATGCACCTAATTATAGATTTCATGAATTATCAGAATTATCAGCCTATAATATCCTAGATATACAATGGACAAATTTCTATAATATATAGGTAAGGGCAGACTTATATAACTATATGTTAACATATATGTATATGTATAAATATAATATGAAGTTCTAAGCACAGGACTGAAATGAAAATAGCTCTGTTGTATATATATCGGTACACCCTAAATTAAAGTTGGAAAGTATGTGTGCTGTATACAAAATCTACAGGATAATTAATATCAGCTCAGTTGGGCACGCAACGATTGAGTCACTTGATTCCAAATATCATTAATCTAAAGACATTCTTGGTATATATTCTTTGGTAAAACTTCGCTATTTTAGATGTCCAGCTATTTTTAGCTGACCTAATCAATATTATAAATAACTCGACATAGCCGTATATAGCCCGATGAATACATATATAAAATATCGAAGCGAATGCACTATTCTTTCACAACACAATGCAATCAAACAACACTGCTTGTAAACAACTCTCTGTCAGTTACAGGAATGCGACATAAGAACTAAAAATACAATTTGAGTCAAAAATCCTATAAAAATCATCGCGAGCTTCAGCGCCAGAAAGCTACACAACTTTAACCCTATACACAATTTAAGAGGCAAATTACTTCGTAGACTGACCGGCAAAAACCTCATCGATGTCCACCGATAGTAAATTCATGGATGTGTAATTGGAATCATTGTCACGTTAGGAATTAAACAAAGCGCGTTTCAGCACGAGCGTGAACCGTCACTCCAAGTTAATAACTGCGTAAACTCCGCGTATACTATTGTGTAAGATGGGAAAACTGGAAACAAAACATGTTAAGCTATTCATGGGACGTGGATGAGAGTTTCATTTTTGTATAGATTTCTATTTATAAACATATATACTCTGTACTCTTTTCTACCCTCTCTTAACTTTGACTATTTGAATCAATATGAATAACTAAACTAAACTGATTTCTGTACTGTTTAAATAGTAATGTTAGCCTGGCTTGGTAGGACAATCTTGTTCTACACATTTATAAATTTTCCAATTATCATAAGTATACATTTTTTAACACGATTTACAAAGCAATTATATTTAGTGTTAGTAATAAGTCGATGTAACCGGCGAGGCCGCTTTCCAGAGCATAAAAAGTATAACTAGTGGGAACTCATGACTTAAATAATGAGTTCGTTGAATGAATATTACATTTTTTCCCACTCTTACCTAACATTACAACTACGACAAATCGACTGTTGCGTCTCACGTTGAGTTTTAAACTCTACGCAAATTTTATCAGTTTGTACAGTGGCAACGCAGACGCAACCATATAGTTCTTTAAAATAAAATCATTTGAAACACGACATTATTATTTTAGATACATTTTCTTTTAATTACATTTCACGATTATCGGTAGAGTTACATTACACATTGTATCATAATAACATCCAGTCACGATTTTAAAGATTTATATAAACTTATTTATACAAGAAAATTGTAAGATTAAAATGACATGAAGTCTAAAGCATGAAATGTTAATAGCGATAGAACATAGCATAGAACGGAAAACGAAGTGCAAATTTGTTAGTAAGGCGAATAATAGAAAAGGCTAAATGACCGAAAGCGAGATGGAGTCCAGACTGATGCGGTGGTAAATGATTCCCATCGTGATCGTACCTCGATCGAGGAGCAATGTCCGTATGACGCGAAAGTACAGACGTCCGAACCTATCTCGGGCAAGATGGTATAGGAAGTCTGGGTATTCGCCTAGACACTCGCGAAGTTCCGCGTCTGGAAGATGGCTGAGCTCCTGGAAGAGCTCGAGATCGAAGCCGGGCGGCGGCGAGGCACGCGAGCCGCTCGCGCACCCCGCGCCCAAACCCGCACCGCCCTCCGCCGTGATCCGCCCGCCCGCCGGACATCAGCCCGCCCGCCCGCACTACCACTCTCCTCACTCACTTGTCCACGAACAATTAAAAATCTGTCCGGCGGCAAAGAGGCTCTCCGTTCAACTGATTCAACATCACTTCACACACTAATATTTACGTTGACGCCATAAAAATTGAATAAAATGTAGAAACCTGCAGAATAAACAATATAGGACACGGCAACAGATCGAGACTTAATCAAATTATGAAACTCGTAACAAGCTAAACACGATGTAATGAAATAACCTTTACATGACGTTTATTGGTTTATCGTTTTGATATTTTACGATGACCGAAGAAAAATAATGGAATTCATCGTAAGAACACAGTGAACAATAAAAAGAAACAATGGAACTATTAAACAATTACCTAACGTTTTGTACGTATTGAATATCTGCTACCAGTATACAATGATATCCAATCTTAGCTCTTTAGCCGGGTAATTATGGTATTTAAACAAAATTGTAGCCTATTTACGCTGTTAAAAGTACTATTACAGCTGTCATGTCGAATTGCTTAAGCAATTATTAAGAATAGTCTTTAAATAATTTTCAAATAATGTGTTTTGACGACGAGAAGATTAGTTTGTCACTTTAGTTTTTTATTCACTGCGTACCAAGTACCAAAGGAGTAAAGGCCGCCGACGCACGTGAGTCAACGCGTTACGTCAATTGGCCTCGTCATGTGCTAGGGTCTATCTGATACTAACAGCATTTGGCACAAAATATAATTTTAATATAACTTAAAAGACATTAAAATTTTCATGGACGAAAACGGTTTTATATGAGCAAAGGATAAATTACCGCGGATATAAATAACTCACCAAGAGAATTATTTAAAGCCTATAAAGTTAATTAAAAATAAGGTTAAGTAACATGACATTTTATCAGTAGCGATAAGAACTCCGACTATGAACAGTACAATTTATTAAACTGTGTAGTTAGTGGTTGACATTGAAGTTAAAAAATGATAAATGTTATACGCAGCTGTTACGCATGCAAGTATGGACCAGCGATATTAATTCCTAACCAGATAGCCCGCTCAATCCAACCAAACCACTCACTTTTCTATATCCATCTAATATGCACTTGAATAACAGCACTACGCAAGCAATGTCTTACAATAATTAACGGTTCTAGTATTTTGAGGTCAATGTTAATAAACTTTCACGATCAAATGTATGAAAACAACGTGAAAACATGCGAGACACTAGCGAACAACGAACGTCCACTTCCGTCCACATCACAATTATGACTACGAAATACTTTGCATTTATTTAAGTTAATGCTAACTTATATCTAATTTTGAACCGTATTACTTGGATTTAAGATTGATTATTGAATCCGTTGTTGTGATACATGTAATCGTTGAGCATAGTAAATATTAGAAACGAGTGGATTATGTAAATTTTATAATTACAGTACATAAAACTATATTTCAGTGTCTCATATTTCAGTATTGGAATCTTATTGAACGTAATGTACGTAAAAAGGAGATTATTTTGAGCGAAGAGATTATTCTCAATACCTAAAACCTTGGTAAATCATAAACCATTATGATTTACCTAGATCGATCAGATATGCCTTTGTAAATTATACTTTAAAAGTACTAAGAAAATTTAACCTAGTCAACCTGGTCTGCTGCAAAATCTGACCACTAACTATAAACTACCTGACAAATTTCACCTTCTTTAAACAGTTATGGATATTTCTTGCCTTTTCGCTTTTCTTTTTAATTCGAGAGTTGCACAAAATAAATATGCCCGCATTACAAACGACATTCGACCGTTAGGGGTTTAGATTCATTTTAAAACTATGATATCCTAAAATATTACCTGAATTCAAATTATGCCAAGGGCAATGTTGTTCAATATTAAATACGCCTTCATGCATAATTTTTTCATCACTTTATCAGTTTAAAAATGGATTTTTATATAGGCATACTATACTATTCAAATGAGAACAAAGATTTATTTAACCGTCATTGTAATTATAGACACATGACTATTTGCATATTATAATTACAATAGAAGCAACTACACTACAATAAAAATAACTTTACACAGAGTAAAACTTTGCACCTATGCAATAAAACCGATCAAATCAATCGATTTCAATACATTGACATTTACCTACTATACAATCTATAAGCTTTAAAAAGAGCAGATAATATGCTTTTAAGCTTCATGAATCGAGTAAATACACATACATTCACTTCTACCTACATAGAATCGTAATTTTAATTCTCACGGTCAATATAAAGAAATTGTGTGGACCACAGCTGTTGCGCGAAGCCAGCGTCGCGGTCGCTCCCAATCCAGAGCAATCAATAGCGCGTCTAAATCCGTACTATGCAATTTATGTATACCAATTAGTAAAAAGGTGGCTTAACACTAAGGCTTTACACTATAAATATATAAAAAAACACAATAATAAGGACGGCTACGGTGTGTCGGCAACGATGCACTTTGACGCAGCTTATGGGTGCATGAATATCGATTAGCGGAAGGGAGCACGCGTGGCGCGTGGCTACCGGCGCGACCGGCACTGGAGTTTGCGTTGCGCCACGCATGCGCGATGACCGCACGTGAGCCACTGAACGTCTATAGGCATTAAATCCATTAGACACCACATTCCTTAACTACAGTATCGCAATTCCACACTCAAAATGTGACAAGAAGAAAACTGTATGGGATTGATATAACTAATTTCTTAGTTTTATTTCTTTTATTCATCTGACCATTGTTAGTACTGATAGCGGTTCACGCCTACCGCAAACTATTTTTGCCTAGCTCAAGGTCATAATATACAAAGCCGAGTTGAATTTAAAGCGGTTAAGCAATTTAAAGTTCGCTCCCTACTAAGTCAATATATAGAAGCTCCATTTAGGTTCGTATCCAATATTCTCTATTACGGAGTATATTACTGATACCTATGTGTTTCATATTTCAAAATAAATAATGCAAATTACATAACCTCATTTCTTATCTATGATATCTTCGCACACGAAAAGAAGTGGAAGTTCCATATTTAAAAGTCAAATAAAGTCTTAATAATCAACCAATTTCATGTATCAAGTACTGCAGAGCACTGCGGATTCTATGAACGCTTGCAACATTACTTATACTATGGTGTAATACTGCTGTTGGGAACCTAAGGTCAATACTGAACAATGGGGAAACACGAGTGCGCAGCTCTATAAAATCTAGCCTTAGCACGAACGAGTTTCATAATTTTCGACGTCAACGATTGAAACAAAACGAATCTAAACAATTTCCATCTAATAACCAAACAATAGTTCGAGAAGTTCCAAATACGCCCATTGAGAGCCAATCTGATTTCAATACAACAAATTATTGATCGTGATCTGTACAGATCTGAACAATTTCATTCCGTGCCAGACAAGACAATACCGATAAAATACTTTCGCTTCTTATCTATAATTTCGTACTTGCTATTGCAAATACAAGGTCAAGTAGACAATGCACAATGGATGTGTAAAATAAAATTACATCATTCTGTTCAGTTAGATTAATATAGTCTGTGTTCCTGCGGTTTCACCTGTCATAAGAGACCCGTGAATTATTATAGCATTCCTCGATATATTTCTTCAATTCGAATCGCATGTTCTCAGATTATCAACTGAACAAATGTCAAACAATACTATATATTTAAGACTCGACTCTGCGCAGTCGTCTGTTCGAATGCGTGCGGTTTTAATCAATTTCAATTTTAAGATAAATAATGCAGGAGAACTTTATAGACCCGACATATAACAAATCAGAGCATAACACACATATATAACAAATACTCATCTTCATCTAGGGGGCGGAAGAGCTGATACAGATTTATACAATTTAAATATATTTAATAGTTTCAATGGAAAACGAAAAAGTAACCACACACGCTCTAATTGGCAGTATACTAATAAGTTGCTAACCTCGAAATGTAAACTGAAATAGTTGATACTGGCTTTCTTCGTGGCTCCGATTTGATCCAGAGCAATATTCTGTTTTGGGAAAAATAAGCAGTCTTCTCACTCAACACATTCTTAACAATATAGACACGTTAGGTTCCTCTTTAAATATTTACATACACACAGTCACATCTCAAACTATTTTTGAGTTTAAGTATTTTGGTCCAGTGCCAAGTTAATGGAGATAGAGACTTAATTGATTCCACTTGACCTCACTATTAATTTCAAAAAAACCTTTTTAAGCGTGACCTTTCGTTACCTCGCTTCAAGGTTATATTATTCTATGATAATAAATTAATATTATTGCACGTACATGCATTGCATTGTTTATTGGATTGCATAGCCCGATTATAGTTACAGGAATAATTTTGAAACTAGCAATGATAGTAGACTTGTTTGCCTAGTTGTTTCCCCGACTGGCAATTTGGCATTCATACGGTGATGGAAAATATCGTGAGGGCCCAAAAATTACTCAACATTATGTTAAGCAGAGAAGGATCACCTTCTTGTCTATTTATAAGAAACATATTTGAAACAGATATCGCAATTTGACACCTAAAAACATATATTTTTAGCGCCAATAGGCAATGATTTAATTATATTATGAGGTCGTGTGTTCATACTCCTTCGGAAAATAAATCGCTCTAATGATATATGCACATGCATACAAAATGTATGACGTGATACGTCAATGTTGAGTATGTATACGAAAGAAATCACGGGGACTTTGATGCGTCTTGTTGGAATCAGCCGCGGTTGGTATGCCCCTCACACTTTTGGGAGCCGAAGATGCGCAAATACATCCACCATGACTTATTTTAAAATGTCATGCTTAGCCAGTGTTTAAAACAATGTATTGATTGTAACCCTAACAATCTTTCCTTATATAACTCGTACTAAAATAACGTACGTAAAACAATAACACTGCCAAATGTACTATTGAAATAGAAAGTGATTTTGTGGTGCACGTGGTTATTATTGGAATTCATATATCCGTGTGGTTTGCTCTAATAAATCTTAATTCCTGTAATGTTATAGCATAAGTAATTATTACCGCAAGCATTAGATAACGATAGTTCATTGATCTATTGCGTTCAATACATCTATCAAACCTTTTCACTCCATATTGACAATATGCATAAGAGTTGTGTTTAGAGATACGTCAAGAATTTCGTATCTTTTCGAGAGTCAATATTTTCTTTCATATGGGTACACGCAAGAAGAAAGTGTATGAGTATTAAAACGAATATGAATAATTTTTATAAGCCATTTCAAGACAATTTTCTTTTAAAATTCGAGACAGATAAAAACATATGGGAAACGCCATAATTCACTCATCACAACGTAAAAGTTCCATTTCACAATGTCCTTTATAGTCAAAATGAATTATACGACAAGACGGACCACCATTAGCTGTTTATTTCTGTTCGCCGTGACAAACACGCTGACATGAAACGGATGTTACACAAACGTTTTATAAACCTATTTATATTAGGCTAACTATGATCTACGCGGTGTTACATATTTTGCTGTACCCTGAAATTACTGACGATCAGCAATATATGCTTATAAATTCCATCAATTATTTTACATTTTTTGATCAGTCTCTCAACTCACAAATATTCAAACTCGCGACGCGGAAATTTCTGTTAGTGTATGTAAAGTAAACAGTGGTAAAAGTGGCGATTTTTGGTTATTGTAATTATAATTATAAATACTTTCGTCGAAAAGGTGCTTTTTTTTTAAACACAAACGCGACGAGGTAACAGTGGTTAAAATGGTTAGGCCGTGAATTCGGCTGTGCTAATTTTATTACTATCTAGAAAGTAATAAAATAATAAAGAACATGGTAAAACGGCATATATTTAAAAAGGCATGCTGGCCTGTATTTTTCCAAAACAGATGTAATGAATAAGAAATTCCGAAAAGGTTAGATGTATATTGATTAATTAATATCACTAGAAGTGGTCATAGAGGTAGGCTTGTATAGAATATGAAAGTTGGCATTAACATACATGTGTTATAGGTATATAAGTACAAAATAATAATAAAAAAAAACTAAAAATTCCAAAAGTAACCAACTGAGCTGCCGATGACAAAATATAAAGTCATAAATTTACAATCGCATTCATTACTTGTATTATTATTAAAATGGTTAGCATGTATATTCAATAAGGTTTCATATAAGGTTTTTTCTATTACCTATCCTACTAGTGTTATAATGATTGTAAATAAAAAGATACCGTCACATTTGAGGTACATTCTACTGTTAGCCCATACAGATTTAAAAATTATTTTTTAACCAATACCAGACTAATACAAAATTGTTGACTGCTTCATTACTTTGTTATTGCAACAATATATTTGGGTGCAATAACAAGTATGGATATGACCTTTTATAAGTTTAACTATGATGTGAAGACCTAACAATGATTACTGGTCCAACATAACAAAACATCTATTAACCCTTTTTAACTATAAAACCTATATGACTTATAAATAACACGGACAAATCTGAATAGTACAATTGTACGTACGAAAATAGTTGAGCGTTTCCCTGATCTGGTCAGGCGTGAGGGCGAGATCTTCTGGGCTGACGGGCAAAGCCGGCGACGGGATGAACCAGTCCTGATTTTCGTATCCTGAAAAGAGAATTATCAAGTTAGAACACATTCGGTTTTTATTTTTATTTTACTTAATTTTATTCATAACGTTTTTTATAACTTTTAACTTTTTTGTTACTGTCAACTGTCTGTATTGAAATCTACTGTATCAAGGGAAGAACTGGCTTCTCATGAAACACAGGTGATACCTAGCTGGGCTTGTTGTTAATAAAAGTATTATTATTATTATTATTATTCTCTTTAAACACATCATCGTTAAAATTGGTTAATAATATTTTCTATATTGTAAAGAATAGTTTAAAAAGACTTAGTGCTTAGTGCAAATGGACTTTTCAAAGATTTTCAGAGATAATATAATCAATGATAATAATCATTTAACCCAAAGCTCTTGTAAAACACCAAACGAACAAACACACATCTCTGTGACACAACTCGGCTGATCGTGTTCAGCGATTGACATAAACGGTTTTCTATGATACACACTTAATGATAGGTATTAGAAATCTATTTAAATGAGGACGCTGAAGATAGATTAAAACTACGATAAAACACATCTTACATTAAGCCATTTACTTTCCATATGAAAGTTAAAAAACATTAACACTAAAGAGAAAGTATTAATAAACCTTTTGTACTTTTAAATTACAAATATAGAAGACAACTACGTCAGAGGAGCGCTGACTAGCAACCTACAGCATTCCCCAGCCACTTTTATCCAGCCCATTCCTGTTTTCATATCACATGACGTAATCTCCATAGAAATCTTGCTCGGGCGCAGTTACTATCAAAGTGCTATGCGTCTCGTGGAAACACCTGTGTGAGTTCAGGTGGCTTACGAAATGCATAGAAGAGAGTTTATTTTTAAAAATCGAATACGAATTGTTAATCGTAATAAATCTAAATTTAAAAATAGAACATATGACGATAGGCTATGGTTGAAATAGTCAATATTGCTATACCAATCTAGAAAATAACGTACGTATACAATTTTGTTGAACTATGTGGATTCCAAGATAGGTAGTTAATCTAAATTATAACGACATTTACATCTCACACAAAACCATGTGGAATGTTGGATTCGGAAACACAGTTCAATTATCGCATATCTGCAATTCTATGGTTACGGGTTGACAGATGGCAAGACTCCGGTCGAGAAGCAACGGCCGATGACTCCCGCAATGAGACACCATTATTTATAGCGTCATAGCGCAGGCGCCGGAAACTATTCACGTACTTTAATACTCTGCATTTCGAACGAATAAGATATCGATATCAAATGTTTGATACTATCAATATATTATTCAGTAGATTCTCTACATTCCACCCGGCCCGATATGAAAACATTTACCTTATATACGATTAAAATAAGTTTATTTAGTTTTAAACTACAATTGCATGCACAAATTTTTCCTTAAGCAAATTTACGATTGTACGCGAATTGAATTGGATCAAATCGATTATTGTAATTTAGGTGTATTTTGACATCAAGACGAAGGAGGTCAGAATAAAAAAAATATTTTTCTCTGACTGTTCCTTCTATTATATTAACTTCAACTAAAACAATAGTTAATTATAAAACTAACTATTGTAGAAATAATAAGCTATGATATTTTTTCATTACATCATAGTTTTTTCTACTCTTCCGATATGATTCTTCAGATACCAGATTATCTCTAGTATAAGATTGTTTATTTATTACAGTTAACGCTAAAAAAACAATACAAATGATAGTTACACAATGTTTATTCAGATACACAGATTAAACAATTATACAACTTTTAATTTTAATTTATACAATAACCATAAACTATTGATCTAGGAACTGCTTATTATTATTATACCTTCACTAGCATACCTAATCTTGACACAAGGACTAGATACATACTAGCTGTATTAAATATTAATTGCGTTAAAGTTAATAATGTGATACCATTATTTGTTATACCAAATTTAGAAGGCTTCGAGAGAAATATTGACACTTGGAAAATCGGTGCCTTATGAGCTTGGTTAGTGAAATCGCAATCAAAGTACGCGTTTCACGCAACAAATAAATGATCTAACCATACAGTTTTAAGCCGATCAACGATAAAAATTACTAATAACGGGTGTCTAATCAATTCCCCGGGGGGTAAAAAGGTTGGAAAAAAAAATAAAAAAAAAAAAACCAAAAAAAAAAAAAATTGGGGGGAATTAAATTTTTTTTAAAATTTGAATTTAGAATGTTATCTTTTAATATGTTCGACTTTCAAATATTAAAATTTCTCGTGAGCAAAAAAAAAAAACGCGCGGCTCCGATTTCGCTTTTTTAGGCTGGAAAAAAGGCCATGGGGATTTTTCGTGGGGTTAAAACTTTTGGTGTTAGCCGTAACTTTGTATATTAAACCATAAAACGATTCTTACAAGGAGACAAGTTCTTTACAAGATCGCCTATGGAGTGGTCGGCCACGCTCTGTAAGGACGTCTGCGAATATCAAGATCATCCGAGAGCGACTTCGCCGAAATCCATGTCGCACTCAGAAGAAACTCGCTCTGCAGACTAATACTTCGCGAGTTTCAGTCAACAGAATACTGAAATACGATCTTAAGGTAAAGGCGTATAGCCGCAGGAAAGTCCACTTTTTAAACGATCGCCTTCGTAAATTGAGACGCGATCGTTGTCCATTACTGCTTAGGAGACATGATGCGAGGAAGATCACTCTTCACCGATGAAAAAATCTTCACTGTCAAAGAAAAGTTCAACAGACAAAACAATAAAGTGTATGCCAAAAGTAGCAAAGATGTCCCAGCTTCAGCATGGAATGTCTCGCGAACCCATCATCCGGGCGGGTGGGATGGTATGGTGGGGATTTCCTATGAAGGTGCCACTGCGCTCCATTTCTGCCATCAAGGTGTCAAGGTGAAAGCCAAGAATTATCAAAGTGACATTTTAGAGCCTGTTGTGAAACCCCTGTCTCATACTTTATTTCACAACAAAGATTGGGTTTTCCAGCAAGACTCGGCGCCATCACATAAGGCAAAATCTACCCAAGCTTGGTTGAGGGAAAATGTACCGGCTTTCATCGCGGCGGACGAGTGGCCCTCCCTGGTCCCGACCTCAACCCGCTAGATTATTCTTTATGGACTGAATTAGAGCTCAGGGCCTGCCGAAAGTCCCACTCAAACTTGGAGTCTCTGAAGCGGGCCCTTGTCCGAGAAGCAAGGCGAATTCCACTGGAGATGATTCGTGCCGCCATAGACGACTGGCCCAATCGTCTAAGGGCCTGTATTAAAAGCAGGCGTGGTCATTTTGAATAATAATTACATTTTATTGTTGCTTATTATCTACTAATAGTTTACTGAAAAATTTGGAAATAAATGCTTATTATTAAAAAAAATATGAACCTTTTATTTCGTCTCAAAACTTATGAACACACGAGGTACTTATATCTTAAACCATAAATTGAGTTCTTAAAGCATTATTTAGGCCAGTTACAGAATTAATAAATTTAAATTTAACAACAATATTTTTATACGCCTCTTGTTTCTGATATGAAAATCCAAACAGCATATTCTAAGTTTTCCCTTAACACACCAGCTCAAATCAAGTCAACAGGAGTTACTTGACAGTGAGTGACAATAAAAGTCCTTCCAGAAAGTGCATCATGTTAATAAACTTTTCGCAGTAACTAAAAACTCAAATATTTTTTGCTACTTAAGTAATTCTGAACGTTCGCGTCAAGGTCGTCTACAAGTTTTTGCATAATGACTCGTAAATCATTATCTCAGAATGTCATCCTCAATCCGGTAATATATTTTGCTTTTGATAAAATCGGCAAAACGCATTGTGAACACGAATGATATTTATTATATATAATAGATACAGAAATTAGCATGACTCAAACAACAACTGTGACAATCGAAAAGTGTAAAAAACTGACATCATAGCACTAGGACATGTGAGAGCTTCAAGAATAAGTGTTAACCTCCACAACCGGAATGTAAAAAGTGCTTACAATAGGCTGTCGGAATTTGAAAATAGTTCTCCCTTTTTAAACTCCGCGTTCGAAAAGCGTTGAGTACTATACGGGTGACGCCTAACGTATTGTTAATAATAAAAGTTTATTAAACTCATAGAACAATGTTATATAACGCCCGATTAACAACTTAAGGTAGCAGCGGCTTTTCATTTTCCAATTGGATCTATATTGATTTACTAAATTAATTTTTATTCGTTTACCGTTTCTGAAAACTCACTAACGCTATTAGGATCTAGATCCGAATAAAATCATTAGAAAACTTTTTCCTTTACTCCTGACATTTTTGTCATTCAGCAACCGCAGCTAATGAACCAAAAGCAGACAATTAAATCCAAACAAAACATAGCCCTAACATTTCAGCTGCAGATAAAACTTGAACAAAAAGACTTCATTTCCATTTAACATTTAATTATTTATTAGCAAAAATGTGATCTATTTTTGTCCAGTTATTTTTGGCGTACGAATGCAGCGGGCCATAATAATTAACTGGCTAGACACAGTTAACTGACATTGTTTATTGTCCTTTACTTTTTAATAAAGTATTAAACAATTTTATACAAAGAATTATTGACTCTTCAGACAGCTGATGTTATTCATATTTTGGTACGATTGCCTTTTTTCTGTCTTCACCTGCGTTAACTGAGAGACACGTGCAGTAGTATGTCAATGCATATATTATTATATGTAGTATGTAATATAAATTGAAGAAAATATTTTCATATAGGATTTAAGAAACATGAATTTGTAAGATTTACTATTTTGGTTATACTGACTGAGTAGTACATATAAATTGTGGCGGGCTTTTTCAGTAGAACTATATAAGATTACATATGTATTATTTACATTTTTTTTTCTTAAATTGTAAAAATAATTACGAAAAAAAACCAAACGACATAATATGTATATAATGCTAGTTATAAAGACAATGTAATTAAGATAACATATGCAAAACACTTCCGCTAAGGGAAGAGGGGTGCTGACATTAATTAAAAAAAAATCACATAAATTAATCTAGCGGTAGATAGCAAATGGTAGATTTCCTTCAAACTCTTAAGTAGGAACTTCACGCAATATCATAAATTATAGCATATGTGTTATTCTGATATAAGCTATAGTACTGTAATTAAATATATTGCAGTCATCCTCTATACTTATAAACTTTCGCGTTTATACTACAGTAGATAATGATAGATTTGCCTAGAAGCTAGACGGGCGGCGCTTAGGTCATGTATATGAACCTCGCAGGGCCATTAATTATTTATCTATAGAATGAAAACTTTCCCGTGCAGTGACGAGATCATACGCAATATTAGATCCAAAGCTGGCTCAAAGAAACATATATAATAACCAAGCTCGTTTTATTCATATGAAACTTTACGGTCTGGAAATTTTACATACAAGAATTTATTTTATATATTTTTCCTCAAAACTAACTGCAAGGTATGATTTAATAACGTAATAATGCCGCCGTCGTACTCAATAAACGTATTTTACACCTCAAATAGACATTTTCATTTTGTTTATTATTATTAAAAGATGGTAGACATTCACTTAGAACTACATTACAAATAAACCATTACAACTCGGATGCAGTGACGTAACGAAAGTATCTACACAGTACCTTGGTACAATTATATCAAATTTACTATTTAATAATTAATTCGAAAAATATACAACTCATTTCTAATCAACACTAATGGTTTTATAGAACAATTCGTTGCTAATAGAGATTTTTAATAAGTTTTTGTTGAAGATTTTAAACTACATCATAGAATAATGTCAGTGTCTCAATTGTTATTATTGTTTTGTTAAGGTCTGTCCTTTCTGTGATGTCAGTATACAATTTTTCATAAAATATTAATTTCATTCTATAAATCCTTAAACCCTTAATAGTTTTAAGTGCGTGTATCGTTAGAAAACCATTTTTATGTCCTTTGATTTCATAAACGGGTAAATAGATATACAAATTTAAGGCCGTTGACAGATCAGGTTAGATATAAAGGGACCGTGTACGGCTGTAAACAAACGTTAGATTGCGGCTACTGTAACTGTTAGCCGTTACTTAACTAGCTCGTATATACGGGATCATATTTACCTCCAAACTGGGTGAGGCTGTCCGCTCTCAAGCGGTACTTTGGTATGTGCTCTTGTAGAAGGCTAACGATCTCAACTTCTGGCACCTCCTCGCTGGACAGGTCTGGGAACAAAAACAGAAAAACTATTACATCTCTGAAGCTGCTTCACTGCTAGATTTAACTCTATTATATGACTAAAATAAAGGCTCATCATCATCTTAAATTATATATAATAAATCTAATTCGCGTTTGTTAAGAGTACCAATCTCCGATCCTTCCTCGTTTCATTCATAAATGGAACACAACAGAAAAATATTCGTTACATTAAGCAAGCAGCATATTCGACCGTACTAACTCTTCTTTACAACAATAGATACAAAGTTAAACACTTAAACGCCACATACAATCCACTGATAATTTGTTTGTCAAGGGGACTTAATAACACCTAAACTTTTGGATTGTACCACTAGTGAAATTATCATTTATTCGTTCAGTTAAATCTGTTCATTGAAGGATGAAAGCAACAATTGTGCTTTCACGATAAAGGGATATTCGAAAGCTGCAGGTTTGAATGTCGTGACTAGAGAAGTTGATCGCAATGCAGCACCTATATACATGGTACCGTTTATTAGAGTCTGCAGACAAAATCGATACCTCTCTGCGTAGCTGTACCCTAATAACATTGAATGAAGCTTCTACGAATCGTGTTAATTTGTGAAGAGGAATATACAATTTGAATTTACATACTCCTTACACATACATACAGTGAGGAGACTGAATTATTCATAATATTTTCTTATTTAAAACAGCCGTTTTAAATAAGAAAATCTCTCCGCCTCCACCCAGTGTGCAAAGAAATGATTGATGTACAAGACTTGCCATTTTCTTTGGACTTGGCTAATAGATTATGGGAAAGTGAAACTACTATTTAAAATAACAAACATTGTTTAATACTAAACTGCCATGGTAAAAGATAAAATAGCGCCTGTTTAGGTGGAAGGTGTAAGTTTTGACTATATAACTCAATTTGAAATTGGAATTGGTTATTTTTTACTACAAATTGTGATAATTTTAAAGCCGCATACCTTAACCTATCCTCAGATGTAAAATGAATGCATTTTCCGTTGCGTCTCAACACAATATTATACTAGTGTATATAATATATATATATATATATATACACATTAGTACATAGTTTAGTAAATTTTTCGCATACTATTAGATAGCTCTGGCAAATGTAGATTGCAAACAGAAACCGTCTGAGTGAGTGTTATAATCCAAACAAGACAGTGTGAAAACGTGCTCACAATATTTGTCAATTTGCTTATAGTGGAATCAAGATACAAAGATTAATATATTATAATAAAACATTTGACAGCCCTCCTAGCGGCTGATTGGAAAACTAAAACGTCACAAAAACAAAACAACAACGTTTGCATAGGAACTAGCATCCCACTTCATCTCTAGAGGCTTCATATAATGTAAGATCCAAGAAACATCAAGAAAGTTACAGATTATAAATAACAAAGCGCATACTACATGTAAATGCAGTGGATGTGAGAACCAATTAACGATTGTCTGAGGCCGATGCACCTGCATAATGTGCATTTTTCCTTTCTAATCCAAACACATACACAAAGTCTAATCCGACTTATTTATTCACCCCGCTGTGACAACAAATTATTTCTCTACATTTTTCACCTATTAGAAATCACTTAACTTCACAGCGAATACACTGAAGCGGTATAGCCGATTTTGGGAAAAGCTGAACATGAACTGATGACCAGCCTGACACTTGGATCTTTCCATAATTGTTATTGTTTTATGTGACTTTTAAAATCGAATGGTACAAAATCATACGGCTAATAATAAGAAAAGCTTCAAATTGTTTAATTTATACCGAATATACTATCTAATTACTTAGGATTCAATCATCGATAAGGGAGTAATAAGAATGATGAATGAATGAATGAAAGAACGGAGAGAAAGAGTTATATATATTTGTTAATCATTGAAACATCTTCGGCTGTCACAAGCGATAGTAGCCCGATAGAACCCGACCCGAGCATAAAGTCTACCGTTGATTTGGTTTTTTTTTTCAAATAAAACTACGCCTATAACAGAAATAGTTATTTCGAATCCATATTAAGTAAAGCGTACCAACACTGATTTAGATTAAGACTAGATGTGGCCCAAATTATTTCCTGCTAAACAACGTTCTGATACTAAAAACACCTTTTCGACGAAAGTATGATATTATTCTTAATTATTACTAATTATAATTAATTATGACTACTTGTATGGTATTGACAGATATTCTGCGTCACGACTTTAAATAGAGACTACACTCACAAGTAAATCAATTGATGTATTATATAGGTGTACATTGCCTTAATGGATGGAATTAAATGGAAAACCTTATGTAACAGTTCGTAAGGCAATTGTAAACTTGCACCAACAAAGCGACAGCCTCAATAGGTTAATCACCGATTTGACAACCCAGTTGACGCAATGGTCACCATGAACTGCAGAACAGACGGTCCCGTGTTAGTTCCCCAGCAAAGCATTTGTTTGATGATAACCGTTAGCGGTGTTCTCACCGAACTTATAAAAAAAATTGTCCCGATACTATAGTCAACTTAAAATAATGTTATATTAGTATTCACATGACAGATCAGGTCAGTGCAACATTGGCAAAGATGTTCATAACAAATAAGATAACCAGAATATTTTTATCGGGCAAGGACGATGCACACACAAACGTATCATCGATAAACAGTGTCAAAATTTAGGCAACTATAATATTTGAAAGTACGTATCGCACTATCTATGCATAATAATTGGCCTCATTTACGTCCCAAATTACCTAGAGCCCACAGATGTTTGCATTCTCTGTGCTAGTTTAAAATCTAGGCGTCTTTACATGTTTATCAGTAACAAAAAACGAATTAATACTCTGAAACAATTCTATAACTCACCATTAGTCCATGCAAAGAGCAACTCCCGGCGTTTTTCGTATAAAACGTTGCGATCCTGACAACGCGAACGCTTAGAATCCTCACTCATATTTTCCGCATTAAAGCACTATTTATCCCTTATTAACATTGAACACTTCAAACAAAGCTCTTGCCTAATTTGTGTACGTGCACTGAGGGACGCTGCACGTTCCCTCAATCATATGTCTAATCTGATAATGAGGCGAACGTCAGCGTTCGATAATCAAATTCACGATAGCAAAATACTAAACAAAACTAAACGAATAGTGTAGTTGCTAAGTATCCTTGTTGAAGGTGATTTCCAACATAACAACATAAAAGATACAAAACTAGGCATAGAATATTCTTCGTAAATATATTCGTATTCCGTTTATTGAATAACATTATAATTAACACAACAAAAAGAGTTCACGCGCGATTTAATTAGAATTTATTAACAATGAGAAATTAATTACAAAAACAGTTAATATTGCATCTTAATTGTATTGTGATTCTATGTAAAGATATTTGAATATAATAATTGCAGAATTTTCATACAAATACTATGTATCGGATATCCTACTGTAATGCAAAACACTATTACAAGTAAAACGAGGCCACAAAGCACACGTCATTACGGTCGTCGACTCTCCGAACTCATTCACATCGCTAATAAAAATAAGGATGCCGTCAATATTTGGCATCGTCTACATTGTTAGGTAATATCACAAATGCGAAAACTTTAAAACTACAGTATACAATAAATCCACGTTATTCTTATACATATGGTGTCAAATCGTCTTATCACCCGTTTATTCGTTTGCATTTTAAAAAATTATTTAAAACATTCGAGATTGGACATTTCCTGTATTAAATAAGCATGAAGTATGACATTTATTATATACTCCTTTATACTAATAATTTTCTTTTCTCATTTGTTAAACTAAATCGGTTTAAATGCACTGTTATGTATATACAATTTTGTACAAGAGAAACAGTAGAGTTATTTAGTTAAATTGCTTTTGGGAAGAGGTTTACATGTTGTTAATTAACTGATTCACCATGATGTCATTGTATAAAAATTGAATAAGTAAAATAAATTTGAAAATCCATCACAGCATTTTCTCAATAACTTCTTGAATTTCATACTGTTTGCTGTTTAACAACGAATTAAACAATTTTGGGAAATTGCTGCTTGTGTCTTAAATCTTTAAGTGGATGACCTTGTACTCATACATAGACAAAAACATATGTTTATATTTTACAACAGCCACAAGATACAAAGAAAATAATCGGTTACATAACATTTTCTGTATGCATATTGTTGCATTTATTGTTAGTACATTTCATATATCACATACAACCTAACCTTGTATGCTTAGCATCTTTTATTTAAAAACACACACATAATCAAATATAAGCTTGAGACCCGAAAGGCCGCCGTTAGCGGACTCGCGGCGTTTGTACTGCCTGCCTACTGGGGATGCGTGCGCGCAGCCCGCCCGCCCAAAATATCCTTGGCGTACTGCCAATGCCAAATCTACTAACTCCTTACCCCATTCATAAACACAACCCTCTTTCTCTCATTAAAATAATTGGTCTAAATGTTTCAACACGTTCGTTTGTTAAAGGGTGTATGTATTTTATATATGGATTTTTTTAATTCGTAGTATGTATTTAGTACTGAGATACTATGTATTAGGAATATCATGTTGGTAACGGATGAGGAAATAAATTTTAACGGTACTGCTTCGCACGTTATGGGTTGGCAGCTCATGTCTAATTGAGTTTTAACGTGTGAGTCATGGTACGCGCTTGCGTCAACTTGCCAATTGCGTACGACAATGGGATAATCAAATATAATTGAAACTGCTAAAATACGAGACTTTCAACAGAGTGTTAGGGCCGAAGATTCAGTGATCTTAGATGTTTTCAATAAACAATCTAAAGTCTAAACATTGCAAGCATTTTCAGGTTATTCACCCATAGTCACAAGAATATAGCAAGTGAAATCATAAAGCACACTTTACAATTCTATAAACATGAGTCACACAAACCCGTTGTTACTGTATGCGTCGTTGCGTGAAAATCGCTAAATCCATTCAAGGCAAACCCAGCTCACGAATCGAGTAATGTCAGAGCTTTGTTTTATCCCTTGTTGGTATAATTTATTCAATATCAAAACATAACAGACCAGTACTGCTTGCATATATCCTGAATAGTTACTTTCACTATCTCAGTAGCCACCTGCTTTGAAATTTCTTCACATATAATGAATGCAATTTCTGCATGTAAATTTCCAGTCAATAAATGAACAAAGGACAAAGATTTTACATTTAAATACATGTTTCAAAGTATTTTTAAGTAACATTATTAAGTAACTAAGACAATTACTGATTTCAGCTCTTCTCTTCTCATCCTTGATTTGAGTACTGATACTAAATGTAAATTGAGAGATATTGAATAAATTATTTTTTGATATTTATATGTAATATTTTACCTACAATACATTCTTCTATTGAAGTATCCTGTGTTTTAGCAGTATGCTAAATTCAAATACAATGGATCAGCTGGTGATACAGATATTAGAAAATAAACTCACCAGTTATTGTAGCGACGTGTCGTGTTGAGCGCGGAGCTAGCGAGGGCGCGCGAGACGCATCCTGGAGGGCCGCCAGCTTGACGAAGTGCCCTGTACAGTATTGAATTAGGTCAATAATATCTTATGGTTGCGACCTTTTAAACATTGGCATAAACTTAAAAAAATATTTCATAAAGTTTAGGCTATGTGGTTTGGCTTACTGAAAAAGTGGCATGTAAAATAAGATAGTAATTACTAATTACTTTTGAAAAGAACTTTTGAAATAAGTAATCAAAATAATTTTAAAAGGTGAGCTTTCCAAAATGCATATGAATACGCATAAATACTAGTTTCAAGGCATTCCTTTGAAATACTAATCAATAATCTAATCCTACTGAGTAGAAGTTAAAGTTCAAGAATTTTGCACTGGTCAATATGGCTTAAATCCCTTTCAACAAGGCAATAGTTTGCATTGTGTAAGATGTTATATAACACAAGAAATGCCAGAGTAATGTATCATTACTGAGATATTTTTTTAAAACAAACACCAGATTTGAACCAAATAATAACATTATGCAGTATGCAACAGAATGCAATGAAATATAAATTATAATTAATGTCTATGTTTAATTTAAATACTGATTTGTAATAAAATTATATTGATAATTTTACTGATTAATAACATAATTACATTTTTTTAGCAATTCTTATCAAAGAAAAACATTTAAATATAATCATTACTTTATTTATCCAACATAATATTTTAAGTCATTCACAGTTAAATTTAAAAAAAAAACATGTTTTCTTTAAAACTATAAGAAAATTATACTCACAATGTTACTTTTTGAAGGGCCAATTGATGTGCCATATAATTATATTCTGTAACAGATGTTATATTTTAATGGCATGAAAAGATATTTTTTGAGAATAAACATCAACATTTACATGAACACCAAGTATGACCTTTAGAAATCAATTATCAAAATCGTGGTTATACTAGATAGTAGTAGTACTCACAGGTCAAGTCTACTCTATTATACTGCTTACAGTGGTAAATACAATTAAATACATTATTCAACGATACTATGTAAAAAATAGCTTCTCATAAAATACAAAAAGGAAATCAGTAACTTACGTTCATTTTTTCGTCAACAATCTTCATTCAGAGCCTCAAGTATATGAATTTAAACCAAAGCATAGTCAATATTTAGATTGAAAAGCTTTATTTGAAATACACGTCAATATTTTAGTGAGCTTCAATTAAGGTGAACAATTATCAATTGTAGTAAGGGCACTCACTTCACAAAATTAAGCACAATTTAGAGTATTACGAAAATTCAATAATTTATCACCGAATTCGTTTTTATCAGAAGAAAGACAGTAGACACTAGATCTTTGTTGCCAATTGGTCAGACTCGAGACTGTCATATAAAGCAACTGTCAAAAACCAAAATGAAAATCGAAATTGCTAATTGTCTATGCCTGGTCCGTCTTTTAATCAACGCCTTAAAATATATCACATTTACCTCATTTATATTAATATTTATAACCGCTTAAAAATGAATGCATGAAAGTATAAATATTCATAAAATAAGCATTATTACTAAGGGTTACCTGAATTATAATTATATCGATGGCAATAGATAGTTTCCTTTTTTTTATCGTAAATTATAGTGTGTGAATTATACACATAACATTACATTACATAACATTCTAAATTCTAATAAAGCTCAAATCTTAAACATATAATGGGTGTAAGTCTAAATTATTTGAAACTCACTAAAAATTTTTTTTAGAATCAATAAAATTATTGTAGCTATAATAAAGAATAATATTATGTGGACAACAATGCTGATGATTATAAAAATAGTGATACCTGAAAGAATAAATTTATCAGTAGGAATGGTTTAACAATTTAATAAAAAGTATTCTTAAAACTCACCTTCTATCAATAAAATTAGCACCACAATTATAACTGATATTGAAAAAATTAACATTGAAGTACATACAGTTACTGTTATAATACCAGTTATAATGGATAAGCACATTGTGGTAAGGAAGGGCTTTTTTAGCAAATATGTTATGATTTTTTGAAATTCTTCTTTGAGTCTATTGCTCAAATTATTGAAGCAAAAATATGTCTGCAACAGTTCTGAAAACAGCAAAGTAATTTAAAAATTTGTTATATGTGCTGAATTGATGTTATTAAAGTTTTTGTATGAAATATTAAAACAGCCTTATTGCGAAAATATGTATATATAAATGAACAATTATCTACATGAGCTGCACTTACCAAAAGAGAATTTAACAGCTATTTGGAATGCATTGTTACTATTTATCTCCATTTTTGTCAATTTAATTATATAATCTACAAATTTAATGAGTATATCAATACCTTTTATTGATACTTAAAGTTAGAATTCAGTATTATTTATTAAAAAACAATTATTTGAAACTACCCTCATTAATTTGCCGATTTTAACATATAAATTCGTAATAATTATTAATTATTTTTGATGTCTGAAAAATATTTTTTTACACTTCCAGGATTAAAATATACTAATATTCAAACAACATTTATCTAAGAAATTATTTGTATGTATTTACATATTCATTTTGGTTCCTGGCTCATTGTATAATGTATACGGAAGGAAGATTTGTAATCTATATAAAAGTTGTAAAGCTCGTTTTATGACAATTTACAAAAAACAACTACAATTGTCAATTAGCATGCATTTATTTAACACTTGACGTACAAATATTTCCCGCCTAAAAAGTAGAAACTGAAGATACCAAAAAGTAATTTAATTGTTAAAAACCATCGTTGCATGAAATTATGAATACTATAGGCCCATGGTGATTAATAAGAAACGATAAGAAGCAGCTTTTAAGAAAGTTGGTGCAACTTTTATAACATTTTATAAAACTTTCTAAAGCATCAAATAAATATTTTGAAACCTACAGTCAATATAATAATGGTAAGTATAATACTGGTACTACTTTTAGGTTTGATCCATTTATTATAAATACTTAAATATATCTTACAATTTTACTTTCTAGGATAAACAATATAATGAAAGCCTTTTATCTGATATGCTTCCAATATATTATTCAAGACTGTTCCCTCAAAGTCTATTTTGTAGATGGCTGACTTGTGGCAATTATCCCCAACCTCTTGGTAATCGAGAACTATCTTTTACGTTAGCTGACGACGTATATCTTCGTTATTTATCCATAAATAATCAAAAAGAATTACACACATTATTTCAAAAGAAATGCCCCTATAAATTAGATATAGGACCTGTCTATAACACAAAGTAAGTAGCTAGGTAACATGAGGTTGTTACTAATATTTAAAGCAACATGTTTTTTTATGATAAAATCTGATAACAATACTAAATTGTAATTCAATTTAATAGTAATTTCATTTATATGCTATACAGTGTTAGTTGCAAAGTAATTGCAACAAACAGTGTAAGAGAATGGGTTTTGTTGTAAAAAAAATTGTTTTATACTTGGTTATATTTTTAGACCTTCTATTGGACGACATGATGCTGTTGTGTTAGCCCGAGAACTAGTATTTGATATAGATCTTACAGATTATGATGAAATAAGAACATGTTGCCAGGAAGCCAAGGTCTGTGACAAGTGTTGGAAATTCATGGTTGTAGCGTGTGAAGTATTAAACACTGCATTAAAAGGTAAACAAACCTGTTTATATTTTTATTATTATTTGTACTGACTAGTGCAACCAATTATTGGTAACAAATACTAAAATCTGTTCATTATGAAATGTTTAGATAGTATTACAAATTAAAATTTTGTCTTCTGTAGTATGTTATTAAGAAATGTCATTTCTTGAGCAATATTTAATACCAGAATTTGTATGGAACAAAATTTATATTGCATTAATTATTTGTAATCAATGAAGTAAATAAATAAAGGTGATCAAGACAGTTTCTTTTGTATCTTATTGGGGAGATAAGTTATTATTACATAGTAAGTTTATGTTTTACAACTAGTTATTTTGAATTGCAGAAGATTTTGGATTTCAACATGTATTGTGGGTTTTCTCTGGTAGACGGGGTATCCATTGTTGGGTATCTGATCATGATGCAAGGGTCCTTGATAGTCCAGGGCGAACTGCACTGGCTGATTACATGTGCCTTATATCTGGAGGGGAAAACCAGTATAGGAAAGTCCATTTAGGAAATGATAATCTTCATTCTAGCATTAGGTATTTTACATTTCTGCCAAAAAAAACCTCTTAGAACAAGCAAGCATGAGTGCATGTATAAAGTATAGTGACATGGTTTAATAAAATTATATTGTTCAGTTTTAGTTCCGCTGTTTGGCCTATTTATTTATGAAGGCGATATATATGCAGCCTCAATATTACAAATTAAAGTTGAATTAAATCTTTGGGGAACAGGTGAAAAGGAACTGCTTTAGAATATTCTAGAGCAGATAGTTTAGTGTAGCAAAATTTTTTTGAAGCCATTTTAAAAAACTTTGAAGAAATGTTGCAAAGTTTTATTAATAAAAATTAAATTTAATCTTTTAGTGAAAATAGTAGAACATAGCTAATAAAAGCAGTTGTTTGTCAGAAAAATAGTCTAGTCAAACTTTAACATTTATAATATTGAGGCTTCCATATCAATATCCATTGTTGTGTCACAGAAAATCCAAACATTGCATTGTTTACAATTGAACTTTAATGCTAAATTAAATTTCAGACGAGCGGTAAATATAATTGATAAATATTTTAACACCATATTAGAAGAACAAGAGTTCCTTTCTACACCGGAGAGGTTAAATAACTTCCTTAAAATAATATCAGATGAGGCATTGCGTAAACAAACACATGAAACCTTAGAAAAGATGTCGTCTTCATCGATTGAGAGATGGGAAACATTTGTCAATATATATAATCAGTACTGTAAACAAGTAAGTAGTATTTGAAATTCCTCATTATATTTCCTATATAGATAAAAATAGAAATAAATATTATATTTAATCAATATCATTTTGTATACAAGTCAGTTATGACAAATTTGTTCACAATGTAAATAAATGTAATAAGAAATATGTATTTCAGAATGCAAATGCCATGCGAAAAATAAAGTATTTAGTAGAAGAATTGAAGATTCAATACTGCTACCCGAGACTTGATGCACATGTTACAAAAGGGTTTAATCACTTGCTTAAATCTCCATTTAGTATTCATCCTAAAACAGGAAAGGTAAGCTTTTGGTAATTTGTGTTATCGGTGCTAATTCAACTCATAATACAAAATAAATAAAAGAATTGTGGGAATCGAATGTGGAACTTTATGTGCAATATATACCGGCAAACCATTGTGCCAATTGGGTCGTGCTGAATCGTAAGGCTAACGGCATGACCAGTGTCCATGAGCGGCGGTAAACACTTCCACCTCGTTTACCTCCTATCACTAAAATTCTGTTTGTATATCCGAAACTATTCGACCGATTTAAATGAAAATTTCCATAGTATTACAATATAAACCTAGGCGTTATTTTACTAATCGGAAAATGAGGCCTAACCTCTTAACTAAAAACAAGTTAACTGATTTAGGCAGAAAATCCAGTTGTTTAACAGACTTTGGTCTTTAGTTAAAATATTTGTTATGTGTGTTGTAATAAACAGTTTTAAATTCCAGGTGTCGATTGTTTTTAAGCCTGAGAACGCTAAAAACATAAAACTAGACGATATTCCAACCATACATGCATTGCTTGATGATAGTTCGAAAGAAAACGCCCAGCATCAGGCCAATATGAGAACAGCTGTTAAGAACTTCCAAGAAGTGGTGTTTATGTTGGAAAAAACAGAAGCTCTGAGACGAAAGACTGAAGCAAGTAAGTTCTACATTATGACCTATAACCCCTAATGTTCATGATCATTTGTGACCAAATACATGAAGACTACAATTCGAGGCGATTTTGAATGTCCAGTCTATCTAAAACCGGCTCGTAAAATGATACTCAGAGTTTAAATAACTATAGTTTAGTTTAGATAACTATAAAGTACTGAACTCATAAAACAGCCAACATTTTTTTAAACAATAAAAGCCTATATACCTGGTTTCTAGTTAAGGTCAGCAAACTTCTTCCGTTAGCAGATATATCGTGTTTCACTTTTCACACACACTTCGTTATATTAACAATTACTGGTTCGAACCCACGACCCTCAAAAGTTATATTTAACCAAATGACAAGGATAATTTCGTTGAATCATTTTACTTGCTATTTCAAAGTGATAAAAATTAATTGTTTATCCAACCATAGGTTCGATTCCGAACCAACTGCTGTATTTTAAACTCACAATACAACATAAAAACATATCACAAGAGATTTTTTTCTTAAATATTATCTTTGTTTCAGGTATATCAATCGACTTTTAAGGAACGCAATAAAACAAAATCAATAGTATTTTATTTATTCGTTGCATAACCCGTCAAATTGGAAAAAACTTAAAATTATAATAATAAACGCGAAAGCGATTTTATAAAAATAAAATTGGTGGTATAGGCATATTAAAAAAATATTTATTTATGAGATTACTTCTCTACATAGAGCAGCTAAGTGCCACAGTTAAGAAATCTTCAAAGCCAATTGTCACGGTGCCATTTTGTTGCGTGTCTCTCACTCTGAAAGCTTCAGTGAAACGTTGTAATTGCACACACAATACAATGAAACTGTCGACCGATATTTTGCCCTCTCTCGGATCATTTCTCTTCGTCAAAAATGATATGAATTCTGGCGAAAACCTGAATCCCATTTGGCCTAATGCTGAAAAAAATAGGAATTTAATAAATAAAAACTTTAAGAACAATAATTAATTATATTATAAAATAAAAGAATAAAATACTATTTTTACAGTTTAACTGAGCTCAAAGTAATCCTGCCGCAGTCTTGGAGTAGTAATAGTAAAGACGTCGCTTGAGATTATTATGCATTATTTAGTTTTTCTATAGTAAATAAAAATAGTTGTAGGATATTATTAACGAATATGCAAAGATGTGCAGAAATTAAGGTTATATTCAAATACTAACTAAATGTCCTTTAACTAGTTCCAAAATCAATTTTACTATAAATGTTGGCCTAGCGTTCTTGCTTAATTATTCATTTATGCTTTAACTACCTTCAAAATCCTAATCCTTAATTTATTCCTCTACTTTTCACTTTCAACAATATTTTGCAAATAAAACACATTACTACCTTGAGAGAGTTCCGATTCATCAATATGTCCCGATTGATCTGTATCATACGTTTTGAAGACGGCTAACCACTGATTAATGTAAGTGTAAAGTTTGTCAAACTCTTCTAAATTGATATGACCGGATCGGTCCTTGTCAAACATACCTGGAATGGGATTAGTAACTTGAATATAAAGACGAAAATATCTTATATTAATTATACCAAAATCCATACTCGTCCTTATGAAATTATATATTAAAAAATAATTTCAAAAGTACGTGAGGTGAGTTTTGAAAATGTTACTTACCTATCATTAAATTGCACGCTGTATCAGAGAAGTTTTGCCCTTGTGCGTTTACTAGAGCTGACTTCAATTCATTTGCGGTTATAAATCCGGATTGGTCCTTGTCGACAGCACGAAACCATTGTTGTACTTGCGGCGACACAGTACCACCAGGTCCCACTGAGGGATATGGGCCATGACCCATCTCCAACTGCTGTCCATGTCCTGGCTATGTAACCATTATATTTAATTTATATACAAACAAATCGAAAGTGTAGGGTAAAAGGCAAATAATATGTTGAATATGTTATGTATGTATGTTTGTGTTAATATGACAAAAAGAGAAATGCCATTTGATCTGTTCATTAAATCTATAATGAATGGAATACTGAGGGATAATGTTATTATTATGAAATATACAACAATAATAGACCAATTATATGTTTTAATAAATATGAAAGTACTTATTTTCAATGATAATATTGTCAACATAAGCAACTATGCCCACGAAAATAAAAAAACATTATGGCTTATAATAAGTTTATTATCCTATAAAGTGGGTAGGTAAGTATAAATAGCTACTTAATTATCCTTATGTTAAGTCCTATTTACATATTTTCCAGTTAACCATTCTATGAAGACTGGTAAAGCATTTTACTAGATAACTAAAATAGTAATAAATTCTATTGTATCATAAAGTCCTGAGTTACAAAAAATATTCTCATAGAATTGAACAAAAATATAGAAAAAGACAGGTAGGCACTTTAAAGCACTATTTGTTATTTAATTGTATACACAAGTTGCTGATTTTGAATGCTTTATACTGACAGTTACAGTAATAAATAGACAGTATGCTTAAGAAAAACAAATAATAATCAATAAATCTATAAAAGTAACAATCAATTGTGGTGTTGACAACAGTTGGAGAATCAACCAGAAAAAAAAAAAGTTACAGTAATTAAATAATCTATTGTTATAGTAAAATAGCTGCCTTCGTATCAAATCTAAAAGCTACTTATAATTCTTTAAACAGTCTTCAGTAATTTTTTTATACCACTAAATTATAATATTTAATTACAATTTGTAATACTCACATGCATGTTGTAAATTTAAATTGTACTAACATTTCTGGATTAACACTGTTATTTCAATTACATAGGCAAAAAAATTAATCAATGCTCATATGTTAGTTAGGTATTGAAAATATAGAGTTTGCATTTTCAATCAGAAATATTACTATTTTCATAAATTTAATTTTTATTTCATGAGAAATTGTCTTATCATTATTATTTCTAGATTGTGTTAATGACACATTTAGATTAGTAATGCAGTAAATATTGTTATTGATTAATATTTTTAAGTCTTTTGATGCAATATTAGGAATATACTTGTAAGCAGCAATAGTTTGTCTTAACAAATTGATTAATCTTAAGGAATCTCATGGTAGTAACACAATAATTAGTTTTTTATTATTACAACAACAAAGCTACTATAAAATCACGTGACTCTACCAGGCAAATGACAAACCAACTACCTTTATTTATAAACTATGTTAAACCACTACTTATGTCTACCTAAGTATAAAGATAAGAAAATAACAAAGCTCATACAAACAAACACAAATGACATTCAGTCTTTACATCAAACCAATACTGGCAAGTTTTTTACATTTTGTACTAATATTATAAAACACTAATGGACAAAGCTTTTCACTAACATTAAATACTGAGGCACTGAATAAGTTTCACCATTGTATATATATTATTAAGATAACTTTCTAATAAATAATAACATTGGATTGGATTAACAATTTGGTTTAAATAAAATTGACATCCAGTTAGTGAAAATGCAATGTTTTCAACAACAATATTTGTTATGAATTTAATACAGAAACTTTAAGGCTTAAACATTACTATTGTGACTAGAAAAACTATAAGTAGCTGGTGTAACACATGTATTCACACAAACTTGTATAGACGGTTTGAAAGAAGAGGGCAAAAGCTTATGAGCTTCTGGCACTGGGGAATAGCTGTGACACACAGCAGTTTCAAAATGTACTGGCTCACTTCTGTCTGTGGGCACACCGTCAAAGCTAGTTTGTTTTGCGGAGTCACCAGTACCACTATCTTTGCACGATGAGTGTTCCGATGTGTTATCAGGGAACATATGAGGGGAATCACTATCACTATGCACTACCTGTGTCATTTTCACACTTTCGGTGGGATAACTTCGCATGGTCCCAGCCATTCGTCTTCGAGTATGGTAAATAATTACCACCCAAATTATAGATGTTCCAACAGCACAGCACACTACTGTAATAATAATTATACCTGTCATATTTTCCTCTTTCACCATAATTGCTACTGGTGGTAATACTTTTAATTCTATGATCTCTTTTTTTGTTCCCAAATTATTGGTTATTTCACATTCATAGTGACCTGCATCACTTGCCTGTGCACCAATAATAATAAGAAGTTGATTATTGCCTGCTAGAAAATGCCGTTCAGAAGTCACAACTGGTGACCCATTTTTAAGCCATTTTAAAACTGGTGGTGGTGAGCCTTGGACCATACACTCCAGAACCACTGGTTCACCACTTGTAACTTCTTTATTTCCCATAACTCTTATGAATGAAGGTTCTTGCAGTACAGTCAGTGTTGCATTAGCTATAATAGTACCAGCAGGGTTTTTTGCAGCACAGCTATAAATTCCCATATCTGTTGGCTTTGCATTTACAATGAAGAATAAATGGTCTGTAGGCATAACATTCATTCTCCTTTCTCTTGCTGCAGGAAAATCGTTTCCACCATCTTTCTTCCAAGAGATCTCCGGAGGTGGGTCACCAGTAGCAGCACAGTTAAGTGTTACAGTCTCTCCAGTTCTTACTGTTACATTAGTGGGTGTTTTAAGAAATCTAGGGAATGTTACAATATTCATTTTTGCTTTTGTAGAATATGTTGTTCCAAATTTGTTGCTCACTATACATTGATACTTTCCAGAATCTGAGTGTGACACATCAGGTATTACAAGAACAGATGTCGCCTGTTGCCCTTTGTTGGTTAATGTTACATTTTCATATACCACAGGATTACTTATATTGTCATTGTTCTTTCTCCACAAGAATGTCATGTTACTAAAAGGGTTTGATGTTGCAGAACATAGTAAATTGGCTGATCGATTTTTAATGGCCAGATGGGATTTAGGATGATTTACTATTTTAGGCTTGGGTGAATCACCACAGTTTTCTTCTTTCAGTTTAGACAGTAAGGTTCCTCTTACTTCAGCTGGGTATGCACATGTAGCGGTGACAAATTTATGTTCCAGTTTATCCTTAATCCATTTTACCATCCATAATATTTTACAATCACATAGCAATGAGGTTGTGTTTAAATGAAGCTTCCGAATGTTAGTCAGAGAATCAAATGCATGTTGTTGTATTGAGGTAATATTATTGCCTCTTAAATCCAATTCATTTACATTTGTAAGGCCTTCAAATGCCCTTGCGCTTATTGATTTAATATGATTTGCTGACAAACTAAATGTTTCTAAATTTTGCAGCTTTGAAAAGGGTCCAGACATATCTTCAACAGTCCATGATATTTTATTATTGTTCAAAAACAAGGATTTTAATTGAACTATATGACTAAAAGCTTCTTGTGAAATAACTGATATATTGTTACTACTCAAATTCAATGTGTGTAACTTTATTAAATGCTGAAAACTTCTGCCTTCAATCTGAATCAAAAAATTATGTGATAAATCCAAAAACTCTAGATTGGTGCATAATTCCCAAGATCCAATATCAATATGTGAAATTAAATTATTTGACAAAGATAGGGTTGTTAGAGATTCAAGTCCATACATCCAACCTTTAGATACACTTTTTATCTTGTTGTGATCTAGTTGCAGTAAGTTAACAGATTTAAATCCCAAAAAAGCACCATCCATAATGTTTTCTATGTTGTTGAATCTTATTTTCAATGTTGTTAAGTTTGATAAACCTTGAAATAGTAGCCCAGTGATAGCATGCAGCTTATTATGATTTAATTCTAAAGTTTTTAAATTGGATTGGTACATAAACAAATGATGAGGTAAAGATGATATAGCATTTTTATTCAATTTTAAAGTGTTAAGATTTGTCAGATTATTCAAAGCTCCATCTTTGATAAGCCTAATGCGATTGCTATTTAAGCTTAAGACTTTAATTGAACAATTGACAGGAAATCGTCCTATATCGATTTCCGTAATACTATTTTTGTTTAGGCTAACTTCTTGCACTTGATCTTGTTCAAGGAAACTTGGAATACTTTGAATAGCATTCTTATCTAGTTTTAATATTCTCAGTGATATTAACTTATCGAAACCTTCCGTTACGCCTTCGTTCAATTTGTTATGACTTAGGTCGAGTTGTTCCACCCACTTAGGAATTCTTGGCACCGTAACCAATTTTTTATCGGAACAGTCAACATACTGTACCAGACAATCGCACTTCTGTGGGCAATCATAGTTTTCAGAGAAAGCAGAGCATCGTAATAATATTAAAATTGATGTCACAACCCACAACAAATGGGAGTTTCCCATTTTTCCGCAGCGAAGCTCGATTCATTGAATGCAAACAATGTTTTGTTGCTTTTATTACATAATTTTGACGAAAACGTGTTCAAAAACTTAGTTTTTCTAAGTATTCACTCAAATACAACAAGGTATTGTATTACATTTTGCCACCAACACACTAACAGACGCACAATAACAACACAACACAATATTTACACCTAATAACTTGGCCGCCATTTTCTATATGCAGGCGGCAGGCAATAGAAAAAGAGTATAGACAACTGAATATAGATTATAGACATCAGTGCATAGAACGTTAATTAGTTAGATCAAAATTTGTTGAAAAGTTTTTAAAGTATTTAACAAAAAGCTCAAAGATTTCTTGTGCTTTTTTTAACTTATATATTATTATTTTTTTATTTAATACGATTATGTACGATTGATGTTTATATTGTAGTACAAATATGTAATTTTTTTATAAATTAATTGTAGCATGCTTTAAGCAGGATTCTCATCATCCTCTCTTTTGCCCATCACACAACAATTATTATTCTGATGATAAGACATGAAAAATACTTCATCAGATTAATTTTCCTGGAGCTGTATTCTCCTGATAATTGCCAGATGTGTAACCTTCAATTGTAAGATAATATGATCATCCCTGCTGTGTATAGTTGATAGAAATTATAAATAATATGCCATGTATGGATTATACTCAATACTTGATATTTGGCAAAGGGGAAGAAAGTCACCAGCAAGAACCAAATATCTACAAACTGTTTACAATTATAGAAATATTAAAATTATCACTTAATTGGTTAAAGAAAAAAATATCAATTAGAGATCTTAAAATAGTGTAAAAGCAATAAAAAAAATCTGCATTTGGTCACTGTTACATTGACTTTTAATTGATATTCCTGGCTTAGGTCTGAATATGTTACGACTCGAAGGTAATCCAAATGAACAATTAAATAGTAAAGGAACCTCACAAAGGAAAATTACATAGCAAAAGAACTTACATAAGCCATAACAGTTGTTGATCTGAAACAAAATAATTTGTATTATAATAAACAAACAAGAGAATAAATTGAATAGAGGGGCATAAATACACAAGAATCCAGGACAGTCAGGTGCAGTACCTATGTTGGATTACCAAATCAAACATTTTGGCAAGACATTTTTAAAAATTCTCACCAACCTTTATAAAATATGAAACTAGATAGGCCAATAAACATAAGTGTTGATTAAACCAATACTTAAATAGAATAATAGATTTGTAACTGTAATATTAGGTAAATGAGACAAACAACACAAAGTTTTTAATGTCATTGTATGGAAAAGGTTATCAGAATTTTGCTAATTAAACAAAAAACCATTTTTGAAAAAAAAAAAGTTTGTTTACCTTTAATATTTATTATGTAGGGAATGATTTGTTGATGCTATTGAAATCAATATTATCTGTAAGATGAACAAGTTTTGAGATAGTAATTCAATAGGAAGCTCGTTAACAATATTAGTAGGACCACTATATAAAATGTAGAAATAATAATTGATAAGTTACTAATAAGAACTGTTTTAAATTTTTCACTATCGATATTTCTTTAAATGAACTACTAGAATACCTTTTTTAATTAATATTGAACATATGTGTTAAAACATTGTGTATATATCTTAATCAGTATAATAAATTATCTAAAATATTGTATATTTAATTACTTCCGAATTCAATATTTTATAAGTTAGTCTAGTGTTAAACAGACAGCATCCGACACTTCAATGAGATCACAGATTGTCACTTGTCAGATTAGTTATTATTTTATCAAAAACAATACAGATAAAGCAATTAGTTCTTTGAATTATTACAATCACAAATATATTTGCATGATCTCTTAAACGACAATCTGTAACATTGGTGGCAATTCTGATGTACACTCTCTAAACTAAAAATATCGTAATTTAGTTTTGCCTTAATGCTATCAATTTTGAAATATAGAGAATATATTACGAACCAGTATCCTTCCACCCAAATGAAACTCAAGATACTTTAGTTGAACTGAATTCTGCCTTAAAAAAAAATTCAAACATGGTCTGACCATAATCCATAATTTATGACATTAAGTATTAAAAAATCACTAAAAAAGTTAATTAAACTTTGCCTTAAACTTATTTATTACACCTATTACATAAGTAAAAGAATCACAAAACCTAAACAGCGTGTATATTCTAAAACCACGCGCCCGAGTGCCAAAGTACATGGAGTGCAAAATGTACTTGCACGTTTTTGTTGGGTGTTCCTACGCTACAAAAAACTTAAAATAATTTCTTTGTACAACCTTGAACTTGATAGTTAGGGTAACTTTCCCTAAATTTATATTGCTTAAACTATATTTTTGTTTATCTTTTTCTAGCATGCGCCAGCGCGCCGTATCAAAAGGGGCCGCATAATATCTATGTTGGCAAAGGCACCCGCAATTGCTGAACGGTTTCCCTATTAGCATTATTTATATATTATATAATTTGTATTTATAGTGAAAAATATATTGTATATTACTAAGACAGAGTAGTTAGAGCCTCGAGGTAATTTTACCTGCATCATTCTCCATAGACATAATATCTTTAATTTATTATTGTTGGTAATACAGTTTTTTCATGAAAAATATGTTTATCGTGTTTGTGAGTTGTCATAAGTCATTTGAGTTTTGATCATTTGTGTTTGATTAGAAATTACATTTGTCTTATGAAAATTGATGAAGTAAATGTTATATTGAAACTAAATATTTTCTTTCAAATCAGACCTTTAGTTCATTAGTCTTAAAATTAACTGAACAGACAAATTTATTTGAAGTACTTGAGTTTACTTTTAATCACATTATTATAATGGACACGTACGAAAGTGTGTTGCTGGTTAAAAATGAAGTTTTCGTTTTTAAAATACCCCCAAAAACAACTAACAGAGGATACAGGTACGGCGTATTGGGTAATAGATTTTTTGGGTTTGGTTTACTTATTCTGAATAATCTCATTGTTGCCAATCAATATTATAGGGCAGCTGATTGGAATTTACAAGAACCCCAATGGACGGGGCGTATGCGTTTAGTTGCAAAAGGCGACGAGTTAATAATGAAGCTAGAAGATAAAGCATCTGGTGAATTATTTGCTAAATGCCCAATTGATAAATATCCTGGCGTCGCACTTGAGGCTGTCACAGATAGTTCACGATATTTCGTTGCCCGAATACAGGATGATAATGGTAAGTTAATTTTTAATGACAAATTGAATCATCATTTAATACTTCTACAATTGTAAATCATACTTTTTAAATTTTTTGATTATAAATGCTTATAAAATTTGTAGATATTTTAATAAAAATGTTTTGTATGTTAATTCATCCATTTTTCATTATTCATTCTTAACTCATCCAAAATTAAATATTATCTTGTACTATATACTTATACCAATATAACCATGCTATAACTATATTATTTTTATAAAATTTTCCGTTTAGGAAGAAGTGCCTACATTGGCCTTGGTTTTGGTGATAGGTCAGATTCTTTTGACCTTAATGTGGCACTGCAAGATCACTTTAAATATATAAGAAAAGGTCAAGAAACTGAAGAAGGATCTCAGCAACAACTAGACTTGAGTTTCAAAGAAGGTGAAACAATCAAGATAAATATGAAGATAACGGTAATAAAGTTTTGTTAATAATTAATAAAGCTGAAAACTTATTTCTTAGTATTTGCTTTACTGGTTTCAATGTGTGACAATTTACACTGACTCATATCCACAAATATGAGTATATTCACAATAGATTTTTATTTGTATGTGTGGAATTTGATACTTGCTTAAATGATGAAAAATTGTCCAAAATACAAAAATGTAAGGTGAAATGTTTCAGCAACAGTACTTTTACTTTCATGTAGTTTTCTATTCATGAAAACTTTTAAAAAGACATTCATAATTCTGAATTTGTAAATAATTCTAAGGAAATCTCTTGTTTTCAGAAAAAAGATGGTAGTGAGGCCAGCAGACCTCGGCGCACTGGTGGTGGGGCTGTAGGTTTACTGCCACCTCCACCTGGTGGCTCCAAACTTCCTCCACCACCCTCACCCCAACATGTCCCAACACCCTCTGCAGGTGCCAACACAGAATGGGGAGACTTTAACTCGGCAGGGTATGTTATTACAATATGTTGATTAATTTTCCTGCTTTGAAGTGGGGCTTAGAATTAAATTATTTATTTCTTTTGAAAGCATTCATATTCAATAATACAAAATACTCATTCGCCTTTGACTATGTATCTAATGATATATAATTTGGCATATTAATGTCACCAAATGCCTAGAATGTGTCAAATTTTCAGGATATTAAAGTTTTGTATACAATTAATCAATTAATTAATTTTATCAGTACCTACCTCTTAATTAAACAACAGGAATTTTCTCAATAATTGACCCGTAATTGTTAAAATTTGTGCAGCCTTGCCATACTATAATGGTAAATTTAATTAGATTCAATTTCATTAAATACTTCTTTGAGTACAACCAAATTAATATGCCTGATACATGATGCATATAGCATGCCTTCCATTTCCCAATTGGCTTTCATAGACTAGGACTGTGCCCTGAAGATTTTATATATTTTTTTAGCCTTCCTGGTGACCAAATAGTCACTAAAATGATAAGAAGTTAATAATATAATTAAAGTTAATATGATAATATATGTTTCGCCATTTACCAGATTGTTTATATATTCAACTTATTATTCATGTTATATTGTTACAGTGCCACAAGCCAAAAGCCAACAACACCTGCTAATCAACAGAACTGGGTACAATTTTGAAACTGTCAAACAATTCTGTAAAGTATATGGTTGCAATGCACAATACTTACATAAATTATTTAATATATTTTAAGGTTATCTGCTTTGTAAATCAGATTTCCTTTAAGCAGCAACTTATTATGGTGAAATTTATTTTACAATGTTATTCATTAAAACACTAGACTCCTATTTATTAAGAAGATAGAATGAGACAAAAGTTAAAATGAGACTTCAGTACTTTTCCATAATTTTTATTATGAAGTTAATTGAATGAATACAAGATGTTCAAAGCCCACAGGCTCATACCGATGTAGATTTTAAAAAGTTCAGTAAATGTTGATAGTCTGAACATTTCACTCTATAACTGTGAAAATATCTCTTTCTGAATATCATGAATGAAGGATTCGCAATTTATTGGATAATGTTTTTTTATATCAAACATTATCATTATCACTCATATCAATGCAAAGATGTATATTTGCTATGTTTTTCTGATGAAAATGGCATTTAAAGAGCTTGAAAAAAAGTGTGGTTAATGTTATTTTAATTCCGAACTATTCAACATGTGCAGGAATCTATGAAATATGCACCATGACAGCTTTTAAGTTATATATGTTTAATTATGTTGTTCTGACCTGAATAGTTTATAACATAACGTAACTGAAAGCTTGCCAAATTCATATTGCAGTTATTTATTAAATATTTTTTGTAGAGATAAATATGCTTATGAAAATTACTTTCACACTTCGACACTAACATTACTACTTATAAGTTGTTAAGTTGATAAGTAAATATTATTTCTTTATTGCTCTAAATACTGCTTTAAATCGAAATATTCGCATAAATGTCATGAGTTTGAGAAACGATCGATCTGTTTACTGCAGTTCATCCCGATATAAGAAAAGACCGCCATTTTTTTTGATGTTGGTATTGACAGTTGACAGTACGTTTATGTGTCACATCTCTCACTCGTTTCAAAATGAAGTGTGAAAATAATATATCTATTTAATTCTTCTGGTGAAGAACGTTAGGTTTAATTTTGTGTACATATGTACCTATAAATATTTGTCTGTATATTGTGTATTACTTATAATTTTACCATAACATATTATCGGCAAATATATATTAGGGACACTTTTGTACAAGTTTAATTCAAAAATTTTAAATAAATCTATCGAAAATTATTACGTGTAATTAAATTAATGTAAGTAGTTTGCGTAGAATATAGAATTTCTGTAGGGTTCAATAAATCGTTGCTACTCATGAGATATCAGTTAAGTAAAATAAACTATGTATTATAAACGATCTTTATTTTCATACATAAAGAATTTGGTGTTCTACGTAATGTTTGATGGTGTACAAAATAAATGATCAGTTGATACAGGCATTTTTATTTCCGTCATTTTACGTCACACGTCGTATTAATAGAATCAGGCGTTAGTTTGCGGAAGTCTATAGTACAAAACTCTAATAGACCAATCTACCAACAACACTCCGCGAAAAAATCTGCAAACACTCGACGCACGTTTCGCCCCGACAACGTAGCATCATTAGGATGTTTGAAGATCGTTCTATACGTCTCAATCAAACTATTGAATTATATATACGATGACAAGTAAATTTAATTTACTTTAAGAATTCGTTGTCTAATATTTATTCGGTACTAATAACTACGTTCCTCGTGAATAGACTGCCTTGGATTAATTGCGTAAAATCCCGTTAAGCATTGCAAACATGAAACTAGAAAGTACTAACAGAATTTAATGGTGAGTAATAATAGATCATTCTAGTGTTTAATTTCCACCCACTTCATATGCAGTAAAAATAAGTATAAAATATGATTTGTGTAACCGTAAAATTATATCGATTGCCTATTTGTAGGAATGCTATGTAACGGTAATTATTTTCTTTATACATATGGCTAAAAATTGCTTGGACGACGCTGTGCCTACCATACATGAAATCGTTGAAATAATTATTGATCATTGCCATAGCACACAGATCTGCTATTGCTGTTAAACTTTGTAATTAGTATTATAAAGGCATTTGAAAATACTTTTGCATCGTTTTTCTGTATACGAAATATAAAATAAATTCGCGGCTATATCAGTTCAGGAGTTGTAATAATTCTGATGTGATGTAAACTAAATATATAACATATTATAAGTCTGTTTTTGTTGCAAAGAATATTGAGGCGACCCAAGGATGGCGACATAGGAATTCCATTAGCAGAATCAGAAGCGGGGAAAGCTAAACGTGCTTCTTGAATTTTAATGCATACTTATTTTGTTAATACTTCTTAGATAATAACTATGCCATACTAATTATATATTTAAGTTAATGTTTAAGATATATTTCTTTACGGTAGGAATAAACACTAAGTTTTCGTTAACACAGCAGATTGTGATAATCGGTTGCATAAATTAATTTATTTAAAATAAGAGCTTCAAGCAATTTATTAGTCTCCGAACAATGATATAACAGTATGTAGTATGGCTGTCTGTGACGCTACAAGATTATTCTTAGGACCTATGGAATGACTTTAAACGCGCCCGCAGGACATATGTATAGTTATGGAAATATAGGTAGTAGTAATGTTAATATTTATAGCCCGGCCAGGGGATTGGGCGACAGGGTCCACCTATGCAGCGGCGCTAATTGTGAAATCGCCTAGGCTGCGGTCTACCGTAGTTTTAAGGGCTGTGTATCTCTCGATGTTAGGCTGATTTTTTTTCATGACAGTTTTCGTGTCTTGGTATGAATATTCGAACATAAGTAAAGAATTTTTATATAATCCATGGAAAATCTCTTTGTAATCAGTGGATACATTCAGAACTAAGTAAGTGGTATCGCCTGCCATGAGTGTGGGCCATAATCACAACTGCCCAGAACAGGTTTCGCCTAGAAAGAAAGAAAGAAGAGTCTTTTAGACAAATAGGAAATTAGTAGTATGTACATATAAATTTACCCAGGTTTTTACGGTTATTTTTTTAAGGTACGTGTAAATGTGACTCAGTCTAAAGTCGACGAATGCACTATGCACGTAGAAGTCATTTCCTCTCCCGGTAATAAATGGTATTCTCAGGTCAGATTCTAGTTCAGTCACGGTATTTACAAAGTATCTTATGAAATACTTAGGCAATGTTACTGTTTTTAGAATAATTATAATATTTATAACTTTAATAATAGGTATGGTAATTATTTACTGTACCTTAATACATTTTACAACAAAACCAAGCCATATGTATCACCCGAACCGGACCTTATCTTAATCTTATCTCTAAGATCCTAATTGTAATGTACCTTTATATAATTAAACTTATTTATCCCGGAGTAATTAAAATGCGTGCGTGCACATGCGTTTAAATCCATCACATTTCAACATGCTGATATTAAAAAAATATTTGTTCAGCATTTAAGGCAATAGAACTTGCTTTACTTTTTCCCTGTGCCTTAATACAAAACTTATAATTAGTGCTGAACTAAATAGACTCCAGAAGTATAACTTAAGCCGGGAGCCAAGGCATATTAAACATTATTAAATGAGATTTATCGTAGGCAAAATTTTAATCATAGCTCTCTGAAGACGGCCCCTTTATGGCATTAACATAATTCAATTCTGACTAAACAATGTTGAAGATAACTCATTTATTCAGACAAATGAAATACATGTTCAAGTAGATATAAAACAGAAAGAGACAAAAGAGAACTTTGGCGATGAGAGTGTAGTAATATTTGAGAAAAAATAAATCGGTAATAGGTACTAAAATAAACATTTTCTTATTTTTGGGGGAAGGTTTCTGTAACTTAAAAGACTAGTCGACTCAGGCTTGAAGTGTCACTGGTAGTGTTGGGTGATGAACAGTCGACAGAACTTCGTTAGGTATGAGGGTATGATGTTATCTTCCGATTACAAATGTCACTACAAACAACGTCCCGTATTTATTAAGTATCGGATGAAACAGATTTAGTAAAATTCAACAAAGATAGACCAAATCTACTAACACAACACACGATTGTGTTGCATAAAGCTTTGTATTTAATTTGCATCGCTGTAATTCCGCTGTCGCTCGCCGCTAAAGCATGTTTTATGACGAGTGTAATTTCATCTCTCTGTTTGTCATATTTTATACTTGGATGTTCTTTGTTGTTTCTTAACGAGGAGTTCGCTGCAGCTCATCAGTCACCAGTCTCCAATACACACAGATACTAGAAATATATTAGTAAACACATGGGATCCAATTATATCTAAACTAAAATCTCATGAAAAATAATTCGGGAAAATGGCACCGTGAGCCAGATTTGTAAAAATCCTCTGGTTTTAGTCGATATCAACACCGGGGCAATAAATACATATAACACATAAACCTCTGCAGCTGCGATACTTATTTTGACAATTAACACCTTTTGTCTTCAATCTACCGTGAGCGCGCACGCTGTAAAGCACGCGAAACGTCGGAAAAAATTTAAAATAATGTAATATATTTACATTTTGTAAAATACGTAACTGAATCCGTTAACAAAGTGTTTTTATTTAAATGAGTAATAGTTATGTTAATAAAAGACAATATAATGTATTAGTATTTCAGTCTCTAAAATGATTATTCATCATTAAGTATTGACTAGGTTGTAGAGGACTTCGAGAGCGCTGGTTTCGAGCGAGAAACGAAATGCCGGTCGTATGAATTAATATAGCTGTGCAAGGCTTACTACCTAGTCCTACCTAGGTTCTGTAGTGCGTCCAGGATGCTTACGGAGCGATGATTTCCATATCATTCGTCGAAAAGTACCAATGGTATCCTGGATTTATTGTTATCAAAGAGTGACATCCAAAAAACGATTTTGTTCTGTTCCTGCAGCACCGTAATTTATATTATTAATTTTATCTAACATAGTACTTACGTCTAAAATAATAAAAATAAAATACCTTTAGTAGAAATGCGTATCTATTGTATATTATTTTTTATACGTTCATTATTGTAGTCTATTCATAATAAAATCATGGCGCTAGTATTCAATTTCTCGATTGAATAATTTTCCAAATATAGACTAACTTGAAGTTTCTAGTGATCATAACTGATAACGTTTATCTTAGTACAATGTTATGTTAAGTTTGCAAAGTACATACTAGAACTATAGTTGTTGAGTACGAATTGCGTCAAGTCTTGCCTCACATTTGTCTTCAACTCCCGGCGGCGTCTTTTAATAAAACTTTTATATCATTAATTTACTGTAACAGTAGAGGTGAAAAGTACCATAATATAAATATTAAATCCATCGAATATTTATAATTTATAGAAAACCATTATAAATAACATGTTTTATTCTAAACAGTGAAACAAGATTTCAGCATTTGGAAATGTAAACGTATCAAATTTATGTTTACATATTTATTTCAGATTCATCCAAAGATTACATTCCTCCCTTTTATAATTTGAATGGTAACGGTCTTGATCTTGATCAGATCATCAGAAAGATTACTGTACGCGATCTCATGATTCATTTGCGCAGACATCAACTAACTTGTAGATCTTAGAAATACAACTCTGATATAATATGTCAGAGTAGCGGAGAGATTCATCCGTAGAATTCCATTCATTTGACAAGTGGTTGTGAATGTAAATTCAGATTCATTGATGTTTATATGAAATAATCATGTCTCTTTGATTCATACAATCTTAAGCATTCTGTTTTAGCAAGAGTACTCTCAAATTGTTTTAAAGAGATGACACAGATCAGTTTTTTTACAATATCTATTGTACACTATATAAATCCAAACAACTAACTCGTAAGTAGTCACAAAACGAATGATTATCTCTACGAGTACGTACGCCTTTTCACACGGCTGGATCCTTTATCAATGTCAATTTTTCTATCCCAAAATGCGGTTTACATCCACGGTAACTTGATTCGGGTAGATTTTGTGTAGTATTATTAGTGTCGTATTACGAATTTATCGTCTCTTTATTTAAACGGGTCTGAAAATAATATTCACATTTAAATAAAAGGTAATAAAACGCCGTCTGTTGCTGAATAGCATCCAAAACGTTATAATTGGTATAAATAATAGTAATAATAAACCGCACTTTACTCTGTTATAAAGCATTTTATGGAAACTAAAATGTTGTTTGGAATTTTTACTACAATGAAAATTCGAAATGCAACAAGATTTCGGATAAGTATAATTATGATATGATGTCTTCATGGTTATGATGGTATCGTATAAATGCAAGGATTGAAGTTGAAATGACTGAAATTTTTTAATCCAACATTTTATTGTATACTCCTGATAGGTATGAAAAAAATACCACCTGTTTTATTACTTTCTGTAGGCTCATAACTGGCGGAGGAGAAGTGCTTTTGTGCGCGATGTTCCTCTTTAGATTTAGATTAGTGTTGATGTAATAATTATATAAAAGTAGGTTTTTTTTGTTATGATTGATTGAACATAATTTGGAAATATATGAAATATATTTATTAAATTAAATAAACCGATGTAATACATTTTGGCTTTGGGACGTGACAGTAGTACCCTCCTCCCCCACTGGTGAAATAAACCGTGAAAGAGATTATTTTACAATCGGAATCAATCCACCCTCTGGGTCTCCTGGAGTCCAATCGTAGCCCTCGCGGTGGAGAAATCTCCTCTGGGCGTCCTATATTGCTTATTGTTCCAGCACCCAGTGCAAGATCAGGTCCACTGGAGGGGCAAAGCACCACACTCACACCTTGGTCATCTGAAATCACTACACAGGTTGGTTATTGTGCAAATATATATTTTTTTACTGTTTAATGAAAAATTGAGTTTTTGAGCTCCTTGTCTTGTGTAGACAATAAAGGCACTATTTAAATTAGTAAAAAAAATATCTTATACTTAAAACGTCTAATATTAATAAATATTGTTTGCATGAGGTATAAATCGGCTTGTTTAAAATGCGCTCGAGTAATTTAGTAACGTAGCGAACACGGTTCAACGTTGCATCGGGGGAAAATTGCATTTCACGCCTCGTAGGGCGTAGCTGCGTAGCTGTCGCGCCCGTTGGGAGGGCTAACGAGTAAATACTAAATTGTCGTTTAGCTACGAAAGTACTACGTCCAATAAATAACATTTGTACGTCATCTATCTTAATATATATAAATCTCCTGTCACGATGGTTGTCCGCGATGGACTCCTAAACTACTTAACCGATTTTCAATTAAATTGGCACACCGTGTGCAGTCTGGTCCAACTTAGATAAAAGAGATAGGATAACTTAGATCTTTAATTATAGTCGTAATTTTATTGTATTGCAAATTATTTGTCTATAATTAATTGACAGTCACAATTATCTGTTAACTCCAAAAGATTCTAATAGATGTCGATACCCTTCAACTGGACTGATTAAGTAATCAATAGATGGCACTGCTATGGTAAACGGACAAACGTGTCATGTAGAGATTAATTAATTAACGTAAATTTAAACAATAAAAGTATAAAGGATACTTTCGATTATAAACATATCCTCGCACACTTAAAGCTTAGCATTACTTTTGCTGAACTAAAAAAAATATTCCTAGAAATCACATTTATAGCAAAAGAATGTTTGCCGGGTCAGCTAGTACAATATCAGGAATTACTGAGGGAATTATCTTACCATTTTTAGAAACAGACAAACATCGTTATATTACCTTCTATATCAAGTATAATATTATAAATTTAAAATTATATGCGCGGCTATTTTAGTAATTGTAGGTTCTAGCAACTAGGTTGGGAATGAACTAGTATTAGTATATGTGCCAATCAAACTATCCTAGATAAATACGTACTCAACCAATAACGCTAGTATTCAAAGGTAATTAAATTAAAAAAAAAAAGGTACGGAATTAAAAAATAAAACATATATTTTCTCAATTCGTATTCCTATATGTATATTATTAGTTATTTAATTTTATCACTAATTTTAACTATTTTAATTCATTAATAATTACAAGATGTTCATCGTAATTTTTGCGAACCGTTCTGGTTCAAAGAAGCTATACAGTGTCTAAAGTCACTATCAGATAATCTCTGGGCGTTTGACAAAATTAGAGTTAAGTCACTTTCGAGTTCATCAAAATTATTAAAGGCATCTTTTCGTGTATTGTTCAAATTCTCGATTTGTATGGAAAATGTCGCAATGCAAGTTATCTGGTATATTTTATGAGGAATCTAATTATAACTCGTTTTACTGCAATTATATTTTCCGAAACCACTTTAAAGTTGTTTATTTACTAAAAGTTTTAATCTCATTTCGCTATCTGTCCGTACAAATGTACAAATGTACAAAATGTACTGTCTGGCAAACACCAGTGGGGAGATGAAATCCGTCATGTTTATGTGAGTAGGACACGACTCGAGCTTAATCCCTCAATCCGTTAAATACGAAATCACGCAGAGGAATGCATTCCTACAATTTTTATCGACTATGGACACCCAACTGACCGATGGTTATAGTTTTTGTGTTCTAAAACTTATTTTAACTGTTTTCCCAATAGCAAAATAAAATCATTGTGTTTACAGTCCTTATCTATTGACCTTAAATATTAGTTACAGACAATTTGACAAAGAAAGAACAATACTACAGATAAGGGAAAGATAATCATACCAAAATAGGCATAAAAAATTTAGGCCATTTACATTATAATAAATGAAGAAGTATGTGTTTTGTTTAAACGTAAAGCTTACGCGTAAACATGTCGAACCCTATCCTAAAACTTATCGTCTGGCAGCGCAGGCAGGCACACAATTATGCCGTATTTATACAGTTTAAAAACTTTGATTTTGATGGGTGACGAGCGATCATATTACTTTAGGCCGCACATGCTTGCTCTGGGTCTATATCGAGATTATCGAGGTTTGTAGTCAACATAACAAGCTATTTAATGTTCTAACCCTAATTTTAATTAATTTTAATAGTAGGCGAGATCTACTTTTACTGCCAACAAGTTGTACAATATATTTATCTAGAAATTGTATTACATTTAAAATCAGAATAAAATTATCTAAAGTTAAAAAAACCCGAATCAAAGTTTGTAGCTAACTTAACTAATAATTTTATACATAACCGTATGAAAACTACGGCGCCAGACGGCGGAAGGTAGGACGACCTCCCACTAGGTGGATAGATGACCTGGTGCGGTTTGAGGGAAAGCGCTGGATACAGTGCAGGGAACCGGTCTTACTGGAAATCTAGGGGATAGGCCTATGTCCAGCAGTGGACGTCGACAGGCTGAGACGACAACAACGTATGAAAAGTAAAATTAAACAGAGAGATGCACCATAAAGAGAGCAATAACTGATGGATTTTATATTAAAAGTACCACAAAATACTAGACGGCAAACTCACTTGGATCTTTTAAAGGAACTTTTCTACGCGAAGTGCCGCGTCTAGCAATAATATAGTTATGATTAAAATATTTCTAGACGCAATATCAAAAGTTAGATCTTCAATTCGCAATATTAAAGGCGCCTGAGAGAAGTTTTTCTGTAGTAACGCGAGTGAGTTATCTGATCTTAGGGTTGAAGAAAATAGTTTATGAATTAAACAGTCGAAATTACTAAACAAGTATTTTTTGTTCTTTTTATATAAAGATATTATTAAAATTAAACACTAGTTTAATTCTAGGACTACCTAGAATCGAATTTTTTTAATTCACCATAGTACATTTTATGAATGATAATGTTCAGTTGATGTTAAGTAATTCTTAATAATATTAGACGCTTTACATTTACCCTGAATCTTGAGATTTGAGTTGGGTGACGTATCGGCTTTCTTTCTAACATTTCAATTCATTATTATTAATTCTGCGACAGATAGCTCCTCAAATGTCAACACCGGGTCGCAAGTGTACAATTTATGAACAATTCAAATCGATCCAGCGTTTTTATTAAATAATTATGAAAATATTTTGAGTAGGGACTTTAAACAAGTTTGTATTTTCTCAAATTCATATACGTTTTAATTGCGCCGCGGAAGCCCCTCTTAAGACTCTCTTAGAAATATCCTTTATTTTATTTTTCATAGATGGTGTATAAATAGAATTCGTAAAAAATATTTATGAATAACCCAATTTACACATTTACTCCGTCTATAGTTACGAGCTATTGTTTACACGTTTAGGCCTAACTTCAATTAAATTTGACGCCTCTGCAAGCCGCATACATGGCATGGCAGACATCCATTTGTATCGCCGCTAAACTAAACTACTTACTTGCGTTCAAGAGTAAATAATTTTATCATAGATTAAAGACTTTCACTTAATCAGTAGTTAATTAAATTTGCAAATGAAAAGGTAAATTTCTTGAATTCGGTGTTTTTCAAGGTTTGTTTACGAAATAGGAATATCATTTAGAAAGATGTAAAAATGTACTTTGTATTTTAACGTTGATCCTGTTGATCCGATTGTTTAATGTGGCGTTGTTTACAAATATCAAAAGCGTCCACTCTTATTTTCAACTAAACGCTATTTTAGTACATATTATGAACTTAGAAATGAGAACAATTATTTCTTAACGAACAAAAGCTTTTCTAAGTGTTTTATTTTTAGATGCGATTCCTTTATTTTATACGATAGAGTGTGATCTCAACGCTGTTTTCAATTCAAGTAAAACTATGCTCAGTTTAAGTAAATAGTAGGTATTACTAAGTATTCATATACCAAAAATTATATTCATATTTTCATTATCCCTATTGGTCTTAATCTTACATTAAAGATTTTTTAAATTTTATAGTATGAAAGAAATAAAACTGTGTATTTTGGTCGTATATAATATTGTAGAATCTAGGTAATTATACTAGTTGAACAGTGATATCAGGATAGAACTACTTCCGCCCATTTTCAGAGGAAGAATTTAGGCTATGTATGCACGGGTCTCGTAAAATATCTCATATTTTGTGTGTTGTGTTCTTTGAACTGTTACGTTCTACGAAATAATGTCTAAGAGAATGATATTACTTACTTTACTTTGTCATGATTTATATATAAGTATATGCACCTTTATAATTATTATTGATAATTAAGTGTCATGATTTTGTTAAAATTGTGGGAAGTTATAAAAATCAACATGGAAACACCGGCAATGTGCTGCCTAGCTGATGTCACGCCCCACCATATTCAGTGGGAGTTTGGTGGGGATTAGTCAAGGACCCGGCTGCGCCCGGGCGGGGACATTCATTCTGGTGCGAGACGCGGGTGAAGATAGATGCGGTCTAAGGTCTATGACGGTTTGCTGTGTGTGTGATTTAAATAAGTGTAATAACCAAGGTGTACTTGTAACAGTTTAATAGTGGTTAAATGATAAAATGATTTCCTGCAGTTTTCGTTATATAAGCCTAATTATGTTTTTTATGAGCGCCTACAGTAATTTTATTATTATGTACTTAAATTTAATTATAACATGATACATATTTACTACTTTTAAAGTAAATAGTACATGTAAACCATTATAAATTATATGTATTAAACATATTAAAACAACGTTTATAAACACCAAATTGTCTTTATTGAAATTTTATTACTTAATTTGTACTACTAGAGAAAACAAATTTTATATACAAAAAATATTAAAAGATATGCGATTGTTACCGCTTATAAATATATTTTAAACACACCACGTTATTTATAAAACTGAATAGTCTGTTTGAGTGTCGATGATATGCTATAGTTAACACAGACATATTTAAGTTTTATGAATATGTGTTTTTACACGTCAGAGAAATAATCAAGAATTTAGGCACTATATAACCTTTAATATTTTCTCAACATATCACATTCATTGACTCTATATTAGAGGTTCTATACATAGATAAACCATTTACTCTAGTAAGCGTTTCACTCTTAAAGATAATGGAAGTTTACAAACGATTTCATTTGTGAATACAAAAACAATTTGTTGACATTTTAGACTCAAAAATATACAGAATACCCAAGTCGGATATAAATATTAATTGTTTTAATTGCATATGCAATATTTCCAATTTGACAAATCACAACCGATGAAACTGCACGATTGTAGAAGTGTTATTTTGAAAATAGTTACGGTAGGAAGACTTAATTCATATTTGGCATATAATACTGAATAGTTAGGAGACATGCTAAGTCGAATGCTAAACACATTGTAAATGACTATTTGAACTGTCTCTGAAAAAAACTTATATCTCCACACACACATATTTGAAAGACATTTTAATTACATGTAAAAATATATCTTTCACTAAAATAACTTCAGAGACAAGGTAAAAGTGTTTCTTTTAATAAAAAAAAATTGTCTATCATAACTCCGTTCAAAAAGTATAGAATAATAAACTTCTATATACATAAATAACCTTAACAATGACTAGACAAACTTTTGATAACACCTGATATGTACATTACAAAATGATATTAAATATCGTTCGATATTCAAGAACAATAAAACAGAAATAACACTGAGACTTGAATTATACTAATGAGCATACTGGAATAAATATCACTTAAGAGTTATTATTTTTAAGACTGTATGTGCTCTGATTGGCCGCCTTTGTCGGGAGCAGACGTTCAGTTGCTTCGCTTATATCACTAGCGGAATATCGGTTCCGCTTTATGACAGTTTTAGAGTCTTTGTCGGACTTTCTTGCCTCTGGCACATTGAATTTGACACTGGTGGGGCTAGCGCAGGATTCCACGGTGCTGGACGGAGACTGGCTACCGTTTTCTGATTCCGCTATCTGTTCCAGTCCGCTTGGACGTCTACCATGGTCGTAGTATGGAACGGATGGCGTCATAACTGGTGTCAGGTTCGCCATAGGATCCAAGCCCAGGAGGAGCATGACGGTGGCCGGATGTTCCATGATATATTGCGTCACACAGTTTAAGAAAGGATCTGTTTGTGTGCTACGGTTTATTTTCGGCCGTTCCGGGGTGTTTGGCCTCTCCTGCTGTAAATGCAATTTTATAACGATAATTTATTAATAATCTCACCAATGATAAACTCTGTAAGCCTTTGTCTGTGTATATGTCCGTATATATATATATTTAATAAAACTTGGTAAGCAGGAAACTGATACTAAATTGAATCTATCGGCTTTTAACATAGGCTCATATATATTTACTAGTCTACTGCACGAGTTTCTCCGTTAACGCTTGTGAAAGAAACCGTGGGGAAGACCTAGTGATCATTTGCATATAAATATCTTGTTACCAAATATGATTTTTTTTTTTTGTTATAGGATAGCTAATAGGTATAAACCAAGAAGAATATTACTTTTATTTAATAATAATACTCTATTAACAAGGAATGCACTATACAATAGAATCCTGCCATCTCAGCAAGGTACCTGCGTTTGTGAAGCTAGTTCTTCCCTTGGATTTCATGACAGAATCCAGTGTCACGAAATCGAATGTATTAAAAAAACTTATAAAAAAATAAAACGTAAATAAAATTAATTATGTAAAATAAAAGGCACCACACACAGTAACGTACACCTTTGTAGCAGCATTTATTTGTGTATTTCAAAACTCTATAGTTCGATACAGCATAGATAAATGAAAGCATAAAGAAATCTTTTAATCTTATCAAAGCGATACCTGATCCCAGCAAAATACGTCGGGCGGATGACTGCAGCTACGAGCGAGCTGGTTCGGAGGCGCATTCCACTGCAAGTTGGGGTTGGAATGAGCTGCGTGCCACACGGGCCCAGTCATTTCCTGAAGAGCCTGGATTGCGTTTCGAACCTGCGTAAAGGTGTCGTCCTAGTGTAATTACCGACTAACAACGCGATTCGTCATAATCCAATCAATGTTTTCCATACCGTGTTTTGATTGTGATTAGTAAAAGACGAGATATCTCTATACGTATCCGAATTAATAAAATGTTTAAAGAAAAACACTTTATATTATAAATTATATTTTTTTTCGGTAGACCTACCGTTGACGCACACTGTAAAGTACGCGAAACGTCGGGAAAATTTGAGATAATGTAGAATAAATTTTGTAAGAATACATAGCTTAATCCGTTAATAAAGTTTCTTTGAATGAGTAATAGTTACGTCAGTAAAATACAATATTATAAAAAAATGTTTTGTTGGATAGACATATTCGTTCTTGTCTAATCGAACCGAACTGTCGTATAGAGGATTCGATTAACATATATGTGATGAGCAAAACTGTATATTTATAAAAGTATGATACAAACACGACTTTACGCAGGCTAGCCAACCGTGTAAGAAATATCAAATATATGGAATAGTTTTTGTACCGATTTCATTGTTCAATACGCTGAGTTATTATGTCTGTGTTTACCTCCATGCTGAGAGCGGCGACGTCATGATGCAAACTCGACACCTGTGTATCAAGTCTCTCTACAGACGAGCGTATTTCTAAATTTAAACCCTCCAAAGAATCGGCTCTCGTCATCTTCGGCGTTGCTACGGAACGTTGTCGCTCAATTCTTTCACGCAATTCCCTATGCGATAATCGAGCTTGTCCATCCGATCTGAAATATTTTAAATGATTTATAATGTTTGACAATTTACACATGTATATAATGTCTGTGGTGGTTGTATCGTTGCGGTCTTACCCGATCCGCGCACATCCAAACATGCGAAAAGGAAATCTTCCTTAGTATCTCTATCTAAGACAATAATTTTGCATTCGCAAATGTAATTCCAGAGATCGGCGAAACCAAACAAAATCTTCCGCTTCATAATATTGTGTACTGTACATAAAATTACTTACCTGAAACGCGCATGCCGCGGACTACTAGTGTTAGAAACTAAAGGCTTTTTAGGAGACAGGGTTTGATCCTCAATTGCATTCTCGTCGTCTTCCGATATCGAAGGTAGTGTTAAAGAAGGATGTCCATTTCCATCAGGGTCCTGTTCGGCTTCGTAGCCCTCCCGTAGGTTATACGTCAGGTCATGTTGAATGTCGTGTATAAATTCCTGCTGGTATTCCGGATACAGCCTCAATACTTCGGCGAGGCCAATCATGTTAATGCATTTAAGATCACAGTAAGTGAGCGCCTGTAACATTAAACCTAGTCCATTATCGTTCGCTTAATTATTCAAAGTTTCAAGTGGAAAGCGTCTGTTATACCTTTACGTCGCTGCTCGATTTGACAACGACGTCAGAGTTATTCGACTGGTTAGTCCCGGTCCCATTGTAGGCTTGTAGGTGTGTGTTCATGTCGCAACCCACTAAATCCCCCTTTCCTAAAGATGGTGAAATACGATTAACTCTTTTTAAGAGTTTGCGTTCAGATGATGTGAAATAGATTGTAATTGATACATACATATACTACAACACTTTGAATATGTATTTATTATAAAACTATTAATATATCGTCTGTTAAAGCTGTAAATAGAAATTCTCGCAAACTACAAAATCTATTCCGCTGTTTATTGGCGCACACAAGAAAAATATTGATCTATCTTCAGTAATTTCATGTTCCCGGAATCACCTCGTATGTCTTACCTAATATTGCAACGACCATGTCGTTTTGCATCACCTCCATTGAGCCGTTGCAAATGTAGTGAATGTATGTCAATGCGTCGCCTTTGTGAACTAAGTATTCGCCTGGTGCACAGAAATTGTTCCTAATATGTAAAGATAGTAGTTTGAGGCAGCCTTGCGATGCTGACTCGAATATTGGTAGAGACAGGATTTCCCTATGTAAATGTAGTGATACATCCCCTCTCAATTCCTCGGGGAATTCTTTCAGGGTCTGCAAAATAAACGTAAATCTTTTACTTTATCTATGCACTAAATGCGTATATAACGTAAAGGATTCAATGGAGTTGTAATTTATTTTTCTAATGTCTACATTTTTCTTTTTACAATCTGACTTCTTACGGAATTGGGAGGTATTTTTGTTGTGTGCCAAAAACATAATAACAACTACACTAATACTATTCATTTGTGTTACCTTTTATAACCCTACATACATTATATGAATTTTGTTTTGGTTTATACGAATGTTTAATAGTTAATCGTATTTTTAAGTGAAGACTGTTAAGTATATTTTTTTATATTAAAGTTTTTAAACGTCGTTAGGAAAGATCAGGTAAATATTTAGGCAATTTAAAAAAATCCAAGTCGATTCCTGTTCAACTAATGGTCGGATTGAGATTCCTCTTTTTAGAACTTCAAAACCCTTCAAATTAGCGACTTAATTTACTTGGGCGTAATGAATGAATTATTTTCTTAAAAACGCGATGGTGCTGATGAAATTTGCTTTGTGTTTCCATTTCATTTAATACGTATTTGATGAGAAATTTCTAATTTCTCCTTCTCTAAGATAAAATCACCACAGTACTTCCGATTTAGCTATTTAAATAGGCTTAGATATCATTATTCAATAAGAAATTGTTTTAAAAACGTCTGTTCGAACGCCTTAATAACAGTAGAAGATTGAAAAGTATGTATCAGTTGAAAAGAGGAGTTGACTGATTTTTTTAACATATTTCCCGTAACATTACGTCTAACATGAGATACAGCCAGTTCATTTCAAACTCTAAAATGATAACGAAATGCGTAGCGTTCACTCAAAGGCCGGCAACGCAGCTGTAAAGCCTGACATTTGTGTCCATGTGCACCGGCCTTTGCATATAAATATTTCTGATACAACTATACTTGAAGCTAAACATCTTTGAGATGAACAGAAACAATGCCAGATTAAATAATCGCAATTCGACAATTGTTTCACTGCTAATTCCTTACATAATAAATCTTCATAGATCTGAATAAGGGTGAATCTAGTCGGATTGCGTAGAATTCGATGACTAATGTAAATGAATGTTTGACATTTATTTGAACGTGCGTAAGGCTGAAAAATATTAAGTTTTTAATATAACGTTAAGAATATACTTTTCCTTATAGAAATTATATGCATCCTTTTTATAACTATTTTTTATTTGAATGATCAATCACAGCGTGTAGGAATCGCATATTTATTTAACAGTTTGTTTAAAGCACCAAATCATTATTTTGACGACCTAGTAATGGAGTGACCATTGCGAATACCGGATTTATTTATTTAGGCTACACCACATAAAGTCACTTGACATATAAATACAAATAAATAAGTATGTATGTTTGTATGATGAGCAACTGTGGTATGAGTTTTATATATTTCCATATATTGTTAAGTATAATCGTGATTATAGTCAACCTTTCATTCGTGACGGCATTTTTGTATTTATATATATATTATCGAAGTAAATATACGTCTTATTCTTTATAAACATGTATGAAAAGAATGCTTCAGCTTAAAACAAAGGTTGGAAAATCTTAAGACAGCCCGTAAGTGTTCTTACATACGTGGTTCGTAAAGGCCAGGTATAGGTTTCTCGTTTCGTAGAAATATCGATGATGAGAATTAATAACCTCATTTGCGAAATTTAGGGAGCAAACACTGCCAAATAATGTATAAAAAAGAAAAACACTTTACAGCGTGCGTGTCTAGTCTACCGTGACTACGCACACTGTAAAGTAAGCGAAACGTCGGATTTTTTTTAAATAATATAATATACTTAAATTTTTTAAAACTTCATAACTTAATCCGTTAACAAAGTGTTTTTCTTTAAACGGGTCATAGTTATATCAATAAAAGACAATATTACGATATAAAAAGATAAGCACACCATTTTGAATTGGGATACTATAAATGAATAATATAATCTTGATTTCAGATTATATACAATAACTCTCGCTGGATACAATAGAGTGAAATGTCACGCAACCACCCTTGCAAGTATCGCCATGGGGTATTGTAGGACTCAACACACTCCATAAATAACATGTCTGGGTATTCAATACCCACTAAAACATACTTGGATGTTAACCATGATCGCTATATCTGTCAAAATCCGGTTGGTCTAAAGATCTTAAGTTAAATAACGAAATATGTGATACAATAACTGTATAGCAAGCTAAGGTTAATCAGAACACCTACCTCGTGTATATCAATTCCATGGTTGAGAGACCACATTGTCTGAAAATAGTCCTGCATACGCTGCTTGAGTTCCTTAGGGACTTGGTTGATAGTCAGAAAGTCCTTAAGATCCCGCCACTTGCTTTGATACATGGATCGCCTGGAGTACATCCTTTGAATAATTGCCGTGACGTTACCAAAAACCACCGCATGCATTAGAGCTAAAAAGGTTGATTAGTGTATTAATAAAAATAATATGTTATTAAAAAATAAATTATGTTTGTAAACGTTTACAATCAAACAACAAACAAATACGTATAAAAATAACCTGAAACAATTTATATTTGAATGTTTGGTCCAAATCATAAATATTAATTGTACTGATTCAACACTTTTGTGATCCTCCTACATCTTCGAGATCTCTTATGAACGACGCGACGCTTTATACGTAAGTTTTATAGGATTATGCTCTATAACTTACCCCCAACTAGCATCACTAATATGCTGAAAATCTTCTCCGGCAGGGTGTTTGCTGATACGTTCCCAAATCCCACACTCGTTAGTGACGAGCACGTGAAGTACAATGCTGTTACATAGCTCTCGCTATGTGATATATTTCCTATCGGAATTTTCAATCTTTCAGCCAAATTATTGATCCACCCTAAAAAATTGATATATTATTATAAAAAACAACAAATAGCAAAGTCAAGGATAGTTAACATGTTTCCGCTTTCAGTCGATACCAACTCCGGGGCAATAAATACAGATAATACACAACCTCTCTGCAGCTGTGACACTTATTTTGACAGTTAACACCATTTGTCTTCAGTCTACCGTGTCGCACGCTGTAAAGTACGCGAAACGTCCGAAAACATTTAAAATAATGTAAATATATTAAAATTTTGCAAAAATACATAACTTAAATCCGTTAATAAAGTGTTTTTCTTTACTTGTTATAAGATACACAAAGATTAATTGCTTTTAAATACTAAATAGTAAATACGTAAATATTACGAAAAATATTTGTATACATTGACTTTTGAAAGTTCGAGCATGGAGACAGTTTATACCTGCCTAATTTAATAGGCAATAGTACCATAAGTAGTTAGGGCCACTCACACATGCACTGCACAATTAACAATATTGCGAGAAAGCTGGGTTACACTGACAGAATTTACAATCTGTAGCGTTCATTTACAAATGTTGTGGTACGCTTTACATGTATCCCATTTCAATAATGCGTAATAAACATAATGTTTAATTAATATAATCGCGGAAGTCCATACTATAAAATTCTTATAGACCGTTTCTAATATATTTGCTAGCAAAAGGTTTTGTTCAGGGAGTATTAGTGAGTACTATTAGAATTTTAATATAGTGTTTGTTAAAATTACGAGTTCGAATATCACATTTAAATTTCTTTAACGAATACAAAAGCGTTTTCAGGCTTAGACTTTTGTACAGCACTCGAAACGTCTAACTAAAGAAGTTTTATATAAGCGTAAGGATTTTCTGTATCACATTTACTATAGAAAAAAGTAATATTCATGTTTATAAATGTTTGTACTGTGCGTACAATAAAGCGGTTGTGATTTATAATAACGTTGTCATAATACTAGCTATTCTAATATTAGGTATTTCAAGATATAGTGCTTCAGAAATACATATAATACATTTTATGACACTTTTCGGTATGTAGCTTAAACTTTAAATTATTCAACTTTAAAAGAAATAAGAATACATTCAGTACACACTTAACTAAGAGCTCTTTCATTATGTAAATTGTATAACAATAGCTAAGCTAAGATTTACTTAGTAAACTCAGCTTCCAAACAACCATGGGAATCAAATTCAAATGAACATCATTATAAAATAGGTACAGCAATTTTCGCGTTAAAAGCCTCGTTTCGCTCAATGCACAGACCACTTATTTGATTGACATTCGGTCGTTAAAAGGTACACATTTAAAAATAACACATGATTTTACCTCACAAATATTTCAAGTACTTCTAAAAGGGAACCTTTATGAGCTCGTTTCAGATTTAATGCAAAATCCTATTTCAGGCATTGTAAACGTGACGTTGTGAAGTATTTTGATAGCAAAGCTTAATTAAACATGTTTTCATTTGTTTTAGGATATATACGAGTACCTAGCAACGGTTAGTGTAAGCCACAATTCCTGTTGAGACAGGTATGATTCTAAATTCATTGACGATTCTTCTAAATTCATAGCTCGATATCCAAAGTAGATGATTTTCATTAAATCGCAATGCATGGACTAAGCTCTCCTATGACTAAAGCCAGTAAATAGTCATTGTTATTTACGAATATTTGTTTGAAAACCAGCTGTCAGATATATATATATAAAAAAAAAAAAAAAAAAAAAAAAAAAAAAAAAAAAATATATATATATATATATATATTGAATGACAACGGATCTTTGAACCACCTAAAATACGAGTAATTTCTAAAAATAGAACCAGGCGTTCCACGAAGTACCATCAAAGCGTAAAGAGCTATAGATTATTATGAATTTATATAAAATCTATCATCGGAGCTATCTATCTATCATATGTAGCCAAAATACCCTATTTTGCTCCTAATGTGTGAATTTCACTTAGCTATACTAGTGAACTAAAACTACAAGAATAATTAATAAATTTAATGAAATGCACATTCGGTAGTAATTAATTAATTCCAAATGACAATAGATACTTTTAAGCTATTTTATTAAATTGCATACATAGTAAGTATGTATATTTATATGTGATATCGTGAGCTCTATTAACGCAGCGATCATCAGTTTAGTAATAAACGCCAAATAGCATAGTAATTCATATACTTACCCAAATCCCAACTTTCATTTTTATGATGTTCGATCTCTTTTTCAGCTATAATGAACCATATACACGCAAGCCAGTGCGCCAATAAAGTGAAAGAGAGCATTAGTAGAGTGAGAATCAAAGCTGAATATTGTGAATATCGGTCCATTTTCTGTAACAGTCGGGCCAGTCGCAGTAGACGAGTTAATTTGACCAGGTGAACGTTACCATGTGTGGATTCCTGTAAACATTTCTGTCTATAACTGGTGAAAATTTTCATTTCTTCAACAATCAAGTTTCTATGCTATTAAAAGTATTATAGATAAAGCTATATAATAATACGAATGAACCTGTGATTTTGTAATATACTGTACGTCTAAAGACATTTTCTTTTTTCGTTTTTTAAATTTCGAATATGTTTTAAAGGACTCGGAGCTAATTCAAATTTTCGCTTCGCAACTACTTTGACTTAACGAGGTCTTCATTGCTACGTTATATTGAGATGCTTAAGGTAAGGTAATTGAGAGCTAGCTGACATGGAAACGATTCAAAATGTTTAGAACGTGTTTTGTGAATCGTTTGAACTTCTATAATGAACGTATAAGCAAAAGGTTCATTAACCTTCGCTTTTTAGTGAAGGAAACGCATATAACAAAATAAAATATTGTACAAAGTACAATAATGTATTGTACATTAAATATATATTATTATTGTATTTTTTTATAGAACTTGTTTAATATTTTTGTTTATTTTACAATTAAATCGGCTTTTTTATTTCCATAACAGCTAAATTTAATCTTAAGCCACAGATCATCGATTTAGTACTTAATTGTCATAGTCGACTTTTAAACGTTTTAACTTGCGAAGTTTCACCACAGATAAATTATTGCTACTGATTGATTGATAAGTCATTATTTGACAAGCTGACGGAATTTGTTTTGCATACACGTGATTTCTAGCAATCATTTTTTTAGTTCAATAAAAATAATTATCAACTTTAAGTGATTATAATCGAAAGCGTTTTAAGCAATAAAAGTATGCTTTATTTAGGTTAATAAATTAATCTTTATGTGACACGTTAGTCGGTTTACCATCTATTGATACTATTGATTACTAATTACTCAATCCAGTCGAAAAGAATTGACATCTGTTAGAATCTTTTTGAGTTAACAGATAATTGTGACTGTCAATTAATTACAGAAAAAATAATTTCAAAAAAAAAATTGCGACTATAATTCAAGATCTAAACTATCCTATCTCCTAAGTTGGACCAGACTGCTCACGGTGTGCCAATTTAATTTAAAATCTGTTAAATAGTTTAAGAGTCCATCGCGGACAAACATAGTGACAAGAGATTTATATATATTAAGATATACCGTATAAGTTATACGGTATATTTGTAAATGGTATTCGCAAACTGATGCTTGTCGCTGTGTAAACAAATATTTCTTATGAGTTCAATAGAAATTAACGATGTCCGTTAAATGTTTACCTTCCTCTAAATTCATACGAGTCACAAATACTGCTTACCGTGCCGCTGTATACATCTGATGCGTAAAGTAGGTCAAAAGGGAGCGCGGCCAGGAGATCAACCACGAACCAAGATCGTATATAATTAAGAGCTATTGCTTTCGAGTCTGACACCACTTCTCCTTTCTTGCTTACAAACGTCGTGCGAAAGTTGAGGACAATATCTGGAGGCAATAATTAATACAACTCAATGACTTCTTTGTTTAAAAATTCAGACTGGTTCTACTGTATTGACGTTTCTCTCAAATTCTGTTTACCCGATTACAATTACTGATAGGACTTTAATAATGGGTTAAATTTTACTTTAACAATTACTAGAAAAATCTTTTATAGATACGGTAAAACAGTTAATTTATAAGTGATTATGTTAAATGTTATTTTATAGCTTTTATAAGTGTAGCACAACTTTTCCACTACAAGAAGTATTTGAAACGTGACTTCTGTAATATCTCAAACTTGAGAAAACATGAGTGGAAGATTACATACAACAAAATACTTGCCTATAATAAAAAGTGCTTCGACAATGACGTCACTGGTGACGCTTATTCTTGGATGTCCCTCGTCAACGAAACTGGCATTATACGGCACAACCACCGCAACATAAAACGTTGCTATTAGGATTAACCAATCCCAGAAGGTTTTAAAAACGCCGTAATGCGAGATAATAAATTTTGACTTTTTTATCGCCGACGTTTTGTATTCTGGAAGCGGCGGATCCGACGAGTGTAGCAGATTCTAAAATTATATTGCTTTATATATACATTGGACGGTATTATGTAATCCATAGCGAGGGGTTAGTAGGAAGCACCGGATACCTTACTGACATTGTTGAGTTTTAATTTTGTCTTCATTTTATCCGGTTTGTAATGGCCTGAAAGCTGGTACAGAACGGCCCTGGAGCGCCGCCTGCCCATATTGGCTGTAAGTGATGGCGCTTCGGGGTCAAGATTGCCATTGGAGTCTGGAAGGAGGCAACTAGATTCAGCTCGGAACCGAGCTCCCAAGAGTGCAGCTGCGGGTACAAATGGGGACAACGCTAGAGTTACCACGCCAGCCGACGGCCGCACCGCGGCTCCTGTACGCATAAACCACCCTGTTACTATTTAACTAACACCTAACAGCCTTTCACACGAAGCCATAAAGTACAATTACACTCACAATCGTTCCATTTTTGAACGACTCGTGTGGAAGGCTCCTAAAAGCCTTAAGTGCTACAGACGTAAAAATCTTACAGCTACAGGATTTTCTTTGTGACGTAAGCTATGAAAACTTTTGATGACTGAAGCCTCGACAATCACATAAAGGATAAGTATAATGAATATTCACGAATGTGGAACGAGAAATAGATTATTCAACGACATGCTTGCGAGGTTGGGTTGTATCGTTTGAGGTTGGCAGGTATCGTTTGAATGAGAATAATTTATTTTCTGTGTTCCGAAAGAAAATCCCATATTATGTTTATTACTTTAAAGCCGCCTTAAAGATAAGGTAATGGATGTGATAGCAAATGTTATTCAGAAGGTTATATCAAGATAGATTACTTCTTTAAATTGAAACGTCTTAGTATCTGAGAGTTTTCATGGATTCAAACTAATTATAATGTTAAAATATTTATTTTATTGCTATTAAAAAATGCTTTTTAAATTATATTAATGTCTACAATACAAGATTTGTTATCACATCACAGAAAGAGAAACTAGGCACAGATAATAAAACCTACATAAATGTAACAGGCATGCGAATATGCTACTTGAAAATAACAAAGAAGTTTCTATTAAATTGTACAGAGTAATACTAAACGGTATTTAGAAAACAGGTTTTATGCTTTCTGATATGTTAAATTGATAAGCTGCAACCCATTTAAATTCGAATATAGGAAAATCAATTTTAATTACAGGGTGGTAGCGTACAAATTTCTTAAAAATAAGATTACAATACTATAACTACCTAACAAAATTAAAAGCAAAGTGTTTTACGACTTTTTAATCCTTAAAGTCAATTTTAAGAAATACTGAGAGGTAATTTCATATTTATTATCGTTCATTATTTAAATATTACTTTAAATTATGATGGTAAAATATAGTTACGGAAATATATTTTTTTATAAAAGGAAATTACAACTACAGCTATTATACGAAAAGTATACATACATAACATTTTAAACCTACAAATATTTAAACGAGTTACCGTGCATTGTGAGTTCCGATGTAGGGTCTAAACGTTACTAAAACGTTCTTAAACACGTTATAAACAACACTGTATAAATTATGTAATACAAATAATGTTATATAAGAATAATAATCCTAACACAGGAACTTGGGATTCCTTAGATCTGATTGATCAATTCAAATTGGATTCATGCTTCTTAGGATCTGAATTCTTTAAGACTAAATTTCGTTCATTCAAGCTACGAACGTGGTTTTAGAAGCCGAAACTGACAATTGCAATTGCGAGGCAGGATAATGAAGCTTAATAAAAAACTGGCGGCTATTGTTAATTCACATTATAGATCTGTTTATCCGCGAATACCTTTTGAAAAAATCATTTTAAGTAATACATTTATTCATTTAATTAATTTGAAATATAAGAATTATCTACAGATGTTGAGACACACTATAACAAATTACTTGAAGTTCGTAATAAGTGTGTAATGTTTTAATGAAGGCGTACTAATTTAATTTCAATCAGCGAGTTTTTCATCAATGACGGTGTTATGATTTCAGTTACAAATTGTTTTAATTAAACAATTAAGTTCACAATTACTAGCTTCAATTTATTAACATATCAAATCATGACGCTTAAATATCACAATCGCAAATGACCGTTTCGGATTTTTTCGGATAGTACAGGTGCCGTGAACAGCTAGTGAGATATTCAGTTTATCAATCTTACCGCTATCAAAGTCTTCATTAGTGTTCATGGCGGCCATCTTTGTGTTTGTAATATCCTTGAAAGAGGCGAGAAATAACACCACCTCTCGTTTTTCATTTTTAATTGGAACGATGTCAAGCAGGCACCAGAATGGCGTCCCTAAAACAAAAAAAACGAATTAATGTCTCAAAGGTATTCGTGTCACGATTACAATAACTAAGAATTCGAAATTGTCTATTTTAAATGTTTTCATTAACACTGAGGTTGTCTGGTTGCGATGCAAAAATAGATTTTTGACAGAATTTTCACATACGTTGAAGAGAGACATCGTGAAGATAAATCTACAATATGTGTTCCATAACAGGGAGCTACTCGTCTGTGAAGTTGATCAATGAAGTATACAGGAATTTGAACTGAGGAATAATTCGATGATACTCAAATGAGTCTGTTATTATTTTTATTTGCTTCAATGAACTCAGAGGCTGGCGAGGTTCGGATTCTTGTGTATAATCGTAGTAACTGCTAGTACCTACTCACAACCCAAACTCTATTGAATTGTTTGTTAGTTGGTCTAGCACTGATAAGGATTGATTCGAGAAAGAATTAAATTACTCCTCGGTAAACAATCCGAATATATATACGAGTATATACTTAGTAATATAATATATATATATATATATATTTATTCTTTGTACGTACACCGAATTTTTAAAGAGCTCCGCGACACGCGAAAATAAAGATGGAGGGGATAAATTTGGGGAAAAATGTAAGATAGCTCATAGATCCTATGAATAGTGCAACTGCGATCAAGGTCGGTTCTGCGAAAAACGGCTAAGGGTTTTATGAAGCCTGCGGAAAAAAAACCGAGGGGTCTCTGGTTCGATTCCTGGTACGGTGAACATTGCTATGATAAGCATCCTCATTGGCTGTTATTTGTCCGTTGAATGTACCACAGAAGTGGATGTGCATAAATCCGTCTATCTCGAAAATCACATGAATGAAATCTTTGTTTGTATAAAAAACTGTGACAGCGAACATCTGTGCGTGTAAAGTTTAATTTTGATGAAAGGAATCGTAAAGTTGTTATTGAAGTTGTTTACGATAGCGGCTGGGAAGCGAGACAATTAAAGTGTTTCACTAATAAACTGTATTTATTTATATCCAGGAATGGTTTTACTGAATTTTACCTATCGTATTCACAATTTTAAGCACATTGAATATCATATACATTTAATTATTGAAATTATATCTCAGAACCACTCGCTCCACAATTGACAAAACATTTTTTTTTAAATATATTTCTTTCACAATAGTATCACGAAAATATACTATTGCATAGTTACAAATTTGCGTTTACTTTCGTTACAAAATATTTATTTGTATGTACATATTTTATAATTATAAACCTTACAGCGGTGAGTATGCCTTATGTATTTGCCGATGCCACTCGTTTGCTGATCGCCAATTTTCACCCAGAAAAACATGTCATTTCCTTGAGTCCGTAATAATGTGGGTACTTGTATTAAACACAAGTAAATATGGTTTATCGATAACCATTAATTCTTAAGCATTATCCACCGGTTAAGTTCAATAAGCCACCCTAAGTAACTCCAATTTAAGCACATACACATAATTAACTAAAAACAGAAGGAGTAAAGTCTCGTACAACAATGTTTTGAACAAACATTTCACTATATTTTTTAGAATATTGTGAAAATTGTATTTTTAACAGTTTTAATTAAAAGCATTGACCAGAGCTTTCTAGACGAAAACATTTCTTGTTAAGTTAAATGAATCATCTAATTAAGTAAAACTGGTGTAAAAACTTGGCTGAGAGTAATTAAAGCCATTTCAACTTCAACTGTGGCGATGACAACTAGGAATTATCCGTTTTTCGAAGAAAATTAAAATTTGAAAAGACTAATGATTCATTATTGTATTTTAAATTGGACATGCTAGAGAACCGTCTTAGCGAACTAGAAATATAATTTACAATCGTGTCTGGACTTGGAAATATAATATATATTATTAAAGTTTCTACTGGTTGGCGTATTTAGGAACCTGCAGTGCTATCTAGAAAATAAAATATGTAATAATAATCACGGTAATGATGAAATATTTATTTTATGGGTAACTCATCGATAAACATAAATACATACACCAAACAAATATATTGAATAAACAACTGAATATTTGCAACTGGACGTGTGTTTATTAAAATAATTTAAGAAGAAAAATATCTATTAAGGTTGTAGTAAAATGTTTAGAGAGTAGTTCCAGTACTTTCTTTAAGTGGGTTATATGAAATTAGGCCGGCGGCATCCCGCTTTATGGCGTGGGTGTATAATAGTGATCACCTGGGTGTCTTATACCAACTTACCTTCGTTTACAAACTTTGCCATATACTGATAAGTAAAATAAGTAAAAGTCATTACAGCCATACTTTTTAAATTCAATGGAAATACAATCATCAATATATATTCGTAGATAGTATACACTAAGCTACGTAAAGGTAAGGATAACGAAGGATTCGAATATCCTCGCTATTCTATTGGAAATGAAATGGCGTTTCGATTTGTAGAGAGGTATTTAGGTGAGTGGCTGCGAAGTGTAACCGTAAGATAGAGCTAATCCATTCACTGTGAGCATGAATTGAGAGAAAACGATAGACGAAACGATTTCGCATTCAAGATCAACAGTAATTTTGTCTAATGAAAGAGGATTGTCACCTCCGCCATTCTCTTTTGACAACTATCTTTTTCAATACCGCTTACAAAAGGTTAAAATTAATATTAAATATTTTGAAATAAAAAGGTATAGAGGTTCTACAAATTATAGACATATAAACAATTATATATATAATGAATAAGTGTTGAATGAATTTTTTTCGTTTTCATTGTCGTTATATTGAAACCAACATGAGGTGATAAATTTTAATAATTACTAACGAAAGCAGGGACAAACAAAACTAAAAAACGGAACAATTCTAAAAAATCCTAATAGACCAATCTACAAGCAATACTCCGTGAAAAAAGTAACGCCTGATTTTATTAATTATACGAAACAATTCTTGTTTAAGCCCACACTACACCGCACTACACAGTGCGGAATTGATTCAGACACAAATTACAATTAATCTATATGACCTAGTTGATGTAAGTCGTGATTACCTGTAGATCAATATCCAATATATCTATCGATCATTATCATTGCTTGAATAATTAAATTAATATTGGTAGGAGCCGTGTTGCCCTAGTTGCTTGAGCATGCGAGTCTCAACCCAAAATACTTTTTAGATCTTAAAGATCTCCGGTACGTATAATCAACAGTGGAAGCCGGCATGCTTAAGACCAACAATGTACTAGCGCTGAAATCTGATTCTGATGGTTTTATTATCCGAATACAACAGCAAACAACCACAACCTTAAATTAAAACAGTTATGCAACCGTATATAGATTAATTATAAGAAAGAACCCTAAAACACTATGAGTACACACAAAAATAGTACAGAAGGACTCATGATGGCGAAAATCCTTCAGCCCTGCAGTCAGGCAAGCTTTCTTATAGAATCTGTTATATTATTAGGAACATATAAGAATATACTCACCATTTTTCTTATAGAATATAAGTTCGAGTTTAAGTTCATGTTTAGAGTCGAGGGCAGCGTCAATATCGCGACGGTGATCTTCATGCGTATCAGGGCCGTGGAGGAATTTGCATGCGCAACCCTTTTGCATAATATGCGCACGCGCCCAGCCCGTCAGCTCGCAGAAACCATCCGAGCAATAGACGATGGGGTATGAGGGTACTTGTGCATTTCCAAGCACAAAATTACTATCTGTGGGCAAAAGAAACATGTTAAAATTGCTTTATCATATAAAAATGTACAATATGTCATAATATAATACGAAATATTTTTACCAACGGTCGGTTAGCCCCAAGATTGGATTCGGCTTATACTTACATACTCTTCATAAATTCTTATATACAAATAAAATCCAAGGTAAAAGGAAAGTTGGTAGGTGGAAGAAATCATGGCTGCCGGAAGTTAGGGAGTGGACGGGTATTAGAACTGCTAAGGAGCTGGTGCACCTGGCCCGAGACAAGAGACGCTTCAAAAGATTGACAGCCGACCACCAGTAAAGGAGAGGCACTCGAAGAAGGAAGGAAATAAAATACCCACACAGTCAACAGTTGAGCTTATCACACAAATATTGACCGAACCAGGGATCGAACCCGGAATCCTCCGTTCCGTAACGTAGCCATGATTATAAGGGCTGAAATTATAAACACACTTTATCGTAATTCCAAATAGATTATTCAAACAAATCCGGCCTAAAATAAACGTAAATTACCTATGGGAATTCATGCAATAAAATTAATTTAACCAGGCTAAATTTAACTCTGTGTACTCAATAAACAATGTAACAGTTAGGTATATTTGCGTATTCCTGCGTGACTTATTTTAAGCTTTTGGAAACAATGTGGTATCAACATGTGGAGATTTTTTTGATGGTAACGAGTATCGTTTTGATGTTTGTATATATATATGCCCATTTTAGGTTTCGTAAATTTTTCATTGCATTCTATATATGTTTTTCTTCAGAAGACGGTATTTTCAATTCAAACTCAACTGGGGTTACACAATTCATTTCCTATTAAAGAGTTGGATACTGGATTTGACACATACAACTTAAAATGACACATTTGGACGAAGATGACGTAAATGTTGTCATATGTCAACAGACACCTTTCAAATTATGGACCTAAACGGAGACGTGGTATTCCAGTCGCTTCATCTTGCGGCTCGGGGCTGAGTTTGAATCCTAGCTCTGTTGTTTTTTTTAATGTACGTGATCATATTAGAAAACCGGCGTACCACAGACAAGAAATGATCTTGAAATAGGTACAGATTACCAATTTTATGCACATAAATTTATAGAATCGAAAGGAGCAATTTCGATGAGGTGGACATCTGATCTTTATAGGGCACTACTATAAGGAATATTATGTTTGAATTCTAGTAAGTTGTAGATGACAAAGACGGGTCTTTGTCAACACGGCTCACTGAACGTTCCGTCATCCGGATTACCTCAGACCCAGCCCACAGGTCTATTTTCTATTCACATATTATTAACGCATTGTAAGTAACAAAAAAATTAATAGAATTTACTAAGGTTTTTTTTACAGATATAAATTGGAATATTCTTTGTTTAGTAACTGATATAGTTCAAAACTATTGGTAACCATGGATACCATGGTTTTTATATGCCCCAGTTCCTGACAAACCATCGATCATGCCTACCCATACTAATGTAATTTGTTAAGTTAAAGTTTCGTCTTACAATATTTGATTATATTAGAAACTAGCTCATCGATCACTATAATCAATTTTGTTTAGGACTTTGACTTACGCCCACACACTGTCAAATAATTTAATTTAATATTATTCAAAGACCTCAACCCTCCAAAACTTAATAGGTATCTACTCTGGTATTTTTATTGCGTAGATTGGTGGCATAGCTTGCCATTAGCGTGTAGTACAAATTGTCGTAAATAAAATTGCTTAATTCACTCTCTATACTTATATATAAGGATTTTAAATTAAATTTACGTATGTATTTTTGATTAAAATAATTTTCATGTCATATATGGGATGGCTTTATAAATTTTATTTATTTTCGAGCACGTATAATGGAATCGATAATGGACACTATATAAACAAAAGTAATAATTGGAACAATTATTATTACTTTATGACAACAAGTAGAGTAGGGATCTGATTTCAAAGCAATCGCGCGGTGAAATTATAATTAAGATATAACATAAAAATTTCAACAAGCAAAAAGGAATTCGCCATTGGAAAGCGTAACTCAACAATTCCGTTTTCAAATTCGTAGAAATATTCACAGATTTCCAAATTTAAATATGATCTAAAAGTTTTCACTCCCATATCTTCATACAATTTTGAACGCTGATACTAAGCGATCTCTTAATATATAACTATATTTCTATCATTAAGAGATTAGACCGGGTAACCTTGTGGTAGGGAACGTTGTAGAAGTAACCCTATTAACGCGAACGTGACATATTATCAGCGAAGTTCGAAACTGCTTACCTGTCTCATGACATGTATCTCGTTAAAATTGTATGATCCATTTACAGCCAAAATATATAAAGTCTTATTGTAAATTAATGAAACAGACCTCACGCAATACTAAACTATAATCTAATATAAATATAATCTAAGATAAATATTAGACTTCCTAATTGGCATTAATGTTTCATATTATTTGGCAGATATAATTATTTTAAATAATTATATTGAATATATTTATTACTTCGTCGAAAAGCTACATATTATATATTTGAGCAATTTGACATTCTAGGAGCAAGCGTCGCTTACTCATGTCGATTTTGATTTCCATACTATACCAGATTATGGAAATTATGTGACCCCTGATATATGTTGGTTTAATATTGTCTTTTATTAACAAAACTGTTACTCATTTAAAAAACTGTTTTAACTCCGGCAATAAATACAGATAACACACAACCTCTCTGCAGCTGTAACAATTATTTTGACAATTAACACATTTTGTCATCACTCTACCGTGACCACGCACGCTGTAAAGCACGCGAAACGTCGAAACATTTTAAATAATGTTGGCAAAAATACATAACTTAAATCCGTTAAAAAAGTGTTTTTCTTTAAATATGTTGGTTTTCCTATGAAATAGCTAGTATTAGGTTTTCTTTACTTTGAGTGGTACGTAAATAAACATAAAGATCACAGCTGGGGCTCGAACGCAGGGCGATCGAGAATCGCTCGGCCTTCGAATTTATAGTGCTCTATCAATTAATATAGGAAACCAGAAAAGGGTAAAGTAACTTTCAATGAATATAACTACGTATTGTAAACTGTAGGAGTAAGTTTTGATTGCTTAAACCTCACCGGAAACCCTCACCTGATGTACCTGTTTGAAAGTTTGCCTATTGCTACCACGGTAACCATTTTAAAATACTGTAATAAAATCATAATTTCAGCTATTAACTTTTAATGAAAAGCGATTAAATAAAATGACTGAACAAGCTTAGATAATGAAGGTGTTAGAACGTAATTACACAAATATCTATCAAAGGACAAGTCTTAGTAATAATATATAACTGCTGAAAAGAACGATGAGTTACGCTTATCATCCTAGTCAATTAATTTCTTAAATAGTTGGCGATTAAAAGAGCGAAGGTTACTGTTTAGTTTTTCTCGTCATAGATATGAGAGCTAGCAATAAGTCATTTAAGTATATTTTTTTATTTATGTGTATTTAAAAAGTATATGTATGCGTATTTAAATATTCGATGTTAACAATGATAATAAAAACTATTTAGAACGAAAATTCTTTATACATTTCAACTGTGCGATTGCTAATCCGATCTTACCTATTTTGAAGTTTAAATATGGAATCGGTAGTTTTTTTATTTCCAACCATCATGTAAAAATGAATTTATAAGACTCTTTATAAATTCATTTTTATGCTCTCGGTAACTGTCAACGTTAAATCCTTTTGAAAATGGAGGCGCGATGAAAGCAGTTTCCCAAAGGTATTGAAACGTTGCCCTTTCCAGGTCACATGACTTATTGTGTATAATCATGTAAGCATTTTTCTAAAGTATTTTATAAAGAGGTAATGTTTTTGGCACACGATAATTCGTAATACCCTTCATTTCCTCTTCGCCATGAACCTTCAAGTGCGATACCCGTCTAAACTATTGTATTCTGTTGCTAATAATTAAAATATATTTTAAAATTTGACTTCAAGACTTTGTTCTACTAAAAAATTATCCCATCTCTAACAAACATTTGTGGCCTTAAGTAGAGTAATTACGTTCTATTGTAAATACGAAGACGTTATTTGATATGAAACGATATGTTATAATATAAGAAAAATCTATAAAGTTGTTGCGTGTCGCATGCGCTAGAATTATTGCAGATACAAAGAAAATGAAATATCCGTGCTGCTTTATCTATTTTTCCATCATTCGTACAAAGGAAAACTAATTTCAAAAAGACTTTATAGTTGCAGGTAAATAAATACTTCGTTATTGTATTTTCTAAATAATTGAATTTTACGATTATAAATCGTAATCTCCACAATCGTGTCAGTACCTGAAATAAACTAAAATATCCTAAATTGACATTTGTGATTTCAGTTATCGTATATTTTAGTCCTAAATTGAGTTATTATAATACAATAGTCCTGGCAAATTAGGAGTAGATTAAGATATTTAACATGTCTAAAATCAATTAACATTTCTCAAAATTATATAAGATTTAATTAATATTTAAATGTTATGTTCAATTACACGAAAAATATCGTCTAACATAATGGATAGCGTCATTTTTTTATGGTGTAGCTAAAGTATAATATTATACTACTTCTATATTATACTACAATTCAATTCAACGTTCATACTAAAATACTGACTAAAAAATAAATACCAGCTATAAGCTTGGTATGTGCGTGTTGCTAATGGGTACCGTAAATAGGAGGTAAATAGGAGGAACACCCTATGCCCGGCGATTCGCCATGCCCTCGAATTAGGAAATGTTTGCGAACACTTCACGAATTTCCATTTAAAATCTTGCGCCGTGAATTAATTTGAATATTAAGTTATTGAACTCGAGTGACTTTAAAAGCTTCTCTTGTGACAAATATTTTCCTATAATAGACCGTCCGTTGATTTGACTCAGTTTTATTAACTTGAAATCAAATATAATCGATACCTCAACGGCGATTTTAAATTTGGAATTATTTAACTCAACGTAGAGATTGTAAGGCGTGGTCGAAATGGTGGAAGACTGATAACAGTATGACTTTCTGGCCTTTAGATGGCGAATAAAACAATAAATGTTTATGTTGTGTACCTTCAAAGGGAATAATTATTTGAAACTTAATTCATAACTATATTATTGTAAAGAAAATAAATAAAAGCTCTAAAGTAGATTAGTCTTCATCCCTTAAAAGGATTCACTATATAGAACTATTGTGTATGAAGATGTTCTTGATTAGAAGTATTCTATAGAATAAAATAAATCTATTAAGTTTTTTATATCATAACACTTCATGAGTATGCGTTGCCAGTAGTTTTTAAAGCACTGCAGAGTCTTCCCGCTGGGAAGACTATTTTAATTGTTAAATTTTTCTTCAATTACAGATTATTTTACAAATCATCTCCTAAAAGGTTTACACAGGAGATGCATACAAGTTAAAAGTGTAGTGGAGCCAAAAAAAGCAGCTTTTCCAGGCCCGTTTTATAAATGTTACTAGCGATTCTTTTCATCATATACGAGGGTGAAATTTTTTCATTTCGTACACGCTTTTAGCTTTCATATCAACGCGACACCTGATAATTGCGAAAGCGTAATGTGTCGTTACGGAAAATATTTGAATAATATCTATGTTGGAAACATTTTTAAATATTTCATTAAATTAAACCAAATAGGCGGTATAAAATAAATGGCGTTTTATTTACCGGCTTTATGGATATGGATTATGTCTATAGTTCAGCAACTGAAAATCAAATGATATTATATTATATTATATTATATTATATTATATTATATTATATTATATTATATTATATTATATTATATTATATTATATTATATTATATTATATTATATTATATTATATTATATTATATTATATTATATTATATTTAATCTTCAGCATACATAACATCATTTAATTTCTATACAACATCATCTTTACAGCATGACTAATACGATCTAACAGTTTACTATAAGTTATCATGATTATTATAACCATCCTATATATCTGAGCAAAATCGGACGGAACAAAATAACAAATTTAGGGTGAACGCACATTGATTTGATACGACTCGCGTTATGTTGAAAAAAATATAAAGTAGTATAAAGTAGCGTCGCACCTTTAGAGTCTAGACGTATAACGAATGATTATCAATAAGATATGTTTTTTTATTATTATAGTATTTACTAAGGTAAAAAGAGGGAGACATCTAATAGAAACAATTCTTTTCTTATAGTTTTGTATAATGTAGTGTACTGTTTCAATTATAGTGATATCTGTAGACACTTATAAATGTATAAATTATTGTCAGTCTCAAAATAATGAAATGAATTCATGTGTTTTATCTACAGCATTAAAATTAAATTGGGTATTGTTAAAAGCTGTTCTGATATTTAAGAGGCCATTGAAAAAAGTGTAAGTTTTTGTGTAGACTTTTTTAAATATCGAACCATAATTTTAAGGTTAGTTTTGTTTTTCGTTAAAAGGGTTTTTATATTTTTTTTTCATTGTATTGAACATTTTATAAGTGAAAATTTCAAAAGATCTATCTTAATAAATAGGAAGACTAATTATAAATAAGTATGTATACTTATATGTAGAGATACATCGTGACGATGTGGAAGAGATTTTTTTTAATACGCAGAATTAGTATATTTCTCTCATGCAAATTGTATTTTATATAAAGTAAATTATTCATTGTTATTATAAATTTCTGTGCTCATTTAACCTTGTTATAAATAGAATGCTACGATAATATACTGAAACTAGAAACTTATGAACGTTATTATTAGCTTAATTCTTAAAATATATGTTTATTATAACATATTTTATTTTATAGAATTAAAATAGAATAATATATTTTTAAGTTTGAATATTCTAAATATGTAATCCGCAGCCACTGTCTTAGTGGTAGATATCTCTTTGTGGGTTTGGTTCTCGGGGAAATAATTATTGTTTTGAGTATGCAGGTAAGTCTGTATAATAAATTTACGGAACCAGCACTGCCATGCCATGAATCATAGAACCAAGCGTAGAAATGTACTTCACTTTGTACAAAATAAGCGAATCTTTCTTTCTTTAATCAATAATTCTCTTTAATTAATAACTTTATATTTTGTTGTTTTTACCAGTGGATAAGATAAACGACATGACGGGATGTCTACGTTTATAAAAGCTAGACTTAATATATGACTGACAGGTACAGACTGCAGACGCTAGACGTCTAGATTTTGTCTATGCTTCATTACCCTTTTCAGACACCTGCATTGAAAAGCTCTCTGCAGGTGGCTTCACTAAGTTTCAAGTGAGATAAATAAGTTTTTATCGCTTAGTCAGTAATCATTAACTAAGCTATTTTCGCAATACAACTTTGTATATGTATTAAGTAGTCAGCTGCAAGTCTGCCAGATGTTCATCTATTTGCTAAATTTGTATCAATTCAAATTTCGCGAGGCGATACCTGAAGATGTTTTGTAAAATACACAAAAGACAATATTATTTACCTATATACTCAATGCCATGAATAATATAAGTGATAAAGAAACCATTATTAACTCCAGAAAATGTTCGTAAGAATATATATAACATAATTAATTCATAAGGTTGCTACACAGGTGCTAAAGTAAAGAGAGATCAATACTTTTAACACTCAAGTGATATATTTTGAATCCGTCGTTGTGCTCAGGGTTTAATAGAATTCCTCGCTTCACCCTGGATTCAGCATCAAAAATGGTTTACTTTATACATCATGGAAGCGTTCGAATATTGTGTATACAAATTTTGAATTATATATTACCGCTGTACCTTTACTGTGCTTTATAAAAGCCAATCAACTCGCAGTCATATCTGAAATAAACTCTCTTGGAGGACTTTTAGAACGCATTTTCACTGTCCGTGGCCAATAATGAACGAAATATAATCGTTTGTCAATGTTTACGCAGCAAATTGAATCAAGTATTGAGTTTATTACTTCTTTCAAGCTTTGAAATTAAATTTTGTTTTAACTTTATTTTTATGAATAACGACTCGTATTGAACGGTTTTAGAAATTGGGAAACGTATTAAATGTCAACAAAGCCATCTATAACTGTAATCCCTTTTTAAATAGGATGCCCTCTTATAATCAACCGTGAGCATAACAAAATTAATAGAATATCTGTCCTATATGGCATATATTTGGTTATTGGGAGACGGTTTCCGAAACACAAATACTAGACCCAATTTTACTAGAAATAACTCTATTGCACATATGGTGCACATCACGAATCCTGGCTAATTTTACTGGATAGCGGTCAATGCGCCCATTTCGATTGTATCAAAATAACACTCGGTTAATTGAAACTGGCGCCAATGGTTCTCATAATGTGCAATCGATTACTTCAATTAATATGTATATAAACGTTGCGTATACGATTTAAAGCACACTTAGTTTTATAGAATGTTGATACCGCTTTAATCTAAGTCACTTATGATTAGAATTAAGCTTAATAGTATTTAGCAGTAAAATATTATAATGGTATATAACACATGATCCTAAGCGGTTATTTGCGCATAGCGGTAACCTCTGTAAACACGCAGCGAAAGCTTTGCAATATTTTTTTATTGTTCCGCTTGTCTACAAAACCTTTGAAGCCTTCCATAATTGGACTATCCAACAGAACGAAACTCTAATAGTCCAATATACAAACAATACTCCGCGAAAAAATTCACAACCACTCGACGCACGTTTCGCCCCGATACCTCATACCTCAGGATGTTGCCTCTACGAAGAACGCTGGTCTATTATTTTAAATTAAAATAATTAATTAAATTATTTACAAATTAACGCCTTATTCAATTAATTATCCAAAATAAATTTAGATTGAGACAAGCACATATAACTAAACAGACTCTGCAACTGTATTTTTTGTATATTATTTATTTTAATTAATAATATATACGAGCCAACAATCATCTATAAGTGTAGAACCAAAAACATTTTACTTTGTCTGTGGAAGTATCAAAGTATGGTGTTATAGAATTCATTTTTTATCCATTGTAGTTTGAGGACTTACTGACTATTGAATTGAATAATTGAAAACCTGTTAGGATGTATTTATTACATATAATAAATTAACAATCTCAATTACAAGTGACAACAAAAATATATTCAATCATTATCAAATTATAAAAAGGGAGTTGAACTAGTCTTACTTATTATAGAAAAATATTAGGATTAATTAGTTTGTTATAGCGTTAACAGAAGTACATCTGTGAAACTGTCGTGGTTCATGAGATTAACGTCTCTGTAAAAGGGTTCCCATTTTACCTATAGAGTACGGGAATAATAGTATAAAGGAGCAAAGTAAGTATTTTATCTACAAACACAAAGTAGTCCTGGAACGTATCTTTTATTATTTGAGGCGGACCGTAGCAGAAACTTACTATTATAAAGGCGAAAGTTTATGTTGTATATTTTTTGTTCACACGCAAACGGCTGTTGATAAATGACATGTATGAAACTGGATCAAAACATATATTTACTATTATTTTATAGGGCAAACGAGCTTGCGGGTGGCCTAAGCAGGAACAGCCGGAGCCCATAAACACCCAATAATGCTTGCGCTGCCGGCCCTTAAGGAAGGAGTACGCTCTCTTTTTGAAGAATTGGAGTTGTATCTCGTAGGTAAGACCTCCGCTGGAAGTCGATTCCACAGTTCACTTGTTCACAAGAGAAAATGCCTTGTAAAGCGATATTACACAATATTAAAATACAGATAAATCATAGTATGTATGTATACTAAAGACAATATGTGTATTTATATTTAATAAACGGGGTTCTTAATTAGATCGCTGGGAATTTTAAGATTAATCTTTGAGGTTGAGGATGAAAATAAATTATGGATTAAAAATGATAAGCACATTCTACCCGTGCTACGACATTATTCATGTGTCCTGAATAAACATTTTCAAGGGTCACACATATTCTCAACGATTATACAAGATTTTATAAAATGTCTAAAGCTCTGGTTATCAATAATTAATGGATATTTCTTTTGTGTACAGTCGTAGCGAGTTTAACGATTTCAATTATTTTCAAAGATTAAGACGATATCGTATAACTTTGTTAATAAAATAAATAGAGTACAAAATTAACATTATTGTACAATATTAACCGAATGCAATGGAATGAACATTTCGACCGTATATATTTTTATATGTGCTGACTACGTCGTTTATATTTCGATTAGGTATATAATATGATTTTTTTTAAAGGATTTTGCAACTAAAGTAGAGTGTTCCTTTTCATCAGATATACAAATTTACAGAAAGAGATATAGTGTTAAAATTAAACTGATTAATTTTTTATATTGCACAAAGAATGTAAGAAAACTTTATATGTTATCTGTATCACGAACGTCAATGTCTGAAGGACAAATTCCTAGGAAAATTTTTAGGCCTGCCTTGCTAAACATCATAAAATTCCTATTGTAGATATCCTGAAAAATATTTATTAATTTCTCGAGGCTTGTTTGTTGGCATTAATTAAACTATGATGCATATAGCACGTGCGAAAAGTACGATTTTCATACGTACCGTGACAGCAGCTTACTAATTTAGCCTTATTAGTGAAATGTACTATCAAAACAATTAGTCAAAACAAACTGACTTCAGATTTATAATTTTGTGTTAGATATAACAAATTTGGAAGAAATATTAACGTAGGAGTAACTGTGTTATAAACTTGTTTAATGTAACTTACGCGTTCCATCGAAACGTGTTGCGATTGTATCGAGGAAGGTGTTCTGGGGCGCGAGAAGCCCCTTTCTCACCGGCATCACCCCTTACCGGCGCGAGCGCTGCCCCTCCACCTGGAACAAGAGACAACTATCACTATTCCAATTATTTTATGATGAATTATTATTTGCAATAACTTAAAAATAATTCAAAACACCTTAATCTTGTCTTTTATTGACATAACTATTACTCATTTAAAGAAAAACACTTTATTAACGGATTAAGCTATGTATTTTGGATCCAATAATATCTAAAATCTCATGAAAAACAATCCGTGAGCCGGTTTTGTAAACATCCTTCCGGTTTTAGACGCTACCATCTCCGGGGCAATAAATACAGATAACACATAACCTCTCTGCAGCTGTGACACTTATTTTGACACTTAACAGTCTTGTCTTGTCTTCAGTCTACCGTGACCACGCACGCTGTAAAGTACGCGAAACAACGGGAAAATTTAAAATAATGTAAAATATACTTAAATTATGTAAAAATATTCTATATAATATAGCTTTATCCGTTAATAAAGTATTTTTCTTTAAACAAAAATCCTTTATCTGTACATCATTATTAAGGACGACAAAATGCTAAACTGTTAACTTCCCATTACGTCACGTCTCGGTGACAAAAGCTTACAAAATAAGTGTTACATTATTTCAAACCACTTATATCGCTCGAATCATGGCGCGACATTGTCAGTAAAATGTTATTCGCATTATAAAACCTCCGGATGAATTAATTAATTGCATAAGAGGAATATAAATCTGTCTGGGCAGCTTTCTAAGCTTTCTAAGCTATTAAAGTCCTTTCAGATAGTCTCCAATACCTTTTTAATTTCCAATAATTCTTCTGAAAACCGAAGTATTATTGAATCACCGTTATTCACTTGAAATAAATTATTTATAACGCGAAGGTTGGAATTATAAAAAATAACACGAAAAGGCCGGATGCTTACAAAATTATCGGCTACGTTCACTTCCGTTACTTTGTAAGTATATTCTTTGTGGTTTTAGTCTATATTTTTGTAGTTATAAAAATATTTGATATCTTCTGTGTTTTACCAAACAAAGAACTTTGGTGAAGGGTTACTGAAACCGCTGAAAACTTTGAAATTGCGTGGAAGATATGTATATTGTATATAGTATAAAACATTTTACACATTCATGGGTTACATTATATTACATTTCGTAAGTCTATTATGTGGTTTTAGAACTTGGAGCATAGACGTGGTAATCAGTACTACCAGTAACTATACAATCAAATCATTACGGTTAATAATTATATTAATATTACCGGAGCTTTATTATATTAATAATTATATTAAAAAAATTGATTTAAGGGAATCCCGTACAAGTATCTTCTATTCTTCGTTCTGCTATTATAGTATAATTTTATGTAAGAGTTACTTAAAACATGAAGTTAAAAATTGAGAAATCATATGTATTATAATGATTTCTCATTTTTTAAGTAACTATTTACTTGAGTATTTGTGAATACGGTACATATATAGATTGATTATGGCAATCGGAATAAGGCCAAAAATTTAAGGTGTTACCATCAAACAAATAATAATCTCGTTTATTTTTCCTTCGCTTTTCGCAACAGCCGGCATATCTCAATTCAAGAACACATAATCTGGACACGCGTTTGAACTTTTTGTTATTAGTTTTGTTTGATTTATTGGGTTTGCCTTCGGTTTTGTTTTGTGAAATTTTTATTAATGGTGACAGATTCTGTCTGTCGTACAAATAATAAAAAACGCTACGAAAGGTAGCAAACATTAAATTTATGATTAAAAAAGCTAAGTCACTTTCTCACTTTTATACCTTAGTGAATAGCATGACAATTGAACTTGCCGTCAATTTAAGTCTTAATTATATTGCAAGGAATACATCATTTTAATACACTTTGTCATAAATGTTTGTACGACTCTTGTGTTTGATGTACTAAACTCTGTAATTTGTTTTGGTTTGCGCAATTTACTAAAATTAAATAAAAACTTAACTAGTTTTGCTCAAAATGGATCAACAACATTCAATGCTATCATTTCACAAAATAATTTATAAAAAAAAACTTGAATTATCAACTACCCTCCGTTCATGACGAATTTTATTTCGCTCAAATGTCGATGCGCCAAATTCAAAATAAATATAGATAATAAATAGTCTTCATTTATCCGGGGATAGGACCGATAGCTGCAAAGCACTCAAAACGTTGATAATTAGGGTAATGAATTCGTGTTTATACTATTAAAATATTTTTTATTTAATGTGTGTTCATATAATTATTTCATTAATTTATTAGATACATATAATAATATACTTTTTAGGTTGTACGGATTGCCTAATGAACTTCCATTTGACATTAAACCTTAACGAGATCTATCTATCAAGAATATATCTAAATGTAATTATGAAATTTATAAGTGCAGTAACGAAATTTGAAATTTCAAAATGGGAAAGATTACACTCTAAGCTACAAATTTTCAATTAATGTTGTCGGTTTAGCATCGGGATTTTCATTAGCAGTCGCTATAAATCTCCTTGTATAATTAAGCTCTATTTAAGGTGACCCATAAACTGAGCGCTAGATGCCTGCAGCCTTTCTACCTTCTCGTAAACTTTTTATGTTTCATAAATGCGCGGGTAATAAATATGAATTAATGGATTTCCGAGGTTGCTACCTTTTGTTCGGCGCGTTATAGGTTTTCAATGAGATGCGGCTGTCGGTTGGGTGCACAGCTATAAAAATGCATTTCAATCTGATATAAGTAGTGTATGCTATTGTTGTTCTACTCCTTATTGGAAAAATGCGATATAAAACGATGCCACGAGAGTAGAGCCCATGATTAAAGTCTGTTATGAGACGATCATGTGGCATCAACAGCCATTGTTAGCCTCGCGAAGCCTTCCAATGAAGGTTGGTATAGAAATTGTGACATAAATTTTCGTTTCATAACTCTAATTAACGTCTGAAACGTGCGGTTTATAAAATGCCTTAAAATTTAATTTTAACTAATATGTTTATAACAGTAAAGAAAGATATTTAATAGAAGTTAAAACAAATAAATTCTTACGTGTGATGTTGGGCGTGGTAGTTTGACGAAAGAAAATTTTAATATGAAATATTCCCTGAAACTGGTTATTGATCTTTTATATTACACAGATACAATAAACGTCCAACTTTTCAATGAGCTACGCAGAAATTGAAATGTAATGCACAAATATTTTTCTCCATTAACCTCGTCGAGTTGTTTTGGAGAAAATATTAAAGGGAAGACTCTAATATCAAATTCCATTTGGAGTATCTAGAAGTAACAGGGTTTGGGTTGGGGTGTATTCGATACGAAGATCTGCCGTTTGACGAGTTTGATACAATATTATTGATAGTTTTTATTCACCACAAAATAGTGGCGAGATTATAAATTATCTATACTAATATATAAAATTGGAGTGTCTGTTCAATATGAAAGCGTTTTTTACTACATGCATATGAATATTTATACGATACATACACCAAAAAGACATTTTTTTACATTTTTGTCTGTCTGTTTGTTCCGGCTAATCTCTGGAATGGCTGGACCGATTTTGACGGGACCTTTTTTGATTGGTGGCTGATGTAATAAGGAATCACTTAGGCTACTTTTATTAGGGTTCCGCAGTCTACGTAAAGGAACCATTCGTCATGACCGTTCATTCGCCCATTCTCATTCTATATAAAATTCTGTACTGTATCTATAGTAATATATATAAAATGTACATAAAAGATTTTGTTATATTGAAATAACTGTTTTTGCTGCTTACATCTATATATATATATATATATATATATATATATATATATATATATATAAATGAAACCCGTTTCGCGTTGTCACGGCATCACGTGTGAATGACTGAACCGTTTTCGATAGTTCTTTTTTTTAAAATGTTTGTCCAAGTCCAAGGATAGTTCTTACGAAATAAGATAGGTCAACTATACAAAATAAAATTAGCTACGCTAAGGCGGTACGAAGTTCGCCGGGTCAGCTAGTATATTATAAAATTAATGAAATGTTATTACAAAAAGCTACACAGTTACTAAATATTTGCAAGATAATTTATAATATTTAGTCATTGTAATTGTTTGCGAATTATGTACTTTGTTATACCTTTGTTAAGACAAGATTCTCTTGTACCATATTCGCAAACGAATAAATGATTTATGATTTATATCAGTTATGTCAGTTCTTTTCGTCGATTATAAATTTTATAGTTTTTGATGCTTAATACGTACCATTTTACTTAAATGAACATGCTTTTTTAATATGATTATTTCATTATAATTTTTATTTTATAATCGGGAATTTAAATTTTCAGCGAAATAGTAGTGGAAAGGGTGCGATGCGATGGATACTTTTCAGGATACAAGCTAAAATGTTTCATCAGGAATTGACCCTTGAATTGAACTGCCCTATCACAGTGATTGGCATAAGTCGACGGTTTATTGTATATAACGGATTTCGACTCAGGATTAGCGTAGCACTAAAAGTTCCCAGAATTAACGAGAGAAAATGCACTATTAACAGTAAAAGCGGGCACGTGTCCAGTTTTATTTAAAAAAAAGAAGCAATCATTCGCTTAATTGCACTTCTGACGCCGCCGCCTTACTCTGTTTCAGCTCATCATACGCCTGTTTAAATCTTATAACGCACCACATTGATGGTTTTCTTGTTCATAGCAATGCACGTGTGACCATCTTAAAATTCTTCACTGAGATTGACACAACCGCGATAGAATTCTGGAAATTAGCTGGAAATAGTCTGATGGTGCTTCAACACCAAATACAGATAGAACTGAGTGAACCGATTGAGACCAAAGTACATAAAAAACGAGTTAAAACTATTTCGACTCACAATTTACAAAATGGCGCCAAAATATAACTACATTTGATAGTCTAGTGAAATATGCATTTTATGGCCACAGAGTTCAATTTTCTAAAGTTGTAAGTACTTTTTAAATACTTTTTTATGTAAGTGGCTAGTTGCGGAATCTTATAAATCAAATCTTATATGTATTTAATGTTTATTAAATACACATAAGATTTGTTTTTTTCCTTTGCAGTTTCATTTGTTTCAATTATTGTACTAATATTACTTCTCGGTGTACTGTATGCGAAAACAAAAATACAGACTGTAGGTGGTTTAGGCAAACCCAAATAATGTGTATTAAGAAGTTAATATTATATCAATTTATTTTTAATGAGGCATAAACGACATTACGTCCTCGGGACTCTGTGTAAACCATTTAACAAAATGACAAATTTTGTGTCATCTCCGTTCTGCTCGTAAACTTAAAATTATAATTTGCGAAAATTTTATTGTATAATTCCATTTCAAAAATTTGATTCGATGTCGTAATAACAGATTATAATGTATAATGTAGAGTCGTACTATATATAAATACTCGTGTTTTTATTTAATCTGAAGAAATAATGGAAACAAACATATGTACAATGTATTATCAATCAAAATAAAGAAAAAAGTTAACTTATTCGTAAATTTGAATTATATTTAAATGAAATTTGTTGAGTCTGTTCCAATATAATATTTTCCATTTATAATCTGTATTTCAAACGAAGAACATAACATTTGAATTTGACAGAAAGGGATTAATGTAGACAATAAGAAATTTCTTGACATCAAATAAGTAAACCATGCGTTTAAGCCATTAATCAAAAGAACCGTTTGCTGAAATTGTACAAAGGATTAAGGCTTCGCAGGTATTACATTACTTATTACAGAACACATGATATTGTGATTTGTAAGAGGTAGCTTCAGTAACGCCTATTCTCTATGTCATTTATTTTTTTGACAAAAATAAACTTTACCTTATAAGAGGTACACCTAGTTCTTTTCTACGTTGTAAGTTGCTACGTGTAGTAACGTGTTGGTCTAGAATATAGTCTATAGTTGCATCTTACCATTTAAGATTAGATGGATTTATTAAGCGGTATCGCCGATGTCTTGAGGGCCGTTCTTGAGGTCCACACTGACAATAAAGTTTGCCCAAAACCTTAAAATGTTAAATGTCGGGTGCAACTTCGTACCTCATTACTTTTAATTTCTGATTTAATGATTGTCCGTATTAAAATATCTTGACATCAATCAGCAGGGACAGGTTGGAAATACTTTAGTTAGAGTGAAATAAGTCTGAATCAGTTTGTTTTATATGAAAACTTACGATATGGCAAGTCCAATCAGAATATAGAACCAAGACCGACCACTGAATTAAGATCGTATGAAATTACTATTCATTAATACGTTTCGTATAATTGAATATTCATCCATGTGGCCGTTATTGGTCTGCTTTTCATTATACATTCAAACTACAGTTATTTATGGTAAAGCTCAACATAAATTTACTTAACAATAAAAATAATCTTTAGTCTACTCGCAATTTATCAGTTGATAAAATATGCACTGTCTATTATCTATTATATGACGCAAGCTATACGACGATAATATTTTGCGTAGGTTTTTCTTAGTTCTATCTTATGAACTTGATATATAAAATAAATTATAGAAAAACAAAAGACGTTCATAAAGTGTTTTCCTTTAAATGAGTGACAGTTATGTTAATAAAAGACAATATTATGTGCAAAATAAATCAATCTAATTCATTTCATCGAATGTATCTATTTCGCCTCATTCGGTTTGTGCGTACTTGATTAAGAATACAGTTCAGTTATTGTAGCTGAAATACTGCAAATATTGTGATCCCCGCTTTCACGGGGCCGTGAACAAGGGGTTAATTATTTTAATAAATGCAACTACAATGCGACTTATTGAAAGAAAGACTTGGCTTTTCCGTTTTTGTCACTGAAAGTATTTACGTTAGCAAAGAGGAACATACCACTATAAGGGTCTGTTCACATGCGATACTAGGAGCGGTTTACATCAGTTTTATAGGATATATAACACTCACGTGGCACTACGGGACCGGCTTAAAAGGAAGCCATCTCGTACTGCACAGTTTGTAAGTATTTTTACGTGACTATGAACCCACTCATATGATATATGTTATCGCCGAATAAAACCTTATAGAGAGAATATATGTGTGATCGCTTTAAGGTGACGACTGCGACGACATATACACATACAATTTGTATATTTACTAGACGAGATAAAAAGATAAAAGAAAATTCTAAAGATTATACACAAGCAACGAACGAAAGTTTGCCTCAAGTTTAATACGTATAAATTATTATAAAAATAATTTACATAGAAATATTGAATACTCCTGACCCAGTAAATAAGTATAAGCACACAGCTGCATCTCTATAAACTTCAAACGAAAAGTATTCAAGAGATTCAATGTAGGAAAGTTTTTCATTTATTTAGTTTCACCATTCCACTGAATAGCTCGTTACTTTGGAGGGCGAAGTTGCTGCGATTTTCAATTTCATGGTAACAGATATCGGTTTCGAGTCGGCGTATCGAGGGTATTTATAAATAAGGATCAAATCATAAAATTAATATATCAAGTATTTTGATGCATGAGTACTTTAGTAGCTTTTAGAACATTAAAGGTGAAAATAATAGATTAACAGAAATATGATATTCATTTTTTAAATATGACAACATATCAGATCCAAAGGGGATCGAGCTTAGATTGGAACTTGATTAACATCTGGGTTAATGTTGTTCGTGTATTGTTTGAAATTCTGTTTATGTTTGAAAATGGAGTGCTCTCGAAGGTCGCTGCCATTCTAAATAAAAACTTAACTAATTAATAAAACAGTACTTTAAACTCGAATGTCAACTATAGCGTATTTAATAGAAATATTGACACATTCCTTCGTCTGCAAATCTTTATTATTACATATAGGTTTGATTCTCGGTAAAATATTATATCGAGTCGGTAAGCAGAGCAGGTTGTTCACGATAAAATATTGATCAATGAATTGGCAGATGTAAAATGTGAGCTCGTTTGAAATGCTCCCGAATTTAAAGGAACAGAAAATTTTTGTAAAAAATCCATCTTTCATGGAACTCTGCATGCGTTTGAATTTAATAGAAAATCAAATCTAATGCCAGGTTTTGAAGCCACAGATGGATAATCTGAAACTAATAATAATATAATATCGGGAGTGAGATATTTATAACTTGAATTATGTGTGCTAACACAACTGGTAAACATAATTATATTATTAAAGATATTCTTTATACATTTATAATCTCATCCCATAAAGTTGACTGTTGCGGAGATCGAATCCACAATCCTATTTTCGGCAGTCAGGATAGGTAACGATAGCACCAATATACCATTCCTTTAATTAAATTAGTGTTCAGTCAAGGAAATGCAACTGGCTGAATTATATTAATCTAAAAATCTGTAATTGTACTGAAAGTAGAATCATGATAAACATTTACAATTTTATAACAATAATATTTCGGGAGGCGCTATTTTATATACTAATATTTACAAAGTCAATTAAAATGGCAATAATTGAGCTAAATGTATATTTGCATTAACTATATAGTTCATATAACAAAAGTGGGTTGTCTAGGTCTAACAAAACACAATATTTGTTTATTAAATTTAGTATTGACGTTTTAAATTATCTTCAGGAATATAAATAAACGTTTGAATATTGACGGATGGATGGAATGTGCTTACGTATACATATATATTCTATATTCACATATTTATTTATTTTTTAAGTCTGTGCATAGTCTGAAAACTGTATTTATCAGCGCTCATGTGATTCTAAATTCAAATTGTACGTTCAAAGACATTTCTAGAGTCGCACACATACAACATTATTTTATAGACAAATCAATCAGCTCATGTCGATTTACGAAAACACAGCTTATAATAGATTCGGTTTTAAAACTAACGAGCAACATCTGCTTAAAGCCACAGAGACGAGATCATGGTTTACCTACATTCTACAAATTTATTACGATCGGAAATTGTGCGGCTGCGTGTTTACGAACGACAGGTTTTTTGAGTTTATCATTTAATTATTAGCATTCAATATAATATTGATTAATCTGATACTTGGTAAATATTACACCCACGCTACTTATACCGTGATTCTAAGAGGAATTAATATAAATTTAAATAAGTCTCCGAATATATTGTCATTTAGTTTAGACTTTTATTTTTACTTTGTTTTTTTTCTTAAGTTTTATATATCTATCTCCCTTTGACAATTACTCCTCTCTTCTTATAAATTATCTTTGTAAATTTAATGTTTGTCAAAGTTGTATTGTTACAATTCCTATCGCTGTGGATGCAATGTTTGTGATTTGTGTCCGCGTATGTACGGGATAAGCACAAATTAAATTTTCATTAATGTATAGTTTGAAGGAAAGTTTGTTGTTATTATTTGCAGTTTACGTAAATTTACAACATAACGTTTATTATTGAAATTGCCTCAATGCGATATAAACGGGAATTATAAATCTGAATTACCCAAATTAATTGAAGTGAACATGGCCACCCAAAGGCCCGTAAGGATTAAGTTTGAATCCAACATCTCAACCCAAACAAAATAGGCAAACACAACTAGTGCGTCTTAATGCGAAAATGTACCCAAATAGCTTAAAGAACTAAACAGACAATAATCATAGATCTACAAAGCATTTAAGAAACCTATTTACCTTTTTTTAATACCTTGTATGTTATTGCTGTGACAGCCATATTGATAGAATGATTAATCCGTGTCATTTCGGTCTGGCAAGACTCCAAAACATTTTTTTCACGCGTTGTGCTTAAATCATGCAAAAAGGGTTAACGGCGCGTGACACAATATTTAAAATAACCTGCCATAACAATGCTTAATTTATGACAGGTCGCTCTTGATGCGAAAATAATGATATATGAATAAATATATATCACGAAGAACGCGAAAAATACCTTATTACACGTTGACTGTATTAATTTTGATGGTGTTTTGGTCTACAATATAAATCAAGTTTAAAAAATTGCGGAATCAATGTTTACGTTTTAATAATCAGAGGAATGTGAAATGTATCATTACTAATAAATACAGCTAAATTGATTTTTAACTTATGACTGTTTTATTTACAGTAATAGCACAGCAAAAAAAGTATTACATAAAGTTATACCTCTAGCGAAAATAAAATATCTGGCTTCGCATATTGTCTCAGGACGGGAAAAAGCATCTCCTGTGACAACTCCACAGACTAGTAAACCTACGAATATTTACATTATGTACGTATATACGCCACAAGTACAACGACAACCGCTAAGGTTCTTAGATACTTATCACGAAATTAATATCGGAGAAAGCCACACTTTTTTAAACATATACAGTATGAAATATCTAAGTCTTGGGATGTAAATAAATTTAATCTTGCCGGTAAAATTTAATATAGCAATTAAACCATAAAACTAGGTATTTCAATTCAAAGTTCTTAATTACATGTCAGTCAGTTCAGCGGGTTAAGGGCGAAAATAAAGTTCTGCGTTCTATTGTTTATGGCTTCCGCGCGCCTCTTTACATAATATGTTCATTAGATTCTCACAACTAAGAATAAATTAAAGCAACTATTATTGTCCTAAACAGTACTGAAGATAAATGTTTATATACCTTCATTATAGGGCTGGCATTGTGTCCATGGCAGCGGTATCACTTATGATAAGGTGAGTCTCCTGCCCTTGTTTTTTTATAAACAAATGTTTATTTTTGTCATGATCATTTTGTGATCGATATTGTATTAACCTATTGTAACCTATTTTCATTACTATATATTAACTATTTTAGGATATATCCAAAGTTCTAATTGGCTACTTAAACCTTTATTTGATAGATGTAAACGTAATTTTATTTCATTGTTTATTGCGAGAATCGACGATGTTGAAAAGCACTAGAAACGTCATGTAAATAATTTCATACACTAAAATCCGTCAAAGTTTTGTGAAGAGTTTTGTACTTTAAAATATTGAATACATACGCTATGCGCAAACTTCTCTCAAAATAGTTTGCCTACAGCAATAGTATTTGAGTTCGACACAAACGTATATTTAAAGAGAAGTATATTTTATGTTAGTTTAGTAAGCCCTTAAATTTGATAAAGCTTCAGTAATCCTGTATGTAGCTTACACATTTGTTTCGTAAAATATAGTTTCAACACAGCGCTTGCCAGTAATGCAATAATGGAATCGAAAAATGACCTTTTTATCAAATTAATTCCAATTAATATATATGGAACATTACTTACTCTTTTTTATTTGTTCAAAAACGTAATAATAATATTTCGAGTATCATTTTCATATAAATATTAGTATAGATTCTAGAAAAAATAACATGAAAAAAGTTTGAACATGAAAATTGTTCTCTTTCAACTTTAACAGTGTTTCGTAAAATTTATTGTATGCTCTGAAATCCAACTAAAATAATTAGATTATTTATTAGGAACGATAGATTAAATTCATAAGGAGGTTGCTATATAGATTTAAATATCTATATAGGATATATTAGGCCTTAAAAGTTTCCAAAATTCAGTTCGGTATAAATAATTAGCCGCGTAAAATATTAAGTCGACGTATTTATGAGTGAGATGCATTATTGACGACAAAATATTTATATTCAAGTACTGAAAAAAATTCAATCTGTTGACACAAATGTTTTGTTTTTAATTTAAACAGTTGATATTTTCGTGGATATTGTATCAATTATTCACGAGTGTGCGTGGGTGGGCAAATTGCCAAAATCTGGAAAATACAACTGGCCGCCTTGACTCATTCTTCATTAATTGGTTTACTTCTTGGGAATAAAATATGCAAAATGTCGATAAATGTGACGAGAATAGAAAAATCACGATTTTACAGTTTTGTTTTTGAAATTTTTTATTCGTTTACTGTTTGTGTATAAGAAGCTGCTCCGTGCGGTTTCCCAGCATTAATTAATATACATTCCGTAACCCTTCATTTTTTTATTTATAAAACAGGGGGCAAACGGGCTGGAGGCTCATCTGATGTTAAGGTTCATCGCCGCCCATGGATACTTGCAATGCCAGAGGCCTCACCAGTGCGTTGCCGGCCTCTAAGATGCTTATACACTCTTTTCTTAAAGGACCCTAAGTCTAGTAATAATATGCCTTGTTTTCACATACTCTTATTGACAGTACCAATGCCTCAAACTCGTATACACTGATATTGTCTTTTACTGACATAACTGTTTAAGAAGAAATTTTGTTAACGGATTTAAGAAATGTATTTTTTCGTTTATGTATCGTATCCTATGATGAGCGGCGATGTTGCGCACATGCTGTAACAAGGAAAGTGCGGCTGCTTCTGGATACTACAGGTGCCCGAGTCCAGTCGTTCAATTAGATTATTGCTTACACATTTAAGTGGGTAAGCCTAACAAGTGCCACATATAGGGAGTAGAAAGCACAGATCGAAAAGTAGGAATATATGAAAACCAATAGTAGCGCTCCATGGTTGTATTTGGAATCAAACGTCAGCACCGAGCATGCATGCATATTCATTTATAATACGTTTTAGTAAACTACACATATTGTAAAGACATACCGTATATTCGAGCTGTTGAAAACGTAATTTATCGTGCCAATAATAACTTAATCAACTACAAATAACGCTAAAATAGGAACAATTAAAATTATGTACAAAGTTGAAAACGTTCTCGACAATCTAGAAAGCTACTGCCTAGTTGCTTTGGTATAAAACTCGGAAACTTCCAACTTTCTTGATTTATATATAGAGTAGTTCTATTGTCGACGTAGGCTTATCAAAAGTATTTCAATAAAACGAAAATAGCTGTAAATTCCTCCGCTCGCGTTCCGCTGACTTCACAATAAAGCAATTTGTTTGTACTTCCCTGAGCTTAATCATTTAATGTAATATCGCTGTATCTTGTTTATCACGTTACTTAAAAGCAAAACCCCGTTTCGCAGACAAATGAATTACCCGTGTCAAATAATCGCTCAGTAGTTTCAGCTAGCGCGAACGTGAGTATTAATTTATCTTCAGAAGGATCAGTTTCGCGTATTTCCATAAAGAATATTCGTTTACTCTGTGGTATATGCGATGGGTGAACATAAGTGACAGTTTATTGGTAATAAAAAATGGCGGCAAATTTATAGTCAATTGTCAAAAGATGTTTGTGATGAAATAAACTTTAATTCATATAATTATATATTCCTTGTCGTTGCTTTTTGAATAATCTTATAATACTCGTATTATCTATTCTATACACCTTATCATTGCCACGGGCCAGCTAGCTAATTCATGAAGACTTTCGTTGTTTTACATGCTTTTTACCCCATCAAACCCGAGGAATTTCAATTCGACGTATAATTTTTTTGTGTAGGTATATCCTATACATATGACGTAGGAATGTGATGAATAAAGACAAAAGAAATTAAAGTGTTGGGACATGAAAAAAAGTACACAAAACCAATTAAGAAATTTTTATGTTTGATAATACTATTTATTTATTCTGGGTCCTTTTTTAAATGAATTTGATAAGCTGAGGCTAATATGTCAAATGCCTTAACTTACAGGCGGCATACAGTATTCAATTTCGTTAAATTGCCACCACCGCATTTTACAACATTGGTTAAGCACCCACTGGAAATGATGAGCATTCTAATTTGCGGTTAGCAAACAGAACTAGATTGTACAAAGGGATTCGATAAATCTTGGCCCGCGACTGTTTTGAATAGCGACTCAAAACATTTGTGAAGTTTACAACTGTTATTCTCTTAGGTGTTTTTATACTTAGAGCTGCTGAGTTGATTTACGAAATGTTTAATTGGTAGGAAATTTCTAAAGGAAGTTTGTATATTGTTTAATGCTGACATTTTAAATTGCCTGGATAAATTTGTGAGATGTGACGTGCTCTTCCACTATAGTGATAGCGAGCGATATTGGTGTCAATTCTGATGTACACCTCTAAAACTAAAAAATTCTAATTTTAGATTTAGACCTGTCAAACGTGTGCAACCTATTCTATATATTTCTACATTGACAATTTAACCTTATTGCTATCAATTTAGAGATATACAGAATAGGTTACGCTCTCTAAAACTGTTTGACAGGTCTAAAGCTAAATTTAGAGATTTTTAGTTTAGAGTGTATACAAGAAATCGCCACCTGTGTCAGTTCATGTGTTTTATTAAGCAGGGTATCATTATTTTGATCTGCAAATGTAGATAGTCACTAGCGACTAAATTTCTATACGGAATGTATATTTAGTCCGACCTGCACGAATGCATACGTATTATAATATGATATAGTTTGCATACATGCATTTATAATATATATTATTGCAATACTTTATAAAGATCAACGGAAAGCGAAGCGGAAATCGGTGTACTGTAAAATCATAATTGAACCTTGTCTTTGAAGGAAATCGAAATTACAATACATTGAAGAGACTGACATTGTAACAGTTGCTAAAAATATCAAATATTGAGTCTATCTGCGTGATCTACTTGGACGCAATCTTATGAAATGTTAACAATTATTAAACTATAAAATTAATATTAAGTATTAAACTAAGGTAATAACGCAATGTTGCGAAATTAACAACTAAAATAGCACGTGTTTCCTAATAGATAGACATGAATTTCATTCTGCATAGACTTTGAATTTGGCAGTTAAAAGCATAGAATAAACTATATACATTTTATAAACCAAGTTGTATTCACATTACACAAAGGCCGCCTATTAATAAATCAGACAATAGTTTCAAAAGCAAGTATTTATGTTGAAGTATTTAATATAGAACTCGTTAATTATCCAGTTTCTGAACAAGTTGAACTCGATTGATTGTCTATAAAATATTCATCTTTTTAGAATTGTTTCTGGTTATATATATATTTGTCATTCGATCCAGCTTCTACGAGTATATTGCTTGCTAGAACTAAAGTGAATCTCAACAATATCTATATTAATGTCAATAAATAATACGGAATAAAATATAGATAATATGAACTCTTATTTTAATTCTTAATTCTATATTCTCATTTTTAATAATATATATATATAATAAATAGGGATGAATTGCCTTCACAGAGACAAATCATTTAAGAGGGTACGATCTAGCCTAAAGAAAGACTAATAAGTAATTTACATCTTACTTAAATTGCTAAAGAATATATAATATAAGAATTGTGTCCATTCTCACAGTCTCTAATAAAGGCCTGACACTTTTTTAATGTGTACTTTAAAATGTTTAAATATAATCATAGCACACTAATGACTAAACACTAACTCGAATGGTTTTTTTCCTCTCATCCATTTCCTCAATCTTCTTACCACCGGTATCTAGAAGCTGGACAGCCTCAACATTAACATGATAGTGAAGTTGAAAGACTACAATCTAATAGTTATAATATTTTTTATAAAATAAGTAGTCTCGGCGATTTTGTGACGTCAAAACTTTTCTTTGCTTTCTTAGTTTTCTTTGAGACGATTTCATCTCGTAAATTAAAAAGTATAGTTGTAATCATCGTGAAACTTTGTCAGAAATTATTTACATATTCAGTAATGAATGTTCTTTGATGAATAAAAGTTTTAGTTGAATAACTGGTAACTTTGTCCCTATCAATAGAAATATAAACATGAATTTTTATAATAATATTTTCGTTTGGATACATTATTCGTGATCCGCTTGATAAACCATTGTTTTATAAACCAATGACTGCGATTGAGCGATGAAAATTTCGGAACGATCGTGAAACATTTCAGACAATATCTTTATTTATTAATTGAAAAAAAAACCAGAGATTTCTTTACAGGTGATCTCATTGCGAAAAGTAATATTGTCGATCCAACGCACACTCTCTCAATATACACGATAAATATACTTACAATATTTTAACTAAAGAAATAATAATGCTAAACTAATAAAACTCTTTCTATTCGAAGCATTTTCTGTAAATAATGTAACACTCAAAGACGGCAAAGCGATGCTGAAGCAGAAAAGTATATGTCAAATTGTTTATTTGTTCTCAATTAAAATGAGAACTTATTGAATTTCAAAATAAAAATGGAATGCCAAACTGATGTATTAACCATCTTAATTATTAAAATAAATAGATAGAGCATAGACAATTCAAATGTTTTTTAAACTTAAAATCACACATTGCCGGACGGTAAAACAGGAATGATCGAAAACAAATTTCAAATAGTCGTCGTGAATTATCTAGAAAAAATATGTGTATTGTGGAATATTTCAGCAACTATTCTAAGACCTCTGTAAATATCACTACACAACGAGTTTAATGTAAATAAATATTGGCGCCGGTCTGTGATTGTGTAGAATTTTAATATAGTGTATACATTTGTTATTTAGTTTTTAAATGTATGATCTATGTCGATTTTATGAATTCATAATATTAGTTTAACGCAAACACTTTTATGTATTGATTACTAGCTGCCCCGGGCAACTTTGGTCCGCTTAATAGTCGATTCCTTTATTTAGTATTTTCTTTTATTATAGTACCTACTTAATTTCATTTTATCTTTCTTATAAATTAGGTTTTATTTTTAGAGAAAATTTATAAGAAAAGCTACTGTGCCTGCGACGGCTCAGTGGTGGCATGCGCTTAGAGATAGAAGAGATACCGAGTGCAACTCAACTCTACAATTAATCATAAGAAATATTATATGTTAGGACTCGCCTTAAAACATCGTTATAATTTCCGATTCTACAAAACATTTCAAAGACGCTCTACTTCCATTGGATCTCCTCTTAGTGTTACTCGTTAATGTTAGCATTCTAAAGTTGCAATTATTATTCAAATATGTTGTTTTAAGTTAAAGAGTTTAAAGTAATCCCGACTGCTATTATCACCTTTTTGTTGTTTAGCTTTTCTCGCATAAAGCCTTAAGTGCTTACGCGCCAAGAGCTGTCAAATACGCTAAGTTTGTAAAAATATTCTAAATATGTGTTGAGAAAAACAAGTTTTTCAGTGTTTTATACGTTGCGCGGCTTTCAACTGTTTCGGAATGATACCTGGTTAAATCGTGTTATCAAGCAAAGCTTATAATGTCTAACAAGGGCTTAATACAAAACATACAATGGTTATCTCAACGTATGACGCGTATATTCCGTCAACCTGCAGACAGCCTCGGAGGCTCAAAAATCATCTTTTAAGAATCTTGTTTACCAAGTGATAATAATTATATACTGCGTGCCATAAAGACGAATATACTTATACTGTCAGATATATTTGCATATAATCTTATTTATCGTAATAAATACCTGCTCATTGTGTATGTGCACGATAACAAATACACACACTAAAAAAAATCGTGTTTAAAATAAGTAGACTACTTTCGGCGTAAAACTAAACTTCATATTGATAGAAATCCCTTAAATGTACACGAAGCATTCAGAAGTAATAAGAATATAAATTTTGTTACAAATCGTAACAAATTTAAATTCTGTTTGTAGGGTCAAATATGCACTCATATATTGCGTGCACTGTTCGCCCGAGGCCGGCCGAGGGGACAGGCTACAGGATCGATGTAGCGCAGCCTCCATCGAACATCACCCCCGATCCCCTAATCACTTCACTTTATTGTCCAAACAACTATCACTCAAATATCCGGATTGTAATTTAAAGTGCGCTATTTAAATGATGAGCAAAAAGTATTCGGTTAGAGAAAATATTTGGGCAGCGGTCCGCAAATATTTTTGAAACAGTTATTTCCTATCATTGAGCTGTAAATGGATTTGTACAGGCGAATATATAAACTCTGCAAGGAGAATGAATATTCATAAGCATTAAGGAAAGTAGGATCAAAAGTAGAAGTAGTAATTGGAATAGTGTTATAACCTTGCGTGTTTAAAGAATACTTTTTCGGCTTAGCTTTTATCTACTATTTTGGTACATAATAAATTGATAACGTTTAATCACTGACCATTCTCACAATTTACACAACAATAATAGATTTTTAGTGTTGCAAACAAAATCTTTAATTGTAATAAAACATTTAAAATGACACAGTAATTAATAACTTCTATTTTTTATTTCGATTAGATAGAAATATTTAAAAAGATTTCACGCTACGGACTTATATGATATCTGTATTGATCGGAGATAGCATAGATAATACTCGCTGTCGATAACTATACTTCAGGGTATAATTGGGATTTGTTCAATTGCAGTTCAAAACAATTGATTTCTGAAATTTCAAACTAAGTCTGCTCCTACAACAATAATGGGTTTCATATTCAATGTTTTATAGTCGTTTCATTAAAAAAATATTCTATAAAACGTACCCAAATTCAACGGCAGATTCATTATTAAAAATACAGATAGGTATACTACTTTTTAATTATTGATATTTAAGAAATGAACAAATTGTCTGCGATATTTAATGATAGAGGGATTCAGATGGTAGGATAAATAACCCAATGAACGACCATTTTTAGTTTTCAGTTGGGATCTATGGTGAACTTTTCTTAAGTTATCAAAGCCAGTCTAAATACATTTTGTCCTTGTGCGATAGACTAGGAATATGTGTGATTATAGTACATATATTGCAAAATTCAACTAATCATCTGAATATACCTTTGAATAATAAGTATTCTCTTCACAGATACAAAACATTACAAAAACGATCCAACTTTACAGAAATTATTGTAATTCCTAATAGGCGCAATACATTTGTAAGTGTGTCGTTACCCGTGAAAATATTATCAAGAATATTACTGTTAATGACTTTAAAAATAGAATTCAAATACAACTGAAGTAAACTTAATAGAATAAACGAATAATGATGTTCATTGTTACAACTTACAAAGGCTCAATCTGTAGAGTTTTAGCTCTTAAAGCTCACATTTTAATAAATTAATGAACTTCAGTATAATTTAACCTTTAAAAGTATTAAACAATATTGTTCTACTATACTATTGGGTGTAAAAAGGCAATATATCTAGGTAGAAGAGATATAAAAATGTCGCCACGCGAAGCCCAGTTGCAGTGCCAAAATGCATTTAATGTTCAAATGAACATCTTCACAACATATATCTACTTATTTTAAGGGAAATAACATATATTTTGACCCATTCTAATTGGTAGATTTCCATAGAATAAAAAAAAGCTATATTTTGCTACACACGTATTGTATCGTTTCATACTAACGTTAAGCTTATGAAATTCCATCATGTGTCAATTTAAAACCAACTAACAGTCGTACCTTTAATGAATCCAAAAGGTTTAGCCGAAAAATCCACGTTTACATTAATTCACATACACGATCATTTTGGTTGCAAAACACAAAGATCACACGTGGTGCGTTCGTGTGCAGCGTACCGGCGTGCAGCTACGAGCCGTGCGGAGCAAACACTACTTTTCGCTACGCTTCTAGGGGCTGCGGTAGGGAGGGCGGGCGCAACAGATACGCGACTCTACAGGTTCCCCGGGCCGCCTTTGTCCCCCTCAACCCATACAGTATACACCCTAAATGCGAATTTACATCCTCATTATCGTTTCTAGAGGCACCAGTCAATGGTAGAACTTGAAAACCTGTACTCGTCTAAAGTATAGAGATATTTGAATATAATAAGTACATATTTAGTCCAATAATGATTTAATGTACATAGATTTTACATTTACGACAACGAAAGAAAAGGTATCATTGTGTTTTTTATGTTATCTAGAATTAATAAAATAAAGTTACTGTCCATTGAAAAGTTATCACTGCAGGCCAGAATTCGATCAAAACTTAAAATAATAGTGGCTGCTAGTCACTGTTACTGAATACTATATGTACTTCCTGTGTTATATTTTTACTACGAAATAAATATTATATCCCTAATCATTTGAAAGGACTGATCACCAATTTAAGAAAATCATCGATAAAAACAGTCAACGAATAAGTACATCTTACGATTGTTCTTTAATCACAAAGCTTTTAAAACATTGCAAAAATGGATGTAAATTGAAACAAAGCAAATCATATACGTCAGTAAAACAAAGTGCACCTGTTGTTAAAACGTCCATAAAAACGTTGGCACAGGTGACTATTGTACGCTATAAAATACAATCAGGCCAGCCTCGTTTTCCTCAAAAAATAATGCCTAGAGATGGAGGCAAACTATTTGTTTTATAGAACTTTATTTGAATAACTTTTATTAAAGGCTTGAGTTTAAAATTTCAAAGTTGAAACAGTCGAATTATTGAATTTATTGATGATTTTAATTAATAAAGGGGGGGCAAAAGAGCTTGGTTGGCAAGGGACGGCAACAAATAAGTAGTATCTGGTTGAGAAAATCTCCGCTGAGAGACGATTAAAAATTTCGCAAAGAAATCTTATAAAGTGATGGAACGTGGAAGATTTATGAGATGGGCAGATTATTTTCTGTTGTTACTATACCTACAGATCTATTTTATCGATTGTGTTATATCTTGCATAGAATACGGGGGGCCTTCATACATCATCTTACATACTTTTCAACTTGGGCAATTAAATAGTACCGTGGACAATGATAAACTTAGTTAGCTTAGTGCCAAAGATTGAGAGCTAATGGCGCTATTAGATGCATACTATTTCAACAGAATTAAAACAGTATAAAAGCTTTTTTATATGAATATGACTTGTTTTCTTTTAAATTGTGTAGTGTAAGTAAATGAGAGACGCTGTAGATTATAACAAAAGAACTACGATATAATAATAAAAACGACTATTTATCGAAGATTGTTAAAGTTTTAAAGAAAACAGGGCAAACGAGAGTCGGGGTTGGATGAGGTTACCCATATCGAGAATGTCGGTAAAATAATCCTTTGTGAGAACCTTCATAAATATTGTTCTGTTATTTAGTATTTCTTTTCATAGGCGGACAGACATACAGACATATAGACAGAAAAGTTTCAGTAAAAGGGTCCCATTTTACACTGATTAATTGAGAAATATTAAACTAACTTAAGCCAAGTAACTTCTGACCATTCCACTGACTATGATAGTCAGAAATTCAAAAAGAAATGTTAAATAACGACTCGTGTAATTTCGAGAACAGCCATTCTCTGTCACTGCTGTGATTGATTGATTTAAAAAAAGATGTTTCACAGAACACCAAGCAACCATATTTCAAATGAATGAAGAAACATTACTTGACTTCGAGGGAAAATTGCCAAAACAATTAAATATTCTACCGTGATAGTAATTACAAAAAGTCTATGTTAAAAAATACTGGTAGACTTTGATTAATGGAGACTGTAAGGAGTGTGAATTATATTCATCGAGCTAAGTCCCAGCGAACTTAAGTACGGGTCACTTAAGAGTAGCTACTTAATGCACTATTGTTCCCTCGTATTATACGCCTTTTAACGAACGTAAGTTATGTTCGCTTTTTATTTGCATTCAAGTACAGCCTACACACCCAGCATTAAGATCGATTTTTAAGTTTGACCGTCTGCAATGTCACCGAGCGACCTTGATTTACCGATCTATTACGAAGCTGTAAGTCCATTTGCATAATTTGACGGAAGTCTAAGTTGGAGTAGCTTAAGAGAAAGTGCCCTGTGCCATCAGCTACCAATAAAGGCAATCGTTCGCCATGTCTAAGATTAATCGTAAGCATCCGAAACAACATAGTGTAAAAATGTTGGATCAGGAAATGGCTTCTTATAATGGACTCATCATATAACCATTATTTTATAGATGCATGGTGATGGAAATAAGGCGATAGTCGGACGGATTGGAAACAGATAATCCGTTTTTATATAATAATAATAATAATAACTTTAATTCAGACCCGAGATCCATAGATGTTATGGTCAGTAAGATTCGCTTTCAATAAATACATTAATAATAACTTAAAAGAAAAAAAAAAATAAAACTTACGAAATGGGGCATGAATTGAGACGCCACGTTTTGAAAGCAGTATCGAGATGTCAGGAGTGTTATTTGATATTCTAAGCAGAATCAGGATACCAAAGTTTGAGCTGTGTCACGAATGCGTAGGTATTCATCAGCCATGGCACTCTTTTTCGCAAATCGCGTTAAAACTATCCGTTCGCATTTCCGCAAGCATGCCCGATGCACTACAGAATCCAGGCAAGCCCAATAGCATCCTGAAGTGTTGTTATACTGAACTCGAACTTGAATTCATACCGCTCTGTGTAAAAGCTGGCCAGTCCATTGCAATTTGCACAGGTAAAATACTTTACAGTAAGCCTTAAAAAAAGTGATATTTTAACTTCTGGTGCCACACACTATGTGCAAAGGCCTCCGGTAGCCAACTTAATGTTACCCCCGTAACCGTAGCTAGAGCCCTCCTCTCTGCTCCAGACATGTCCTCTGTAATCGAGTGACCAACAAATAATTGTACTGAGTCACTCGCTTCAGATGGACATCAGCCGAAAGCGGACAGGATTGGAATTGTTTTAACCTTGTTTTATGATGGGGTGTAATGAGGCGATCTTCCAGCCATTTAGAACAATAATCTGGAGTACAGGTTTGCAGCACAATTGGGGGAAAACCGTGAGGCTCGTTTAGATTATGAATCCAAGGACTGAAGAGCTTGCCGGGCAGCACGTAACCGGAACAAAATTTTCGAAATCGAGGCAGCACATCAAGTAAACGTGTAAATCGTGTATGTGTGAGTGAATGTGTATTTATTTGAAGTTATAGACTAGTGTCGAGTTTGTCGCAAATAGAGACCTTAAAAGATCAACTTTTTCCTTCGCATACTCGCTCATACAAATTTCTAATCTTTAAAAATCGTCCCGCATAATCTGTGGTAGGTGGGTAACTGTGATGGGCATTGAAATAGTTGGATATTATTTCTCGAGCAAGGATTCTGTAGCCGTTTGATGTCGGCGGATTTTGGGTTCTCCAGTAAGAAATGTGCGTAGCGTGCCCGATCGTGTGAACAGTAGGCTACTAAGGGCCTAAAAAAAATCATCTTGTTCGTTGATATTTGATAGGGGAAGTAAAAATTTGAAAGAAATAAGGGAATGGACACCGGAAATCCCACTCACCGCATCTAACGCGATGTACAATAAAAAAGAAATAAACCCATTGTATCACTTCACGCCTCAGTTTTCTGTTACTATTATATTCACTTATACATTCTCTAAAAATTTGATTTGTCATAGATTTGTATGAATAATTTTCGGCCGCGAATAATTTTGCCATATGTACTTACCTTTCCAACAATTTATCCTTCGAAGGCTTCTTTGCTTTTCCTCAACCTAATTACAACCATTTACTTGGTTTCATTCAACTTATTAAATGATATTGGATGTTCTTTTCAAACACAATCTATTCAATAAATGGAAATTGGTTTAGAAATATCATTAAAATCATACCGACCGAATATGAATATTCCTTCTCGTCTCAAATATTTTGAATTTCGATCAAAAATAACCTGTGCTCACAAACCCTGTCTTATAGCAGATAAGACAGGGTTCGTTCGTTGTGAGACGATGAAATCCAAAATAATATTAATCAGAGTGAGCTATTTAAAGTAGTTACCCTGATTATTTATCATTCTTGGTGATACTCGTTTTAATTACATTTTTGAACTATGATTAACTTTCTCAATAGAATACATTACAACAATTAACGTTAGGGCGCATTCCACTTGATATGGGCGCTAAAACAATTGATAAACTTGTACAATACAATTGTGTGACGGTACGTACAGGAATCGAAGCCGGCAACCTCCGTTCCGCATGCCATCATACTATCTTAACATATCTTTATTTTAATAACACCTAACAATCAATAATCAAAATTATTAGTCGAAAATCTTACAGACTATGTCGTCCGAATGATCGCGGTCGTCTGCTCGACTTTGCTTCACATTAAAATACAGGAAAAGAAAACGCCAATATAATTTTCATAAATATATTTAAAATCATCACATCAAGTTACGAACAACGCGTAACCCATAAGGCCGCCAATACACTACCACGGATACGTTAGAAAATTAAAAATACATATTCGATAATGTAAGCCGGCTTAAAACATTCATCCAACTAAAATTAACTAAATGCAAGTATTATGACAACAGTTTAACCGATTCAAAAAAAAAAAATTCAAATATCCCGTTATAAAATGTGCCTATCTTACACTATTTAGTGCCGAATTTACACCTAATTTGTACTATAATCGTTTGTGTTATACTATCTAAAATGAGCATAATTCATTGTTAAAAGATTGCAACTCATATTAGACATTTGACAAACGACGCTTTTGAAATAAGGTTTTATAAAATCAACTTTATGAAAGCAATAAATCAAATTTAAAGAATTGAGTCATTTGAATTATTATTAAGTAAATTTCATAGTTCCGTTATCCAGATGAGGGAACATCCAAAAGTAAAAATTAAATTGTAAAAGTTTTACTGGGGCTAACATAATATTCTCAGCCTTTTTATAAAACATGCTCAAAAAACTGTTTTTAAGTCCATATTTTGTAAGAGGATGTTCAATATAATCTGTTTAGTGATAACTTAAGATATCAAATACAATCAGATTTAATAAAATACAAGACCTAAATATTATATATCTATACCATCTGATAATATACGTTAAAATATTTGGGTCAAATTGTTGCAAAGATAACAATTTTTTGTTTGATAACATACAAATGTTTGTTTATACGAATGAAACAATATTTTCATTTCTCGGTTGATCATGAGGGATCGTGCAAAATAGTAATATATCTAAAACGTCATTTGCATTGTGATAATTGACATTAACATGTGATTTTCACTTACTGTGCTATTTCCAAACAATTAAAATTTATTGTAAAAAAATTTAAAATGTAAAATTATACTGGGATTTTGAAACACTTATGATACTCAACCACTGTCATAAACTTCTACAATAACAAGGAATCACTAGGTATAAAAGGAACATTATTATCAGGGAAATCTAAAATACAAAATCTTAATAGCGCACAATATATGAAATAGTGTCATTCCAAACCATTGTGCGCACATAAACTGTAAGACTAAATAAAACTCAATACAGCTCTTCTAAATACTAAAAGACATTACATGTCTAAATCAAATATGAGATCATTTTTAAACTTCACTTCCAAATACTGACCCTTGTTCAATTTATCAGGGTCATACAAATCTGTATTATGTTTGATGGGATCACAACGCTTACCTTTTTTACATGTTTTCTTAACTTTATTTTCCCGTTGAGACATTATATTAATATTTTTATACTTTTCCTCTGAATTCTTGGGCTCATTTTCGTTACAGTTCTCATCTGTTTCGGTGGCGGAGTTGTATGTGTCAATGTCAGACATGTTTTTGTTTCCTTCAGCGTCGGAAGTGTCAGCTAGTCCGCTGTCACGACGTTGTTTCATGGCTGACTTCAGACGTAGTTTAGACTGGAAAATCAAACATATAATTTAAAATTACTATTATTAGGTGTTCAGCATTTGAGCTATGCCGTATGCGCGTAACCTACTTTATTATCACACATCCTGTGTATGAGTGGCTCGTTTACAATGTTCTCGATGAAAGACATTATAAATGGGGAATATATTGTATTTTATCACAATAACAAAGTTAAATTGGTTCAGGTGAGAGCAGGTGGTGGGGATAATAATGTAAAATGGTATAGTAATAAAATGGTAGTAGCTTCATAGAACTTAACGTAAATGCAATGACATGCGATACATATTACAAGTTAAGCATTTAAAATAGCTATGGGAACTTATTTCTAAGTGATTAAAGCAAAATATTTGTTCACAAATATTAATCATTTGATACTCAATTAAATTAAGTGTTAAAAAATTAAAAATTCGCGCCAATTTCATCATATTGGATAACATCCATATACTGGCAACAGTTAGTATTTATAATGACCATGACAATGAGATTGCAAACATATTCAGCATAACATCCGTTACATAATTAGGTATAGCATATTAATATGAAATTGAGTCAATGTTTACGTTTGCTATGGAAAATTTGACAGGTGTTATTGATCACTAATAAATGTTTGGTAGGAAATTTTTATCATATGTAATCTTTTCTGTATGATAATAAAATAATGTTGTGCTTCTATTTTTTTAAGGTTGTTTAAAAAAATATAGATTGAAACAGAAACAAGTTGACTCTATCTTTTTTTTCCTTTAATTTATATTGGTAATCTCAAAAAATGTGTTACCTGATGATTTGAGGAATCCTCTTCCGCTTCACTTTCGCTTTTTCTTCTTTCCTGGTTACGTTTTTTACTTTTCTTTCGCTGGTTTTTCTTTTTTTGCCCTTCTATGGAGGAATTATATCTGTAAAAATAAATAACTGATTAGTAAATAATTATCAACCACAGGACTATAGTGTGGTAGTATTTATTTAATAAACATACCTGTAAAATTGTCTTGAAATGACATTATTAAACCGCACTGTCTTTTTTAAGCTTGACTCTTCAGGGATATAATCAGAACTAATGTAATCCATGGACGATGCAACATCTCCATAACTTGACTCGGAGTAACTTCTCATCATTGTAATAGGTTTTCTTAAAATAGGTTTAGCCCCATTTTCACAATTCTTTTCAGTTTCAGTCCAGGTTATATCAGTTTCATTGATTGGCTCATCATCTTCATCATCTTTTTGATTCGAACTTGATAAAAGAATATTTGTCTCAGTGCCAAAGTTTGTAACTTCAACTACAGGTGCAATGCTATCTTCAGGAATCTTAGGCAAGCTTTCAATTACTTCTGCTTTAGTTGTCTTAATTTTAGAAAGATCTAAATACTCCTTTGTCATGGATTCCTTCGCTAAACCTATTTCAAATTCAGTAGGTACTTTGTCTGCTACTTCTAAGTGTAAGATAACATTATTATCCCAGGCTTCCCCTATTGCATTATGAAATTTAATCTCATTTGAGAATGATAAAATGGCAGCATAATGTACTGGAACAAATCCAGACCCTACAGAGGAAAACTTGATTTGGACAACATTATCAATATTTTTGACTTCCACTGATGATGGATCAGTATTTTTAACATGAAAAGTTAAAGCTACTATATCATCCAACACATTGTAAGTGTACGTAGGAAGAATATAGCTAAGGTTTGGCAAAAGAAAATCAATCTCATGGTGATAACTTTCTGGTTCAGATTTCATGACAATTGAAGAAGAGTTTAACTCCACTATTAAATCTTTACCCTCCTCTTCACTATGAGACCCCGACATTTCTTCACTTTCAACACCACTATCAATTTTATTACTGTTATTAGAAGTCCTTTTAATCACTGGTAGTGTAACTATTAATAGATGTTTTGTTTGATCGAATTGGGCTTTACCACTATCTTCATTAACAGAATAGGGGAGTTTAATATCAAGCTTATACTTTGCTGGCTTCTCTGAGGTCAAATGTAAATCTCGTTCCTTAACATTTAAAATACAATCTTTTGAAGACGAGAGTAAGGGTAAATTAATTTCCACAACAATCTGACTGGGAATTGCTGTATATTCTTTACTGTCTTTGCTGTAAGTGTATTCTTGGAGGTCAACATTTTTCTGTTGTTTTATGGTATATTTTGGTCTCGTGTATCCGTTGTCACTGGTATGGGTAAAATCAATATTTGTACATTTTGCAGTTTTCAATTTTTCACTGGGGGTTTTAGGTTCATGATTACGCTCATGTGAATAATTGTGTTGAGGATATAGTTTCTCTAACCCTTCAGGATCTGGTTCAGTGTTCTCTGTATCTTCAGTTGGTTTGTAATCAGGATCTTCTTTCCTGATGACTGCAGGTACAGACATACCCTTGTAAAAGGATTTCGGGAAACGTATATTATTAATATCCAAGTGAATGTCGTATGATTTCTGGAGACCATCAAAGGCAGTTTTATTTACAAGCTCCCGGAAACGCTTGTTAACCGCGGCCATGCGTAATGTATCGGGATGAAAAACTACATCATAAATAACACATCTTTCCTTTTTGTTATTATAATCTTCCCGGGGTGGTATAAGAGAATAAGGGAGTTGCCAGCTCATACCTTTTTGTCCATTAACTTCTTGAACTTTGCAAGAAGGTTTATCGATATTTTCGTTGCTACATATATTGATAAAAGCCTTCCTATCACCCGCTACACTAGTCTTAATAACATAACCTCCTTTGGGATTAATAAATGTAACGTCGTAACCTCGTTCTTTTTCTAGCTGGGTCATTTCTTTTTGATAAATCGCTTGATTCGCCGGGTCACGTATCTCCTCACAATATTCGGTTAGCAAATCTCGAAACTTCTTATGTTTCATGGCGTCTTGTAAGATATCAAGATCAGCTCTCGTAAGCTTAGATTCTTCATCACGAGGTTTTACGCCGGTTGCCATTTTGTTTGGTAATTTTTCGATTTATAAATAAAACATCAACACGTTAGTACAATAATAAATAGGTAATATTCCACGATTCAGCTGACTTCGAAGTTCAATGTGTTGTTTTTCACATGGAGTGTTGCCAGTAATAAAAAATAATAATATATTTTTAATCTCTGCTTGTGATATTTAAAAAATCGTCATAAATTAATAATAAACACTTTCAGTGACTGTGTTTTTCACGAACATAATTTATTATAAGAAATCACTTTTACAGTCATATTCTATGTATATATACTATTTCAGTATAATAATTCTTCGTCACTTGCCTGAATAAAAATTTAATGTACGCCACATTTGATATTACTACCCGTTATTATTGTTTTTAAATTATTAGCGCCACAATAAATTTTGTGGCACAAGAGCCATGCAGGTTCTATTTAAGCGTTAACTCTATAGAACTATAAGTTTGTGTGTAATCTGTGGGTTATTTAATATTTATTATTTTTTTGTGTCTAACATGTAAATATTAACTAATATTTACTAATTACAGCTTATTAGTTACTTATTCATTGTATTTAATCTGAATATTGCTCTTGCGTACCTTCTTAACATGTCTGCAAATATTTACGGTGTGTTTAGAACTTTAAAAGTTGCCAATATAAGTTCTGCTAGGTTATATAGCAGGTGGATGCATAGAAGGCCTGCTAAAGTCCTTATACCATATGAACAAAACGAAAACGTTACATTAAAAAAAGAAAAGGTAATAGAACTTGGCTCTACAAAGATTCAAACTAATATTGTTAATACAAAGCTAAAGAATACTCTTCAAAAACCACAAGAACACTCAGTTAAACAAGCATATCCGGATAACTTAAAAGATCAAGAAAATCGTAATTCAACTCTAAAGGTATCCGAAGATATTAAAAATAAAAAAGAGAATAAACTCAAACAAAGAAATTTTTATCTTAATCAAAAAAAAGTATTTGATGATAATGGAGAAATAATATATGAAAAGTTAAAGGAAAATGATAGCCGAATAAGGTAAAGTTGTATAAATATTGCATTCCACTACTGATTAAATGTAAATAATATTGAATCTATAATATACTAAGATTTTGTTTTAGTTCACTCTTAGTTAAGTTGAAATCAAAGAAAGATAAAATACGCACAAATCAAATGCTTGTGGAGGGATGGCGCTTGATTGTAGATGGACTAGAAGCTAAATGCAAATTGAAATATGTTATATTTAGCCAAACAAAGGACTTAAATGCATTGCATCCATTTTTACCAAACACTGGAGTAGAGATATATAAAATATCATATAAAGAGATAGATAAATGGTCAGATGTTGAAACACCACCAGGCATTTTTGGTAAATTTAAATTTTGTAATATTTTAGCACTTTTATTCAGGTGTGGTCCTTGTTATGATTTTTCTTCATAAGACATTATATTGTTTTCAGAACAAAAACAATTGTCTTTCTTGCAACCCTTTTATATAAAAATTGTCTCTTTTTGATTTGTTCTGTTTATGTTTGAGACATGCATGCAACATACAATTGTACATAACTTAAAGTATTTAAGTAAAATAGTAAGTAAAAATATTATATCATATTTACTTTTTTTCTAGGTGTATTTGAAATGCCAAGTTTTGAAAATGTAAGGGCCAAAGCAAGACCATTACCAATGACATTTATTTGTGATAATATTAGAGTTCCTGGTAATCTTGGTGCAATTCTCAGAGCCGCAGTGGGAGCTGGCTGTGAAAATGTGCTTTTGACAAAGGGTAAACTTAATTATGGAGTATCTATCTATATAGATATATTAATACTAGATTAATTGTTGGATTTATTCTGAAATCATTAGAGATTGTTTTAAAAACTTTGTGAATTTGATATGAGATTTTTCTCTTAGATTCATATCACCAAATTGGGTTAGGCGGACAACTGGAATGGAATGTAAAATATATTTTTAACTGGAAAGATATATATATCTAAACATCAACACAGGCCCACATGGGAAAAAATGCATTTTTCGCTCTTAATTAATCCTATAAAAGTAGAATAACTGAGGAGGACATCTAAAGGTAATATATTATTGTTCCAGGATGTGTTGATCTGTGGGATCCTAAAGTGATAAGAAGTGCTGCTGGTGCACATTTTCGACAGCCTATTCATACTTCAGTGGTTTGGGAAGACATTCCAAACCTTCTTAATCCCAATACTTCATTATTTATAGCTGACAGTAATGTCAGCGAATTAGACACAGAGAACAGTTTAATGTCACAAATACCAGTATTGCCATACTATGGAGTGGATTTCTCAAATCTAAAACATATTACACTTGTGATTGGTGGTGAGACTGAGGGGATAAGTGAGGATAGCTACAGGTAATCAAATTTATTAAATAAGTCTTTGAACAGTTTCACAACATCCCACTTGAGCAGACAGGATCTTGTGATTTATAGATAATTAATCTTTATGACAACTCAATAAGCTCATTGGCTTTTTTTGATTTCATCTAGATCTAGAGCTCTAATTATGAGTTAACTTAATATAAAATTTGTTTGGTTTTTTTATGAACAATAAAGAGAAGTTTCATTGGGACTTATGAATTAAATGCATGTTTTTCATATTTTTTTTTCAGATTTGCAGTTGCAAAAGATGGTCTAAGATTAAATATTCCTTTACAAAAAGGAGTTGATAGCCTTAATACAGGAATGGCAACTGCGGTAATAGCATTTGAAATCAGAAAGCAATTTTTACAAGCATGGACCAAGGCCAAAGCAGAAAAGGAGAGCACTGTTATTAACTAAGTACTAAAATAATTGTTTTTTTAATATTCTAGATGAATAAATTATTAAATAATATACCTATTTTTTCTTAACTCTTTTAAGACTTCTTTTCCTTTAAGGTTCAACTCAGTTTGTTAACCTTAAAGAAAAAGAAGATTTTTTTTTATATTTATGTTCTGTGACAGGACCACAGTGATTTAATTAATAGATATGTAAGGAAATTAAGATTAAAAAAAATATTAGTTTTGAATTGTACGATTGGATTCAAAAATCATAAATTGTTAAAGAAAAATGCGTTGTAACTTCTTTTATATACATCGTAACAGGTTGACGCTTTGACTCTTGTACGAAGTATTTTTTGCTATGTTAAATATTTCATTATTGCTTCTGAAATAATTTCTATTTTTCAATTCCTTCAATCTATAACTCTTCTACTGCATACTGTTACTACACGAAGAATTATAAAATTGACACGGCATTTTCTCTGTTGGCTGTAAACACATATTATGATTATTTCAACAAGTTCCAAAGTCCAAGTTTTAGTTTTCATACTACGTTACCAAACTTGGACTATAATTATTCCAAGTTTGGTACAATACGGCTATCGAAAGATATAAATTATAGATTTTAAAAATAAAATTTACAATATAGCCTAATGTATACTCATTAATGTGTAAAATGGCAACATTTTGTCTTCGCGCGGGAATCGAGCTGTTTCAGATAATCATAAAAAGTTATTACACATTTACAAATACGTACAGTACGGTTAAAAATTACACAATACAAAACATATTATATGTAAATGAAATATGCAAAGAAATGTAAAATCAGTTGAGACGACAGTAATTACACGGACCATCATCACATCGAGTTTTATTGTTTATATTAATTTTATTGGAATCCACGTACGCAACGAGTCCCAAACCAAAGTCGCGTAAATTACTATATAAACATAGCGTATAGTTACGCACATTAGTTAAATAAATGAAATGGCATTAATTAAAAGAAACCATAGGACATTGGTCACTGTTGCTTTTCAAATGAGCGCGCCTGTAAGGCTGCCTTTTCACCTATATTACTAACTGGTGTTGTGTTATTTGCGAAGTCTCCAGAAATATTTTTTTTTTTATTAATGATCAAATCATATAGGTTAGGTACTATAGAGTGGAAACTGTAGTAATGTAAAAGAGACTGTAAAAATCAATTAATATGATATTTTTTCTAAGCGATCACAGATTAGTCTTCTATGCTTAACACACATCTTCAAGATTGTAAAGTTGAGGTATGCGGTTTGCACCGAGTTTCAATAAAAATCAATTGACGCACAACTATTACTGAAATGTACGGATATATCTATACATATACATGAGATACAAAACAATTATTCAGATTATTATGTTACATTAGCAATTTCGGTTCACCTTCTTCAGTCCTCTGTAAATTCTGTACCCATCTCAAAAAAAATATTGTCAATTCAAACCAGTAGTTCAACAAACTCTTCCTCAATATTAGTATTACTTAAATACCAAGAAGATATTATATAACTACAATTCCAATAAATAGACGACTTTTAGAAGGCACTTATATAAATTAATAAATATGAATAAATTATTTATTCAATGTTTCTTGTTCTTATTTTATTATTACGCCGACATTTCATTAATTTCATCTACAAATTTCAGACTATTCTGGATTGTAGCCATTGTTCTAATTTGTATTTGGCAAGCGAACTATGAAAATATGGGTAAATGAGATATACTGTTTTCGGTGACCTTATAAACTCTTAAACGTTTCAGACATTTTGACCCAATGATAGCGATAATATTATAAGTAGGGGCATAACTCATTCATCATGGCTAAGAATGATTCGAAAATCGCTTCAGAATTATTTTTTGTGATTCATTAATCTATAATGTACATATTTATAATTTAATAATTATCCCATTACCCGTCTTTTATTCGATACTCGCTGTAGACTAATCATTAAAATAATTCATCTACACCTACGTAATATGCAAGTAAGGTTACGAATTGATACCTTAATTCATTTAACGAAATAAATAATTGTACCCAACATTTATTGTATTCACAATGCAGCGCTGAATAAACTAAGGCTGACGGCAGCTGCTCTATATCACGTAGAGATTCCGTAAACGTGGCCTATCTCCGTAGGGGGAATTGAGGGATTTTTCAAAGGAGAATTCGTAGTGCCTAGTTAAGGATGTTCGATGTGGGAAGGAGGCGTCGGTCAATATCGTGGTGCGGTGCGGGCGCGGTGCGCATGCCTCGGCCCCCGCACTCGGCTCACTCCGCTAACTCGCGAGTCAGCCGCCGTGCGCTGCGATCGCGCTCCGAGCTCGTCAAGTCATTGGGGCCATGTGAATGTTACTATCATTACATCTGTCAAATTCCGCGATGAATGCATTTAAAATTTAAACGTTAATATCTGCTCTGGAAATAAGTGTCCATTTTTCTTCCGTGGCGTTGACACTGCAGCGTGCGGACCCTGCAGTGCGCGAGTGTTTGGTTGATTGGCAAACGTGAAGACGTCAGCTGAGTCGCGTAAACATTGGTATTTGTTAAATGAGATTATGGCTCCAGTGTAAAACTTTGAATCGTTTAACTGGAATCATGTGGGGTCTAATAATCCTGCTAGTAGCCGGTAAGTTCAGTTCTCTTAAGTTGCCGCTTAATTTGTTGCACTAACATGCCGCTCTTGACGTAGTAAAGCTTCGAATTCTGATTACTGAAAACAAAACGAAACATTTACGGTTACGGTTCTCATTTGGACTGGCTGTAAATCATACCATCTGCAAAAAGGAGGTAAAAGAGATTGAAACTTTCTGCTTGAATTTATAATTCTGAACATGTTTTCTGCCTAGACAAAATGAAAGAACCACAATTAAATTTAATTCCCATAACGGCGGGTGACTCACCACAAATTGGTAACGATTCGTTTTGTTTTTTCTCTGGCTACATCGTTTAATTAGTTAATGGCTAAAGCTTTTATTAAAGGATTATTTCAAAGGAACTTACAACAATAATTAATGATATCAGGTGTCAATATGGCTTTTTAAATTTAACTTTAATAGGCATTTCGTTAGGAGTATGTTTTTATTTTTTGAAATAAGATTTTTTATTCTGTATGACCATTGTCCTATGATGGGTATGGATATTCTAAAGACGGCAGGTGCTAAACGCAAGCGCAGGTAGGTGGCCCGAAAGGATCGCGGACTGGACTTTAATTAGTAAAAAAGCTGACAATATTATTCGTTTACACAATATATTTATACGAATCCTTGCAAACTCTAAGTAATGTAATTGTTTCTTTTGAAAGCAAGTTTGTCTCCTGAGAATAACCTTTTTCAGTTTGGAAATATCGAGGATTTCTTCCAATATGCCGAATTTTACAAGAAAAGTTTAGAAAAGTTATATATATGCAAACATTGTGCTTATCCTTTAGGATCTTTTATGTTTCTTTAAATTTTAAAATATTCACAGAGCAATCAATGTGAAATGCAAAAGATAGACAACCCGCCATTTCTCATAGTAGCACGCAGTCTGTATATTACCATCATAACGAGATAATAAAAAATAATATTACAACAACATTAATCTAATTTATATAAAAGCGAAACTCGGCCTGTCGAGGCATTTTAATTTGTACTCATAAAATAAATCGATTATTATCATATAATTTTAATAACGTTTAGTTGATACTACGAAATTTTGTGTAAGGCATGTGAAGCGTCTCAAGCTGCAACTAGTTTTTTTTTTCAAGTTCAGATTAAAAGGCGGATGCTGAACGCACCTGGCCTTTTAAAGTTTTTTTACGTAAACTGGATCGGCTCTTGAGAATATCCACACGCTTACAAGTTTCAAATATACGTGAGTTTTGCAATAACAACTGCATGTTTTATAACAATGCGTTATTATTATTCTCGATTGCCCGTAGATTTAGTTTAAGAACGCACAGATTGTCAAAAAACAAAAAGTAGTAATAAGTCTGAAAAAATCTCTTTAGATAAGCTCGTTAAAATCTCATCAAGTTGTGGTCGTATTGTACCTGCCGATCGTAATACATGTATGTCGTTAATCCACAGACTACATTAAATCTCAATGTTGCCAAATTGCAATCTCAAACGACAATTTGCATTGTGGTAATGAACTCAAGTAACTGACATACTTGGCATTAATGTTTGGGAATGCACGTTTTTCTCTCCGTAATAATAATGTAATTTCTATTTCGGGATGGTGACAGTTTCGGAATGAATGTAAGGCCGATAAGTGGCTGAGGCGCCAGCTTTCATCTGTCCTATATCTTTACTTGTGCATATACTCACACTTATAAAACAGGCCGCGTGAACTCTCAAGGAATGCAATGTACGCGAATAATGCACTCTCTGAAGTATTGTGACGTAACTTTAATAAAATATTTTAGTTGTATGAAAGAATTTAACAGTAATAAGACACTCGTATTGTAATATACCATATGGCTTTTAAAAGCGTTATGTACATGACGTTGTTAGATTTGTTTTTTATCCATGGTTAAATGGTTTTTTTTATTTAAAAATTAAAGAATACATACTTCGTACATCGCATACCATTTCACAGAAAGTGAACAAAATCGAAACAGTCCACCAAGGGGCACAATTAAACCGATTTATTTTTCGAATTATTTTAAACCTTATTGGATCTTAGATCTTTAAAAGCCTTTAAAATAATTGAGTTTGCGCTCGTGGCTGTTGCAAAGGGCTACCCATCTCGATCCCATTCAATAGGATCCGTGACGTCAGCGTCGGAACTTATCTTTGTAATAGATAACCTATTTATTTATTGCCTCTCTTGTGAGTATCGACAAATAGCGCTAAATGTGCTTTTATTACGCCGATAAGGGACTTATTATAATACAATTAATATATAAATAGTTTAATACAATATACCTATAGATATGTATTATCCGCAGCCTCGCCCGTTTTAAAGGAATCTCTGACGTTGAGTGTTATATATAACCATTATTTTGTTGCGGAGCAATTTAAAAACAATAGTTAGAATTATTGTGGAACAAATTTTATTACTAAAAAAGGTTTTAGCGTGGTTTTAGTAAAAATTTTAAAGTGGAACAATTTCGTAATAAATTATAACGCAACATGTATTTACGCAGTGGGATTTTGAAAGAGGATCATTTTTTCCCTTACAACCTTCTTTGTTAATTGTCCTCATATTCATAATACTCTTGTACCTTTGATATGGGCTATCCATCGAAAAAATATTTTTACATTCAAACCAGTACTTTATGACGTTCGTGCGCTCATCCAAACACACTCCTGCTGCTTTAATAGGGAAAAAATGACGACTGGAGAATACTTCTTACCTACTTTTCACATCGATATAATGATTGTAAATAAAATTACCAGACTATTAAAGATTATTGTTATTTATTATTTTGTATTGCTAACAACAAATATACTACAATAAAAAATCAGTAGCGACATCTACGACTGTTGGTACTGCCATAATATTTTGGTTATATCAGTTCCCTGAGAAGACAGAACATTTTCGCAAATTTCTTGTGTGCCACGATAAACTCCCTGCGACCTTGATTTATCGGAGGGTTGTGTAGCCAATGTCGGCACGTGCATAAAGAAAAACGATAATGATAGAGTGGCTAAAGGGGACTTATAATCAAGTGAATAACTAATTCAAGTCAAAGCACTCAATATGGGCAGCGGCCCTTTTTTCTGCACCCTCTTTAGGTACTAGTATTTAGTTAGAAGGGTATTTTAACTTTATTTTCATACTTCAATACGGTCTTTTAATATGAATTTACTATCAATAGAAAAAGACAAAGACTGTCTACTAAATGTAGAAAAGCTCTTAGAAATATTGTCTTTTATTAACATAACTATTACTCATTTAAAGAAAACACTGTGTTAACGGATTAAGTTATGTATTTTTACAAAATTTAAGTATATTACATTATTTTAAATTTTGCCGACGTTTCGCGTACTTTACAGCGTGCGTGGTCACGGTAGACAGTCTGTAAAGTGCATAAATTAATCCGTTAACAAAGTGTTTTTATTTAAGTCGAAGAAAGATATCGGTAAATGTTTCATCTATTAAGAAAGATCAGATCAGGAAAGATTGCCCTACAAAACACTATAAGCAATTAAACGGTATAACAAAAAGCAATTACAACCTTCGTGGATGAAAAATAGTAATTTGTTCTGTGGTATGTTGAGCGTTGTCAAGTTGTTGCTTATTAAATTAATTAACAATCTGTCATGTTCAGAGCGAGGCGTACCGAGTGACGTCCGTGACTTATCGGGTCAGCTTTGAACAATAATTATAATGAACGTAAAACTAACGAAATCTCGATATGAATATGGTACAAAACAGTGGAGATTATTTTGCTTGAAAAGTTTTTGCATAAATGGGTCAAAAAGCTTCGAAGAAGATCAAGTAGGATGAGAGGGTTGTAAGTGTAACCCGTCGTATATTCTAACAATATTCCCTCACATTTTATGGTTATGTGACGTATCGCAGCCATGTTTAAAATGTTTCTTGTTAAGACGATATAGTCTGATGATATTATTTTGTAATGTATTATTGTCCAAAATAATATTATTCGTGTTATATGTTAGTTGTGTTAAATTAATATTAAGTTCATTTCATAATTTTTATATCATTAAAAGTGTGTCTAAAAATATATAGTTGGTTGTTTTTTTAAATTTATTGTATTAAAATTACACGGATGGCATGGCAAAATAACAATTCGTTATCAATCAAAGAGTCTTTTAAATCGAGTTTTAATTACAAGAAAAAATACTCTACAGTTTGTTCAAAATTCTTTCATAAAATTTCTATGTCTGTTTAATAGCGAGGGTCACAGAGGGTAATAAAATTTGATTACATTTGATCATAAATCTTTTTTTCTCATTATCTCTTGGTGACGCAGGCGCGGGAGACGCCGCGTCGCCCATACCCCTATGTTTTGACATATATCCCCGGCCTATTTATGACAAGGCGATTGTAGCGATCTGACATGAGATTTATGAAGTCACCATGTGTACTTAGGAGATTGGTTTATGCAATAGCAAATGTTTTCGTCGTTAGACTTATAAATTGTTTCATTAAAAACCGGTCATTGTTCGCTATAGTATGAATAAATTTATATAACGAATTATTATTAATATTTGTATTCTTTTTAAATATTGGATAGATCAAAACGTTAAATTTAAACTAGTAACGATTTTGGACTTAATATGAAAAAAAATTAGACACATTTTACGAAATAGACATTATTATAGTTAATTAATTTTAATTAAACGCCAACTTGTCAGTGATTGTTTCAAAATTGTTTGCAATATATTTCAAAAGGTTTAATTGCGATTTCTGATTGAACTTTTAATGCCCATTGGTCTGTCAGTAATATTAAAACTAATTGCGCTCATGGATACTTTTGAATGGATGAATCATGAACGTACATACGTGATATATGATACGGCCTTGCTGTATTTTTTAAATTATGCAAATTCTCATAAAAATGATTTAAACAATATTAAAAAAATCAATTTCACAGATAAGAAAAAATACCATAATAATAAGTAATATATTTTAATAAACATTAAAAATACATACTCCTCTGGATTAAGAAACATTGGCCGGTACAAAGTATAATGACATTTACTGTTCGGCTGTGGTACAATTTGTTCAGTCCAAAATTATTCTGGCGACTCCAGACCGCGAATGAACGTGATCCACTTTATTTCAGTATATCCACCCTTAACCATGAAAATTTTGCAGACTTTTATTTTGAAATAGTTGGTATTAAACTGAACATGAACATGAACATGAATAACAGGAATAGCAATATTTATGGCCAAAATAAATTATTATTTCGAACAAGTAAGTATCAGTAAAATATAATTCATTTTTAGGAACTATTAGGAACCTAGATACAATCGACTCCGATGCTGGGTGAAGTTAAACGATGATTAAGCTTTTTCTTTTCTGTCGATAGTGGATCCATTTATTAGGGGAACATTTCGCAGAGTCATCGAAAGTATTCGGCTCTCGCCACAGAATATAGTTATCTGTTACAAGTAAGGTCTGTGGCAAAAAGGGTAAACGTCAAACGAGTATGGGAGTCGGAATGTGTCTTCATTATTTTACTTATATAATTAAAGCGATATTTTGTATTTATTTATGCATAAAAAACGTTATTTTTTCAAAAAGTGGTTCCATGATCATGATTCTATTTGATTTTAAGGATTTCTCTAAATTTTATAGGTAGACTTTATATGTATTCAAGTATTCAATAGTCTGTGGAACTATCACAGTCTAGTGAAAATGCGATTTTGAATAAATCTCACATTCCATATACAAACTTTTGACCCAGATTATTTTTTGTAATCTAATTTTCTTTACTCATTGACTTATTTCAAAAGCTTACAAGAAATCATTGAATACAATTACCATATTATTAACCTTGTGACCCGCACTGCTTATCTCGATAATCTCAAAGCCCGCTTACATCCTGCTTTCAAGTGAAATTAATGATTTTCTAAGCATATTATTTTTCTTTGAGTCGAGTATTGATTGTGTTATGTTGGTTCCGGCCCCAAGCCTTGGCCGGACGTGTTCGAACACGGAAAGCATTTTAAGCGGTTCGAAAGATATCTCCATTGTTCCATATATTTTGAGCCATACCTACCTAATACGACGAATAGGATTACGACAATCGGAATAGTGATTAATGTCAAGGTAATGAAGATTTCAGATTTTAAGAAGACAACGTGAAGAGGTTCCACTTATGAGATGCGTAATAAATATAAAGCAGCGTTGGTTTAGTATTTTAATTTATTGACCCATAATTGAAAAACGTCAGAGTGACGACTCAAAGCGGTTGATCCCAACACTGGATTATTAAACTCAAGTAGTGATATGAATTATGAAATTTTTTGTTTAATAAGCTACAGCAAAAAATGTTATTTGTAATCTGAGTACATGCACGATCCGTTATTTCATTATCCATTATTATCATTGTAGGTAATATAAAACATTGGAACAACCCCACTATGCGGGGAATTAATGTACAGAGAGAGAGAGAGAGAAGAAAAAATGTCCATCTAATTCCACATTATTATGATTAGATATACATCAATTATTACCTTATGATTGAAGGAAATATTTTAGCAGTTATTTGGTTCTGTGGTGATCAAATGTACACATCACATATCAGCTTTAGGAACCTTAACTGCTATGAACAATGAACAGAAATACAGGATTAGACAATTCAATTCAAATATTTAGGTGTCAAAGTCCAAGTTCCTCAAGTTTTATGATTTTATTTGTTGACCTAATAAGGACCTCACTATAATCCATTGTAGGGCGAATGTCATGATATGAAATATCACGACCGAATGATGATACAACTCTGACTTTATTATAATAATAAATTGGGTTATACAGTTATCATGATACATTTGTACGTAAAGATTGTATATATTCTTACTACTACGACACCATAATATGCATTTGAGTGCGTATTTCTTTAAACATTTGACACGTATAACGTATAGTATAACTTGCGGAAAAAAAAAAAAAAAAAAAAAAAAAAAAAAAAAAAAAAAAAAAAAAAAAAAAAAAAAAAAAAAAAAAAAAAAAAAAAAAAAAAAAAATAAAAAAAAAAAAAAAAAAAAAAAAAAAGAAAAAAAAAAAAAACAACCAAAAAACAAAAAAAAAAAAAGAGGGGGGGGGGGGGGGGGGGGGGGGGGGGGGGGGGGGGGGGGGGGGGGGGGGGGGAGAGGGGGGGAGGGGGGGGGAGGAGAGAGAGAAGAAGGAGAGGACCCCCCCCCGGGGGCGCGGGGGGGGGGGCCCCCCCCCCCCCCCCCCCCCCCCAAACCCCCCCCCCCCCCCCCCGGGGGGGGGGGGGGGGGGGGGGGGGGGGGGGGGGGAAAAAAAAAAAAAAAAAAAAAAACCCCCCCCCCCCCCCCCCCCCCCCCCCCCCCCCCCCCCCCAAAAAAAAAAAAAAAAAAAAAAAAAAAAAAAACCCCCCCCCCGGGGGGGAGAAAAAAAAAAACAAAAAAAAAAAAAAAAAAAAAAAAAAAAAAAACCCCCACAACACCACCCCCCACCCCGGGGGGGGGGGGGGGGGGGGGGGGGGGGGGGGGGGGGGGGGGGGGGGGGGGGGGGGGGGGGGGGGGAGAGAAAAAAAAAAAAAAAAAAAAAAAAAAAACACCCCCCCCCCCCCCCCCCCGGGGGGGGAAAAAAAAAAAAAAAAAAAAACCCCCCCCCCCCCCCCCCCCCCCCCCCCCCCCCCCCCCCCCCCCCCCCCCCCCCCCCTGGGGGGGTTTGTGGGGGGGGGGGGGGGGGAGGAAAAAACCCCCCCCCCCCCCCCCCCCCCCCCCCCCCCGGGGGGGGGGGGGCCCCCCCCCCCCCCCCCCCCCCCCCCCCAAAAAAAACCCAAAAAAAAAAAAACCCCCCCGCCCGGGAAAAACCACAAACACAACAAAAAAAAAAAAAAAAAAAAAAAACCACCCCCCCCCCCCCCCCCCCCCCCCCCCCCCCCCCCCCCCCCCCCCCCAAAAAAAAAAAAGGGAAAAAAAACAAAAAAAAAAAAAAATTGGGGGGGGGAAAAAAAACCGCGTCGGTACATTTTGGGGGTGGGGGGGGTTTTAAACCTTGTGGAAAACCTCCTCCCCCCGCCCGGAAAAAAGAGCCGCAAAAATCTGGCAGCCGACCTCCAGTAATGGAGAGGCACGCGAAGAAGAAGATAACTTGCGGGCGTGCGAAGCCACATAATCTGGGTAACTCGGTGGCAACTTGATACAAATCATTCACTATGGTTTGTTTCCAGTTATATGATATTGTTTAGATTTTGAACTATTCGTTCGTTTGCTTTTAATATTAATAGTTTCAATATTCTGGAGTAAATTCTTAATTCAAAAAAATTTATAAGACATGCAAAGTAAGTAAGAAGTAAGCAAACGTTTTAAGTGTTACTAATAAGGTTTTCTATTTAATGGTATTTGAGAGATGTAATATTTTTCAATAAAGGAATGAATCGGTTCCCCCATAATTGTCACTGTATTTTATATTTAAAAGCAATGTTAGGGTAATATGCATACCTTATAGCATTTTTAATACTTAATACATTTTAAGAAAAATAATTTATTAATGGATTAAGCTATGTATTTTTATAATTTATAAAATTTAAATATATTTTACATTACTTTAAGTTCTTACGACGTTACGCGTGATTTACAGTGTGCCTGGTCACGGTAGAGACGTCGGAAAGATTATATAAAATAATGTTAAATATATAAAAATTTTGTAAAAATACATAGATTTACCCGTAAATAAAGTGTTTTTCTTGAAATAAATAGTTATATCAATATATATTACTTAATACATGTCTAGATACATTATTTAAGACACGGTAAAGGAACATTACGATAATCCTACTATACCATATAGGCCACTTCTCACATCGTAATAGATAACGTATCAGAGATTCAATAAGAATTTACGAGATGTATTTTATCAATACTTTATATCAGGCTGTGTGTAAGGAATCGGAGTCGGCGTTTTTACCCTCGCCGTCGTGACGATATACGGGTGGCGCCGAAGAGGGGATTATCCAGACACCCCCTCACACACCTAAAGTTTTGCAACGTCCAAATTTAGGATTACGTCATTGATTTTCAAATTATAATACTTATAAGCTGAACGATGTGGTCGCTATCACAGATCAAAGATTTTAACTAATATAGTAATTAGGATCGGGACACTCTTTGAAGTTTTATAAGTGATGTTACGCTGTAAGTTATAAGCTAATTACATAGTTACAATCAAAGCACTATTCTAAGGAACTCAAGCCGGAAGGATGTTCTTTGACGACCAAGTTGAATCGACAGAGCTTCCGGGGTTCGATTCTCAGAATGTTTAACATTTTTCTGAAAAACTGGTGTCCTATTGTTAATAAGTATAAATGTACCTTGTGACTAATCGACTGTGTGAAATGTCTTTCGATTTTATTATTAATTCTGGCTATAAGTGGCTCAAAAGTGACATTAAAAAGTCCGAGGCTTTATATTAAACCCAGAATAAATAGGATTTATTTAAATAGCTTTGTCTACTATTTGTTGCAATTAAGACTGATACCTCTTAACATTGAAATGGCTCTCGGGCATCTGCGTATCTGCGGGGGATATGTACTTGAAGGGAGAGCTCTTTCCACCCTCTGTGTTTATTTAGTTACCGATATTGCGAATGTTTTTATTTGTTTAACGACTTTTTTTAACAGCATACACACTATAGCGTCAGACTGATATTGGGATCTTTCGTCGACCTATTTAATTTAATTCAAATCGCCCAGATAAAATAAAATTCTTTGAGTGAAATTTTTCAATTTCCTAATCGTGTAATGAAATGGATCGCGCCACCATTAATGTAAATAAGTAAAACATGATGGATAAATTAACGATATTGCGGTAATAAGTAAAATTTGTAATCCTCATCCCATTAAACTATTATAATAACAATTTATTTTACGTTTCAATGTGCTTATCGCGTTGTCATTGTTCGATAGCGTTTCAGCTATTTTAATGTACGATAAACCACATAAATTTACGTTAATATCCATAATTAACGTTGACTTCGTTCGCCTTATTGGAATGCAGATTTAATTTGATATTTTTTGTTTGATGACTTATAAATCGTAGGTGAACTCGCCCGTTTAGGGCTTACGTACTTTCGTACGTAATCGATTCAACCCATGAGAAATAAGGATTTCGGCTCAATACTAAGCTATTTAACCAAACCTGTAAAGTTCTCCGTCTCGTTCTAGCATACTGATTACGCACTGGTAAGAATATATGAGCACATACAAGAAAAAGGAATTTTGAAATCGGCCAAAACGCTTGAGGGACAAATAAGAACAAAACAATATTTTATAGAATTCTCCATACTATTACTTTATATATAGTCTATGTATAAAGATATTTTCTATTTGTTTTCCAAATAATAAGTAAATAGTAAATTTTGAAACGTATAGTATTTTTTATACTTAACTCTGTAGTTCCATGACGATGGACATTTTATTAGTCCTACGGCGACGGGTAAGCGGCACTTAAAAGCATTTTAATTACTGAAACTGTTTATTCAGTGGTAGTTAAGTTCAGCTTGCAGAAGCTCAATACATAATGAACCTAACACAGTTTGCACTAGTATTATTTCCAGTATTTGTGTCTTTAACCCAATAAAGCTCTAATAAAAAGAAACATGAGACATTTAAAGCGACATAAACAAATAAGTGATTAATTAATTATTTTTAGTACCGACATCTTGTATCACTCAAGACATAATAGTAATATTTTATTGTTTCCGCATAGTTTAATGGTATTTGCTCAAATATGACCTATCTTGTTATAATTTTTAGTTCGTCTCTTGGTATGAGAATCTGTTGAGATCTTATGCGCAAGCGAAGAAAACAATAGATTGTTTCATTTTAAAGGTGACCTAACTTCACAGTAATGGAGCATTAAATCATCTAGTCATAAAGTGTCCTTTGACAGTTCTTCAAAGTGATAAGATGACATCAGTTAAGCTTTTGTTTCATCGAAACTAAGTACAAAAGATAAAATTTTAAGAAATTCGAACGAGAAGGTTAATAATTCCATCTAATTTTTTTGTACGTTTATTATAAAATATCTAAATAAAAAATATATAAAAATATAAAAAATAAAATAAGGACTAGTTGTGAAATCTCATCTGAAGGAATATGTACACCGTAAAACATTAAAAAAACAATTATTTTTTATATCACAATGTGTAAATCTTGACCATAGTGACTAAAATTGAATTCAGAATCTTATTAACATTGTTCAAAATTTCATCGCGAATTAACGTACGAGGCATCCAGCACAAGCAATTTAACCTGCAAAATGCAGCCTCTATTGCATGCAATTCTGAGTCCATTAATCTTCAACCTGCTTCAGTTGTATCGCAAACGTACCTTAATACCTTTTCCCATTTCCGCAAGTGAATTAGAAGAGCTACGAGGTATCTTACGTACTCTACTAACATAGTTTGGGATTGTGTAGGATATGAAATATCCTCTTATTTTCTATACGATGGGCCTTTGTCAAGGTATTAGTGAGCATAATAATCATATTAACAACATACTTTTTTTATCTTATTTTCAGTGGAAGTAAAATTGAGGATTGTATGTTATAAGAGTTATTTGCAGATGATACGTATATGCAATTACTTAATAATTCTTCCATTCCAAATATTACGAATTATTCGCGTCAGTTCTATGCTCTCAATAGAAAATAGAATATACTTCTAAGCTTTTATAACTTTTAACGTTAGTTTAAAGTATAAAAGCCCTTTTTCGGTATAAACTATATCCTGTAAAAATTGTGAAAAACGAACTTTATGCTCTCATCACAGCCTAAACATATTCCAACGAAGATGAAGCTTTTGAATTATGCCATTCGTCTCGTATTAAATTTTCTCTTTGTGCTAATATCTATATTTGGAGGAAATGTGATCAGCCCTGACAGCCCCTCTGTGTAACATACCACAGCCGGGATTTAACGGACGACCTCCGGATTGAATTCCACTCACAGCAGGCCATACATCAATAGCATTAATTGCCAATCGATTCGGCAAATGCTCGTCCTATTAATTCCTCAATTTTGGTTAACAGATTAAAAAGTCTTTAGAAGTGCAGGGTTTAGCGAAGGCCGATAAAACAGGCTATTTACAAGATTTATAACCGGCGTAACGGCTTACACCATTTGGGCCACGCTTCGGACGAAAAATTTACTTAAGTTCTGAGAAACGCTTTGTGCATGGGACGTGATGTTTGAACGAATACCTTAGTACTTATATATAGGAAAGATTTGTAGCCATGTAATTAATGAACCGTAAATATGGATGTCTTGCGCTCACCAAGATTCCTGAATGCACCTTGTAGTCATTTAGATTTCGGCTCAACTGTTTTAAGTGTAATTTTCGTTTATTTAAATACCACATATAATGTAGATTTTGTGGTATATGACAACTATACTAACCGATCTGTTAAGAAAATTACTACCAAAATTTTCCTTGTTTATACGTATACAAGGTAATTTTTGTAATTATTAATGCAAAATTTGATGGCTAACTGTCTCGTTGAAAAGCAATAACTGCTCGGCCAAACCATGTGTATGCAGAATTCCCTTGTACTACCATGAAAGGGTCACAACTCACAAGGAATGCACAGCGCGTGCTCATGCATTAAGGGGTTATAATCCATCTGTAACTAATACTTTGATCTTTTGTTCAGATAAAACATGATTCTATACAATTGTATTGAACTGAAACCTATCAAAGAACATGCCCGCTAGCACAATAATACAAAATTATTTTAAGGTTATGATTTTTGTTTGAAGCGTGACAAATGCTTCTGTTTGTATTAAGTATTTTTGAAATTGATAAAATGCGGTAAGCTTTTGTAAATGGGAATTATATTGGAATTTTCGATTGCGGCTTGACATATTGTGCGCTTTTTGTGTAACGTCACAATAATTGTTGCTACTACAGAAACATTTCCTTCATATAATATTTAATTCATATAATTTTAATTCGTCTTTCATCCATTACAAGTTTTTTTTACTGCTACTCACTCCTCTTCCTTGATGTATAAGGTCGATTTTAATCACTCGTCCCATCCATTCACTTTACAATTCAGTATTGTATTGTAGTATAGATTTTACGTCTCTTTTTTAGTTGTAGTCATGTAATAAGTTCATCGGAAGTATTTCCCTTTACAAACTCTTCTTAACCAAGGGAAATATTATCTCATTTATAGAGCTTTGAATGATAGTAGATTTCAATGGGAAACCTTTTGCTTCGCCTTGTAAACCTTAATTAAGGACCGCAATAAAGATAACGATTTCGACAGACTCTGTTGGGTCATTATCTCGTAAAGTACGTTATGTGTAAAGCTTCCGCGTTACTTCCAGCGATTTCAGTTCAACCAGTTACCAAAAAGGGGGTAATTAGTTTGACCACGTAATTTTTTTTATTTGAACTAAGTATATATAATATACTAGCTGACCCAGCAAACGTTGTTTTGCCATACATGTGATTTCAATTTTCAGTTAATAAATAAAAAATAAGGGTTGATCGTAGAAGGGTGTAAATTTAGGATTGTATGTCGTATCAAAAAAAAAAATAGAAACTAAATTTTTGGGTGGACAACCCCTAACATTTAAGGGGATGATTAATAGATGTTAGCCGATTCTCAGACCTACTCAATACACTCTCAAAGTTTCATGAGAATCGGTCAAGCCGTTTCGGAGGAGTATGGAACGAAAACTGGGACACGAGAATTTTATATATTAGATACTAGTGTATAATAATTATTAACGCGTATCTTATAAGGCTTAGCTAAGTTTTACCAAACCGGTTCAGATGCGTTTTGAATTATACTACTGAGTCATAATCTCCAGGTAAGTAAATAGATATTGAAATTTCAGAGCCTAAAAAATTAATAAGCTTTCTTCTGCTATGGCACAGAGAGACAAATCGCCTGTTGGAATTTACCTAACTAAAGGCGCGACACAAAGAACTCTCCATTTCAGGAAGTTCGATAGAAACCTATATTATTAAGTCAATAACTGTAATCGATATCGGTTTTATTAGATCAGCGGTTTCATTTTGTGAGAAGCCGTTAAAATGGGAGAAAAGTACATATTTTTTAATTTGTATTACCTAAGTACTGAAATAGTAATAAAAATAACAGAGTAGTATCTCAAAGTATTTAATTCGATTGTTCGCTGTGATGTCATAACCCGAGAATTTTAATGAAAGACTTTGTAAAGAAGTGGTAAGAACAATATGGTGCCGCGCCGTCTAGCCATTCGCATTTCAGTGACGCCGAAATGTTTCTCGTATAGGGCAATGAAAAAGTTATGTGGTTTGCAACATATTTTGTATTTTGCATACAATTTATCTTGCTTTGTAAATAAAAAATATTTATGTACAAAAAAGCAATGTTGTTATATATTTATTAAATTTTAGGACATATCCTACGGTCATTTCGCCTCAAGTTAATAAAAATGTATATATATAAATATAATATAATATAATATAATATGTATATATATATACATTTCTTATGAGTAGCAACTGGTAGATATATACTTAGATACTTTTTATAAACTCGTATCTAGTACGTAATTTTATATTATAATAGCCGCTAAGCAAAAAGAGCAAGTTAAAATTTCGTTAGATAACTCTGTTCAATGAGATTCACAATAATTATTTAACGTACATAGTACAAAGTATATAGGAATTTCATTATCAAAGTATTAGAAAAGCGTGATATTAAGGCCTATTGTAATGGACAATAAATTTCGGTTGAGGTCATTAAATGTAGGTGTTTTATCGTCATTCAATAAAACGCTATGGGATCTAGGTGCAATCAAATTTTATGCCAGTAAATGAGGCAAGATTTTTGTAATTCCTTTTTTAATGTTATACATTTAAACACAACATAGTATAGCTATAATATTAAGGTGACCGAAACCTTGTGATGTGTTGATGTGTGGGATCCTGGGTCTGATCCTGGTGACCACGAAATTCAGACATGAATTTCCAACCTTGAAGTAGCTTGAGGCAGCCAGTAACAGAAGATTAAATAGACTAGCTATACAAAAATTAAAGCAATTAGGCTTGTGAGAAGCATTGCAATTTCCTTTGTGAAACGACTCAACCAATGATTTCAGATATTATACATTTAGATGCAATATTATTTTATTCAAATCTGATGTGAATCATATCTACCCAGTTCTATACATAGACAACAAATAAAAATAACTAATATATTTAGCTACCAATACATAATCTAAGCGCGGAAATATAGAACAATATCTAAGTCTGTTCTAACTTCTATAGTTCTTATTTGTGCTAATACTGAACTTTAACTTGATGTAGGTTCTCCTTGAACAGTTGTTAAAAACTTAGAATCATAAGAAAATGAGCTTTAAACTTCGACATAATGTCACCAATTCACGCTTACACAGAAAATTTTACAGTATTCGCTATATAATATTTTCACATAGGAGAGGAAATAGGAAATTAATGGCTTACTCAATCACAAGGATATCCTTTGATTAAATCCTGTAACATAACAAACGTGATTGGGTTAGTCTCTCAGTGCCCAATCAAGCGGGACTAATATCGGCCTGAGAGCTTTCACCGTCCACCTAATAATAATTCATTTAAGCTATGTTCAAAGCTCTAATGTGGGATTTGTAAAAATTCCTGATGGTTTTGTTGCTTACTACCAGTGAGTACAAATTTTCCTCTGTCCTAATATGTAAAGCTTTAAGAGAGTTTTGAGAGATTTTTGTACAAATTCAGTGGTGGTTTTGTTGCTTAGTACCAGGTGATAATTGTATATTTCATCTGTACTGATCTATAGTGTAGTGGTTTTAAGTGTATTTAGAATTTTTTGTCGTATGTAATTTTATTTAGTTAAATTAATAAGACCTGTTTATATAAGTCACAAGGTTAAAATAAACATTGATCGTAGTCGAATCTATTCGAAATAACTTCATCTACGATACTTACATCTATATTAATCTAGAATATACAATAGTACGTTTGTGATTTTGAATAAAGCCGAATCTTATACGTGTAAATAAAATCTTTTTTAAATTGTTCAAAGGATATAATGAGGACTATTAGCACGAAGGCAATCTTCTAACGTAATAAGGCTTCATTGTAATCGTAGAGGCGTCGTAATGGTGGGGTGTTCACAGTACATTTACGTAGACCTAATAGGCTCTTCAAATAAAATGAAAAAATAATGGCCCTCTCAAAGAGTTACACTGTGGCAATTGCGAACCAACACAAAGAACTGACTCTATAAATTGAATAACAAATTTTAATGATAATAACTCTATTTATTTTATACATTTCTTATATTACATATTCTTAACTGATATTGTCTTTTATTAACATAACTGTTACTCATTGAAAGAAAAACCTCTTTATTAACGGATTTAAGTTACGTATTTTTTTTCAAAATTTAAATATATTTACATTATTTTAAATTTTTCCGACGTTTCGCGTTTTTAGCCAGTTTTGTAAAAATCCTTCCGGTTTTAGTCGATACCAACTCCGGGGCGATGAATACAGATAACACACAACAACTCTGCAGCTGTGACACTTATTCTTTTGTCTTCTGTCTACCGTGACCACGCACGCTGTAAAGCACGCGAAACGTCGGACAATTTTAAAATCATGTTTAAATTTTGCAAAAATACATAACTTAAATCCGTTAATAAAGTGTTTTTTCTTTCATATTCTTAACTTATAAGATATGATAGGAATTCAATTATGGTATATTCCCTCGTTATTGATTAAATTTAACCATAAATTCAGTCTAATTTCTATATTTACAGGTTCGATTTTTAGTTCATACTCATGTTTCCTTTATGAACATAAATGCGTACTTTGATTTATGTGGAGACCTCACGTGATCGATTTTTAACATCCTCCGTATTTTTTATTTTAAATAAATCTTTGTACATATATAATAAGTATTTAATAAACCTTTTTACGAAAAATAGATTAACTGTAAATTATAAACCTAATACCTAGAAAGTTATTGTAATGCATCAATGGTCCATATCAATACAATTTGCATCAGAATTGTGACGAGTAAAGTAATTTGGTGCGTTCGTTTTAGGTGCATTGGCCGCTACGACATTTTAATTAAATTGATTCCGCCGCTGCTCTGTGACCCGTGTCGATGGACGAACACAAAATCATTTAAACGCTATGTTATGAATGTGAGGTGTATGTAATAAAAATATACCGCAAGGGAATTGGAATTTATGTTTGGCGTCTGTGTTGCACATATTGTAAGGGTTTGTTTACAATTAATACTCGTACTTTTTCCGTGTTATTTAATCTATAAAGCTTCGTCCATTCGTGATCTTCCATATTTATAAACTGTATAGTTTCCATTATATACGAAAGGCGATTTTTCTTAAACGTTGTAATGGAGTATTTATTATTACCTACCAACTAAATTAAAGTGATGTTAAAATTCTATTTAATCTAATGTAATAATAAATTTACCCGAATTTATAACATTATTTAGAGACGCCAGCCGACCATTTCTGACAAGCGCTCGAAACAGCAAGGTAAATAGAAAAAAACCGGCGGCATCATTTTTGAAAATTTGAAGTTCCTACGTATCACGATTCATGAGATACAGCCGGTTAACAGACCGACAGACAGGCGAACAGTCGGATTAATAGGGTTCCCGTAAACGCGTCGGATGCGGAACCCGAAAAATGTAAGCAATATACGAACTAACAATATAGTATAAGACCAGATAGTTTGCGAAAGTTTGTGATGAGAAGTTTGTATCGTAAAATGCAATTCCATAGTTTCTCTATATTGCGGAACGAAGAAATTGTGTTACGAAAATTATGTTATCCCTCGTTCCGTTTCTTTGCACAAACTCAAATATTGTTTGAAATTATCTTTTAATATACAACGAAGTTAAATGTTCTGTACATTGGGGTGTATGGCATTTGACAAAAACAGGGCAAGTGAGGGAGGTTTCCTTACCAAGGGAAAACAAACACGTTTTTGTTGTTATAGTGACAACATAAATGTATAGTCTGTGAAATTTTCAAGCGACTTTCTCTCCATAAACCCAAATATTGTTTAAAATATTCTTTTAGTATACAACGACGTTAAATGCTCTGTATATTCAGATGTATGGCATTCGACAAAAACACGGCAAATGAGGGAGACTTCCTTACCAAGGGAAAAAAAAACACTTTTTATTGTTACAGTGAACATAATATATAGTCTGTGAAATTTTCAAGCGACTAACTATGACGGTTCATGAGATGCAACCTGGTGTTGACGTCTCAGATATAGGTTACCCGTTTTTACCCTTTGGTTACGGAAAACTAAAAATGCAAATTGATACTATAGAAGGAATATATTATGTCTAAGCACGGGCGAAGCTTTGTGAAGGCTTGAGAATCGCACGTAATTTATCACATATTATTCACACCACACCCACAGTAACATAATCTCTAAGCAACCCAAATATCATGCGTTGCAGTAGCCGTTTCCTCTGGTTTCTCACTGAATAATTTTAGACTATTTTAGTCACTTAAGAAATTTTGGAAAAGTTGAATATGCATTATGTTAGATATTATCATGTGTATTGATATGTATAAACCTATACAAATCACGTATATAAGCAACGGGATTCAAATTAAATGCTCCACACTTTTCTATTTTTAAAACCTTTATTATCTATAAACACTTAGTCACTTCAAGAGAACACCTGCTAAGAATTTTAAAATACATTTGTGTATATTATTCCCAGCATTATTTAAAATATTAATAAAAATTTGTGCCAACAATAGGCAAAAAAAAGAAAGAAAAAGTTATTAATTATAAATATGTTACAAAAGTCTGTAATTATGTAAATTGTCGTTTATGAAAAAGTTTTACTGCTTCGTGCGTACAGTAGGCACCGCATTATAACATTTGAGTACATATAACATAGACATTTTTATGTATACAAATAGAAGCAGTACGGTAGGCCATAGGAAGTTGTATCGAACATTATACAAGATTAAATGGTCTGCTACAAAGGCGTCCAGTTGAGCCGGTACATTTACAAGTCATCAGTACAACGTATGGTTTAGCAATAGAGTAAAACAGGTTTTGGCTCTTTGAAATTCCCGATACACTCTCATGAGATTGATTGTCCGAAACGTCAAGTTTATAACACATTGTACCTTCGCATAAGTACAAAGAAATAGTTAAATAATACTGCTGTTTTATGCGCCAACAGCCGGAAAGTTAAGGTCAACGGTCGGTTACGTATGGGAACCAAGATAAATATTTGAATTTCAACACTTAATACTTCCATATGGAAATTGATTATGAAGTGTTCGGGCGAGTGTTTATGTAAGGGATTCTGGGTCGAGTTAGTGCGCCTGCGCATGTGTCGAGATTTATATGAAATGTGAAATATTGCACCAGCTGCATACCTTTACAGGAAGCGAGTTAAAATAAATGTCTGCTTGCATACAAGTTAAATAACCTTGCTTTATACTGGGACTGGGGTTTATGCGCGCTTACGGTTTCATTCCCGGACTCTTAACGTTACTGTTTTTATATATTTATTTATTTTACTTATTAGCACTTAAATGAATCAAAACAACATTATATAAACCGGTTATTTTTCTTGTTTTATCACAGAAAAGAAACAGAAAATTTAGAGACGTTTAAACGTGAACTGTCAGTGTTTACTGTCAAAATTTTGAAAGAGTGGAGAGTAGAAGAAGAGAACTGTGCAGAAACCGTTATTATGATTTAAACTTTTCTCTGGCTCTAAGATTATTTTATACAGTGCCACTTTATAAGACCTCTAAAGAATATTCCTTCGAAAACAATTTTGTGTCTTGTCTCACATTGCTGTGGGTGTGAAAAAGCATTCTTGTATAACCTGCCGCGGACAGCCTAACCTACGCAATGTGATTGGTCAAATGATTAGCAAGTCATTAGTTTCCGTAGCGTATTGCACCAATTAGTAGATTGTTAGCTCTTTGTATTGAATATGTACCGTTAACGATTGCACCGAAACGTTAATTTGCAAAAAGGGAGCGTGACGCACGAGCCGGAAAGCAAATATTTCCCTACTTTGGTCGATTAAAACCGTTATGTATACTTTCACAAGGACTAAATGAAAGGTTTGATAATTGCTATAGATTTATATGGAATTGTTGATTAAAACTGTACGTAGGTATATCTGCTTCGGTATTTTGCTTAATACTTATTTATTTACTAAGTCAGACAGCTTTATTGAACATATAGTATAAATATTAAATGCTATTACTAAAGCCAAAATACAATATATACAAAAAGACTAAATAGGAATACAAAAAAAAGAGTGTCTTGATATTTATATATATATTATTCAATATATATAAATGTCAGGACATATAAATAGTCCTACATATAAATAGTAGTAGTAAGTATTAAGAAAGGCTAAGTAGCTTGTCTTATGGGAGTTAATACAGCTTATAAACTTACATACTTTTTATAATTACATATTATAACACCTAGCCAATTATAAATAAAAAAAAGTAAATAGATACTGATAGGCACAGCATATAAATGTAATTTAAGAGAATTAGATAATATAGTCAACTTGAGTCAAAACAAACCAAAAGGTTTGATATAGTTTTATGTATATCTTTTCAAATGTAGCTTTTTCACATCGAAATGACTTTCAAAGCCCATTATCAATCGCAAAAGCTTATGGCTTAAGTCCCGTCCTTTTCTATTGTTATGAAAATTGCGAGCCTTTCCTCCATTTATGTTCTAAGGCCTTTGAAATCAGGCCATTTGGCCTATCGGCATTGCCCTGTACGTGTTTTAATGATCATTTTCTGCCCATAAATATTAATGTATCGAACAATACTAACAATTCCGTGTGCAATGGATATTTTGAATAATTTCGAGTATAATAATTTTATGTAAATACTAAATGGCCGAACCGCAAATTATATTTTCGATTTGCGAGCTTCCATTTTAGCGAAGATAGAAAATGGTATATAATATTTTTTTATGTGAAATAGAATTAATAAATTTGTTGTTATATGTAAGAGACTGTAAGACTGTTTACCCTATGCAAAAATATGTACGGTCGACGCGAACGGTTGTGTACGGGTGTTATCAAAATATTCACTAAAATTGCAAATTTATAATTTAATTTTTTATAAATGAAGTAAATCGTTAAAGATATTTTAAGTACGTGGGAGACATACTAGCGCTGACTTGATCTGCCCACAATGAGATACCAGATCGCTTATTCAACGTTCTTTATCAAAACGGAAATGCGCTCATTTCAATAATAAATTTATCTACGTGTGATTCCAATTCACTGAATGAAACATTAGTACACAACTACTGACCTACTCGATAGTCTGGGCTGAAACAAGCTGAAAAAAAAGTCGACGATAATTGAACTGTATCGATCTTTTATTATTATTATTACGCTTCCAAACATTACATATGTTAAAGAATCAACTTATAAGCAAATACAGTAAGACAAAAGTATATACATAAGTAATAATTACATGAGAACTTATCAGTTAGGTTGTTGGGCCAAACGATTTTAAAGAATAAACTCTAGACAGTGATTGAATGAAAAATCCTGTTCCAATTTAAGGCTCGTTTAAGGCTCCTTATGAACGTATTTTGGCCTTGAGTCATAAAAACAAGATAATAAATACGGACCATGTATCTTTTGTATGCAAAACATCTTCCATTCTTAAGTCATACATACTTGGTACTTCCGATTGCGTAATTAAATATTTGATTCAAGGTTAGAGCATCCGAAGAATGCATATGCACATTGCATATGCAAACAAATCCTATCGCTCTTGCCGTCTGAATACTAAAATTATGGTAATTTAAACTTAGTTCAATGTTGATTGGTTTGTATACAACAAATTTATACAATGTATTTGTCACAGGGTAGTAGTGGGTTACAGACTATATAATGTGTATTTCCTTCTCACGATCATAATCTAATTTCTAGAAAAACCACTGGCTAAATAAAAAAAGGAACATTGACACACAACATGTCAATATCTATTATAGAAATAAGTACAGATAAAATATCGGAAGTATGCGCTTGTAATGTACTTATTTCTCGTGTAAACTTACGAGCTAGTTATGATAATACTAAGTGCGGGCGTGTCAATGGCATCACAAGACACGTTATAGGGTTCTGGTTGAGCTTCTGATTCTTTATGGTATTCGAACTAAATTACATCAATAAATCGGGTCGTTATTTAAATTAGCATAAGATTATTTCAAATTTACAAAATTTACAGGATTACAATTATCGTATACGAAAAGATGTAAAGAGACTTTATATATTATAGTTAAGTAAAACCTTTAATATTTTTGAGTATGGAATGGAGATTTGGATGGTTTTCACTAGTGGATGGTGGAATGGATTACGCTGATGATCTTGTCTATAGGGGGCGAAGCTGTCACATTACCTAGTTATGTACAAAAATTGTATTTATTATTTACCTATGAGAAATACATATTTAGTTGCCCCCTTAAAATGCTAATCTTCGATGACAGGTTACAGCAACGACCTCCATTTATAAAAGTTAAGTTGTTCTTGAGAATCAATATGAATGAGTATAGTGTTGTAATAGGGCATTGTCAACAGAATGAGAAGCAAGTTTATTTGAGCGGTCACGTAGCCGCGTTGTAATTCTTTTCCCCTACCCTCGCTATGGAATGTAATATAAAAGTTATCGTCAGATCGGCATGCGACGCCCTCACGCGAACTTACGACCTTAACAAGAAGTTTATTGCTATTTGTTACGCTGTTACAATTTTTGTTTGTATCCTTGTCATCTTTAAGTTTGTGAATTCATTCATAACTATAGAGTATAGATGGTCGTAGTTTAGTTGTAGAATGACGTCAGATATTTAGGTTAGACCACAGATTATTAGTAGCTAGGGTCTGTGTCATATTTGTATGATCGAGTGCTCTTTGAAATTTCTTTATATAGCGAATACGAAAAGAGTGCATTACGTCAGAAAATCTATCGTACCAACCTTGTAATAATTAATAAAATTTTCAATTTGAAATAAATTTAATCAAGTCTGTAAAACTGGAGGGAAATATTAAAATCTGCTAGTCATAAAAAGTCTTTACTTATAGCAAAATTACTTCGACTTGGAAAGTCGCTTGTCAATTTTTGTAGACATTTCTAATTAAACTTTTCAGCTGCGAACTTCGTTGTTTAACTTTAGCGTTGTAACTTCTCGCTATTTGCGTATATTCTATGCCAAGCTTAATGAATATTTACGTTAGTATTTTACGCAAATAGTTTTATTAACGGAAAATTGCATAGGTAGGTGTAACTTTTCATGGCAGACTCATACAAGAACCTCACACATTCAGTTCAATCTAAGAACGTACAGTCTATCATCTAATATATAAAAGTCTCGTGTCACGGGGTTCGAACTTGAACTCCTCCGAAACGGCTTGACTGATTCTCATCAAACTTTGTGAGCGTATTGAGTAGGTCTGAGAATCGGCCAACATCTATTTTTCATCCCCCGAAATGTTAAGTGTTGTCCACCCCTAAATTTTTATTTTTATTTTTTAGACAAAATTTTTAGTTTCTATTTCACTATGATACAACATACAATCCTTAATTTTTACCCTTCTACGATCAACCCTTATTTATTTATTGAAAATTGAAATCACATGTATGGCAAAACAACGTTTACCGGATCAGCTAGTAATTATATATTTTTGAAAGGCATTTTAGTTAGTATTATTACTAGTTGAACTACAAGTTATTCCAAATTTAAATATCAATAGAAATATGATTTTGTGACGCCCTTCAGGTAGATAATTAGTGTAGTTGCTATCTACTCATCGATTTAATTTCAAATCTAAAGACGCTCGTTAACGATGTTACCATGACAAAATTAAATGAAGCAGCGAATTTCTGAACTCTTAATTAACGCGAAAGAGACATGAAATGAAATATAACCTACACGCTGAGTACTTTTGGACCCTCACGCACCATGAACGAATAATATATAAGGGCGCGTCATTACGAGGTTTAGGTGTATGTGTAAGTTGCTTCTTATGTCCCTTATGAGAGCCTCCTGGGAATATAAAATAACACAGAACAGGGACTTATTAGTGTTTGTAAAAAATCCACGGGAATAAATGGCAACATTTCATTATTATTATTACTGAAATGTTGCCACATTAACGCCAAAATTTTATTATTAGAATCTTTACATCAATATAATGTTTTGCGTTTGGTCATTTGTCTGGTAAATTTTCCGTTCTCTAATAATTGCGTAAACCAAATATTATATTGCGGGTTTTCATTTCAATAGCGTCACTAGTAACAAAATGTTTTTAATTTAATACAGTCTGTGGTTCTATTGTAATATACCTCATTAACCCCACCTAATAAATTAGGTATACGTAATGTGATCTACTTATAAAGATGCTGTTCCCCGTGGTTTCACTGGGGTTAATTTAAAACACGTTAATATAATAAAACCTTATCCTTTATGTTTAGGTGTGGGAATTAAAAAAGTATTTCTTATACAACCTCTTTTCTTAAACACGCGTGACATTGTTTTGTTTCTAACCTTGTTTGTCACTATGTAAGTGTTAAAGACATACCAACACAACTATTAATTTGGATATTAATTAAAAATATAGGTGAATCCCAAAAATGTTCTCCAAAAGTAAATTATAATTGGATTTCCAACTTTGAAGCTCTAAAAATAAATTTTTCGATATCTGGCTGGCAAGGCATTAATTATTTATTCATGAACCGCCGAGTGCATCTGTTCAACGAGTGAAATCTCGAGAGAAACTATCACTTCTATTTATACTCTGTGGACGTCAGTCAATTATCGGACTTAGTTGAAATTCATTCCTGAAATTAGAATTATATGATAACGGGGCTCCAAACGTTGACTTGCATATTTTTTTTGTTGCTAGAAGTGTAATGTTATATCAATGGTTTTTTTTAAATATTTTTTTCATTTATACACTGAATGCTTCAATTCGTAATAGTAGATCCTGATATTAGCGCAATCAATCAAACTCTTCAATTTTGGCATGGATTTTGACAGAACAATTATAAAATATTATTTTGTTGATGAGTATTAAATTAGTAAAAATGTATATTTTCAATGAGCAGTGATGGCTTCGTTACTTATGCAAAACCCTTAGAACACGTCCTGTGTTGTGTACTTAGTTCGTATTTAGATGAAATTACTGGGAAAACAATGGTTCGGATTCAAAAACCATTGAGGCACAGAATTGCCTGACGAATAAATGTTTGCATTACAATGTGTCATATAATTCTTGCAGGAGTCCATCAGAACTGCCTCACTATAAAAACCTGTGTGCAATTAAATATATTTCATGTATATGTAGCAAGGACTATGAAAATGCTGTGAAGCTTTGATATCCATCTCATTTTAATAACGATCATCAAACTAGCAATAAACAAGGTAATCTTTTTCGAGGTTTCTGTATTCAAAAATGAATAAAACACAAAATGTGTCCCTTCTATTTAGGGGCTACGAGCCTTCATACCTTGCAGGTGTGTACAATAAACACAAAAGCCTCACTGTTTTAGCAGTTGAAGGCTTACTTGCAATTTGCACCCTCTGAATTTTCATTCCGACTTGTCTCTTATGTCGCGTATTTTGAATTATTAAACGGGACAAAACACGAGCGCTCTACGTCACAGTTATCTTTGGTATCTGAGTAAGAAGTTTTCTAATTATTACAGTTTATACTTAAAATTTTGCTGTGTATAATACGGAGACCTTATCTCTCACAAGCGCTCTCTTTCAGCCTACTATATATATTTTGAATACGGTGGCCTCAGAGAGCCATTCCGTGTTTAAATACTCTCTTTTTCTTATTTCCATTTGTAGTCATTAAAATGAATATATTGTATGATTTTGCTATATAAAGTTATTTGACGTCATTTGGAATATTGATCTTCATTCTACAGTATAAAGGATGAGTCGACACTCTTAATATTAACTATATTTGTTCAATTTTAATCCAGATACAGGTAATTTATTTTCCTGTTGGTCAATTCCTTATACGATTTATAAAGCTAATATTGAGTTCGGCCTACATCAGTGCATATTCAACAGTTTTTATAAAAAAAAAGTATTGAGTAAGAACGTTTAGTGTGTGGGAAATGTAATTATAAAATAATGTATGGGATACTTCTGCTTAATCGATGCACTCTTGACAGAGCTTTCACAACTTGATTTGCTCTTTTGAGTAACAAATCATTACACATTACATTACATTTTGCGTAGAAGCAATATTTTTGTAGTAGTAAATGATCTACTTATGGGTAACTAATTTACGACTCCTAACTATATTTGAACGAGATTTGTAAATCATCTGAACAGATGTAGGTTATACTGGAAACGATATTATTGATAACACCATACTTCAGTTGAACGAATATCCCTTCAGAATGTACACGTTATATACTAGGAACAATTCCAATTAAACTTTTCTTGGTGAATTACGGCAGAACGACAGCGGAATTTCTTTAGAGCGGGTGGAAATTTTATGAAGACTGCGCCTTTTAAAAACACCGCCTCTGAGTGTATTTAAAAGTGGAACTCATTTGTTTTACACTTACCCATACCGTCGTCGTGTTTCAAATTTTGAATTTGGAATAAGCTTTCATGGCCTAAAGGCTGTGATGATAATTGGGGTTAAATCATTTGTTAGTTTAGCATTCCCAGGAATTCCAAACTGACAAGTTTTCCAGGTTTCTCCAGAGAAACAAGAAAAATATAATAATTATCATGTTATTCGAATTTGAACGTAAAAAATATGATATAAATGAATTAATTGTATATTCTTTTGAAAACGTATCTGATAGGACATGAAAATAATTAAAATAAATTTAGACGTCGGTGTCAAATTTAGATGGGCCTAATCTTTAATTAAACAAGTGTGAAGGAGCTGGAGAGCTTCGTATTCTACATCTTAAGGCTTGATAATATAAAGAAGAAAAAAGCTGTCCATTACCAGGATTTAACTGAAATTCAGATCCAACTGAAATTTCAAGTCTAGACAATCCTGCCGTCCTAGACAGACTGTTTGACTATGTAGGTTAGTAAACTTGGCAAGTAATATAAAAGTAAATATACTTCGATGTCTCGCATTTGTGTCTACAAAGAGCAGTGCAATCTCTAAGAATGTGATGCAACCGCTATTTTGTAGAATACTAAAAAGAATGTCTTGTAAGATACACTCTCCAATGTACTCCGTACGAGACTCTTTCTAACCTATAATTGAAAATTTGTTTCTTTGAAAACAAGAATTCGAATTGGACCTTTACTTTAACAAAGTGAACGACAAGATGAGTAAAATTTTTTTTTATTTAATTACTATCTATAATTATTTTAATACCCCTTGTATTAAAATAATTATAGATTAATAAATGTCTTGAAAACACTATAAAGTTTAAAATTAAAATTTATTCTAGTCTGTATTTCTTAAAAAGGATCATTTCAATTCTGGGTTTTTTAAGTACATGTAATAAGGTTGGCTAGTTGGCCAAAGGAAATAAATATTAAGTGTTCAAATATATCGGATTCCATTTTGGGTATATTTAGCTTGCAAATTGTACTCCCAAAATTGTTCTTACGTAGGGGAAAAATTTAAACTATTTTTAATATAAAAATAGAGCATATAAAGAATCGCTAACTTTCCATTTTCCAAGCAAATATTCTCATGAAAGGCGAAACATAGAAGAATAAGTCTCAGCCGCAATATCTACGAATGAAGCTCTACCCCACCCACGCAAACTTCCGTAAACAGACTGAAATTACTTTGCAGTTTTTTCAGATGATTCTCGTAAAATCTCACCATAAGAAATTAATTTCGCGCAATGTTTGCACAAATACTTACCGGGTAAAATTACTTTGCAACGTTTTTACTTTGTTTATTAGCGTACTAATTTCAACTTCGATGTTTGTATTATATAAGGTTCATTCACAAGAGATTATTAATTGAGATGTATTTAAGAATACCGACATACAACTCTCTTAACTTTTTTTGGTATTTGTCTTCTTGATATAGTGTTTTATATTGTCTTCTAGACAATTTAAAACACAATTAAAATAAATTTCACCTCTGTAGAAGTCGATGGCTTTAATATAGCAAACTTTGTGGTAATATTAACTCATATATAGTAGAAATAATAAATCATTTTAATCCGTTACATATTTTATTTAAATGTGTGATACTCGCATTAATAAAGACAATTAATAAACTTTTTATGAAGCTTTGTAGGTATACACCTAATATGTTTACAGACTTTCATTCTTATTGTACTATTAATTTATCTATCCCTTTTTACCCCAATGTGACAGAGAGAGACGAAATTCTATTAAAAGAGTTCTCATAATATTGAGTTCAAATGAAACAAAATATAATCAATAGTTTCGTGACAGCGGCGATTATGCCAAGCAAACAACGATAGCATCTGGATTTGAAGCGTACGTTTTGGTAGTAAATAAATTCGTATATTCATCCTGTAAAAAATACACTTTAATATTCCATTACTGTTACATTTTATTTGTAAAAATAATCATTACTAAAAAACCATATAACTATAAACTGACAACATACTAATGTAATTTTTTGTAAATATAATGTATTTTGTCGTAAAAGATTACTACTATTTATATAACCGAACGACACTTCGAAGTAGTTCACTATAAAAGCAACCATCTAAAATGAGCCTTCACTCACCATTACCGGCTTCCATTACGTTGCGTTCCTCTTTCCAGTAAATCTAAGAATAGTCGGAGCCTTCATTTACATAACGTCCCGCTTTCCAATAAAACGGCAGAGGGAAAACAACCCTTAACAATGTTCGTTACGAGTACTGGAACTATGGGAATGGAAAACGAGCAAAAACCGCCCTCAAACGTTAGCCATTTGTCGAGTCACGCTACGGATTGACCGATTTAGAATTAACCTAGTTTCTTGTCCGTGTCACAAGTTTTTGAAAAGGGTACGATCATTATTGAGTTTTATATAGGCAGAGGCCCTGGTATTGAAATGTTGCTTTCATTCGGACTTTATGTTAAATGATAAGGCAAGATTTTTTATAATATAGCATAGGAGAAATAATGGCAAAGAATCATTAATGTTACGGTACCTTCGGTATTTTGAGTTTAAGTTGAATTAATGTAGAGCAAAAATGCTTATTGGTTTTTAATAATTGAATATAAGAATAAACCCACGAAGTAGAAATTCATTTTCATACTAAAATTGCTATAGCATTTTTAGTGTCTACTCCGTACTTTTACAAACAAATAAATAAATTTACTTAATTTAAAAGGTTAAAACTTACATGTTAAGCGATACGTTAAATAGAAGAATTGACTCGTACAATTTTTTCCACATTTAATAAACAATAGAACCTTCTGACATTGTAAACATTCCCATAAAAAGTAGAAATGAAAGTTCGCGCCAACACCGAATGTATATATTTGAATACTGGAACAGTAAATTTATATTATATAGAAACTTTTTGAACGTTTGTAAATCATGTATGAAATATAGTCTTATTTTAATAGCGTTCTCTGAAATCCATAGACTAGAAATATATACAAAAACCAACACCTGGATGAGATATACAATTCCATGAATATATTTTTAGTTGAATATATTGCGTTCTCCCAAACACTTTTTTAGACATGTCAAATAAGATTTATTCAACAGATAATTTATAATATAATCACAGTTTTATTTGTACATGAAATATATAATAATAATAACAAAAAGAAAACACATGCACCAGCTCTGTGGTCACCGATACTGTTTACCAAACGAAGTCGAACAAAATAAAGTCGAGAAGAAGGATCCTTGTATTTCGACCTTTTATTATAATATTTTAATTGTAATAGATGATAAACGATTAGAAATGGCTGAGGTACGATATAATGCATAAAATACATTTTATTCTTGCTACAAATTGCATTCTTTTTACGGTAGTGAAACTCGCGGAGTGTTGGTACTTTTTATCTCGCGGTTACATCCTCCCGTCATATACACAGCTCTCGACAGCGAAAATGGACTTTTTATAGGCTTGCCTTCTTCACACATACGTGTCAATTTTCAAGTTGGAGCTGCAAAAATCACGGTAAAGATTGGGATTTTGCGCTTATACTGTGGAAAATATTTCTTATAACATAATTATTTAAACTATAAGGATTTTCTCAACGTTCTCAATGTTCCTTGTTTTTTTTATCTAATCGAGTATAAGCTACACTGGTGTACAGATTGTTTTATAATTAGATGTCAAATTGATAATCCCTTTAATCCGCATCCTAAATCCGGTTTTTTCAAATCACTGAACATTGCGACAAAACCAGCTGTATTTTGAGTTAACCAGAGTTTAATGGACGTCTGTGATTACAGCTGTCAATTTTTATTTTATACAATAAAACAAGGTAAAATCGTGAAAAGTTTTTTTTGGGGTTTCGTTATTGGTTTCCAAACAGTATTGCAGCAATGCTCCATACGTATTCTAAGACGTACAGAATTGTAAATATCTTTAGACTACGATGTGGACGCTGACGCTTATAGCGATAATATTAATTGATCAACATAAATCATGGTGTTGCGGTAAGTTTCCACTGTTTTATGGCCTATTAAAAATCGAGTGCCGTGAGAATGTTGAACAGAAATGTGCATAGCGTTAAAAAGTTTTCTAACACGAGGGCGTGGCGGATAAAAGTAATTTAGTGTCCTAAGCAAGAACATTATTGGTGCGCTCCTTGCGAATGTTTGCCTGCTCACCTTACAAAGCAACTTAATATATCAAACTGTCGTCTAGGGACTTACTCCGAACGAGCATGTGACGTTATTACATGAAGTTTGCCGTCGCAAACGTTTAACTTCAGTAGTTTGTGTCCATTCCACTTGAAAATGCTCAAATATTTTACGAGTTACTTGTTCTACAAATTATCTTTAAAGCAATTGTGATATGGCAAACTAAACCCCTACGGTCAGGTACATCTGAGATATTATTTTGAAACTAAAGAAGCATCAACATACAATAAGTAGCCATCTTGTTATACTGAGCCGTCAGTGTCGAAACGAAAACTATTTAAAAACATTTGATTAGGGAAAATAAAAAAATAAACAAAATTATGTATTTAACTCAGCATTCGATTATTCAATGACATGCTTATCAACGCCTTGCTCAAAATTGACCTGATAGGAAAAACAAAGGATGTCTGTGGACTTCTCTTTCGACCAAATAACAAAATATCTTTTGTACTTACTTATAAAGATTATTATTATAGAGTAAAATATAGAATTGGAATTAAGTGAAGTCTCCTGCCGTGTCCTGGGGCACGGGTTAACCTCTGTTATATTTTATGAATAACGTACATAACTTACAATGAATCAGGATGTCGTGAAACGAAACAATTTATCATGATAATTTTCTTGAGCAACTTAAATTATTGTTGTAAAGGAGAAATTTTATGGATAAATTCAATTTACGAAGCTTATTAAGTATATGTAATATTGTAAGCTTAAAGTTCTTATCGCTAAGACCCCAATGGAGGACATAGGTCGTCGTTGAGAACTCTTAGTCGTCTTTTGAAATTCTTTAATTTCAAATGTCTATTTTACGTTATAATAAATAGACACGCGAAGGCCATAACTATTTAAAAAAATATACATTACTTCATTTTCAAGTAATATTAAAAGCATTTTTAAATGAGTTAGAAATTAACCGTTTTGTAAAAACGCGAACGTGCGATTTACATAAATTCTCCGAATTCAAAGCACTGCGAAAATCCACAGGAAAGACCCACTTTGAACTGAAGAGTTTTATTTATTTAAGCCTGGAAAAGAACTTACTTAAAAGCGAATATAAGATTAAAGCGACGTTGAGATTGTTTTTACGGATTACATTTTTTAAACGTTATTGTGTCTAAGTACTGCGAAACAGAAACACATTTACTTTTGTCCACGTATAAAACAACAAGAAATATGAGCGCTGCAATCCTTCGGCTTTGGATGTTAATGTCTGTTTCTTGATAATTTCTTTCAATAAGGTCATCGGCCTTTATTGCCTCATATATACAGATCTGTTAAAAACTTTGCTCCGTTTAAATAAATAATTAAATTTGCGTCGCAAGACGCTCAGATAGAATCACTTTTTTACAATTTTATTTTCAGTCGACTTAAAGTTATTTTATTAAGTATCAATTTTTATTTCTTTTTAATTTATATTTTACACGAAGGTTACAATTTCACTGCAGATTTCGATTGATGTAGCGTGACTAAAAATAAATTTACAAATGCAGTTACAAATTTTTATACTGTACCACAATTCAGCTTTGAGAACGGGGAGCCTATCATTTTTTTTAAAGCTTCAGTCTAAACAGGGTATGTAGATATAAGCTTCAACAAATTAAATTGTAGAAAACTGTACGAGTAGGTATGTTCTGCGGTTCCAACTAAACCTTTTGAAATGCATGGAAGGCTTTGCTTTTAGAATAATTGCTGAAACCTACTTCATAATATAGCGGATATCTCTCAACGTGATGAGATGTTTGCTGTTCGTATGAAATATTTAGCGAAAATGTTGGGTTTCATAAAGTATTTAAATTTCAAAAATAATTCTGTTGTCGTCCCTTTCTGTCCAGTTGTGTATGTAATACATACACATATGGTAAACATACACGTATGTATAACACATATGTATATTTTATTAATCAATTTACAAGTGACTATAAATACCACAGTCAATTGTAGATTGATTAATAAAATATTTACGTTTAAAAATATAAACTCTTAGTATATTTGAATTCTCTCAGTGCATAGGAAACTTTCTCAAATTATCTCAATATGGTAGCTTTAATTTATTACACTTGGCCAGAGAATAAGCGGTAAATACAAAACCGGTATCTTCACTAAAAACATCTGTAAACAAAGTTACAAGCGTTCCTTTTACGGTTATAAAAATAACCTTTTGACCGACACGAGCTTTAATTCTCGTAATTCGTTTTAAGCTTCATTCAGCCTTTGGGTATGTAATTTTGATTTTGCAATTTAGTTTGCGTGTAATTAACCAAAAATGTTTTATTTTCGGTACTTTTTATTTATTAGACATTAGTGACGGTAACAAAATTATGACGGCCGATCGCTATATTCTCTCGCTTTGTATACTTTGAGCTTGCTTTCCCTTGATTATTAATGATTCTTCAAAATTTAGTGTATACGTTGAATACAACATCATGTTTGTGAGTGCTGAACCCGTGTGGATGGGAAATATATGCTATGTTTTGATTCTCATTTTGATATTTGAATGCCAGTGTTTAGCCTAAACATGTACGAATTCTTCGCCCGTCGCTCCGTTAACTCCATCTCCATTATGTATATATTGAAGGCATTTTCTTTTGTTTCAAATGTTTTTACTATATTTATTTAAAGGGACACAGTTAAAAAACGATGTATTATCTCAATAATAAGCTGCATTAGAGCCTGCAATAATAAAACTAATCTAATAAGCTAGCAATATGTATTTGTACGAAGTCGTCCACGTTTCGCCGCTAGAGAGTCATATTAAAAAGCACTTATAATTTGAAATACACACTTTTATGAAAGATTAGACATAATAGAACCTCAACATTGTGTCTTCCAAATTTGAAACAGCATATACTTTCAGCGTCGTTTCACGAAGGTCATTTGTCAATTATAAAACCAATTATTATACCTAATGAAAATATACGTTCACAAATAGCAGCAGTGCTTCGATTTTTAATTAGGCCCTATTTGATAGAACATTACTACTTCATTCAAGTAATTTGATTAAGCATTAGTGACGTGGACGGAAGTGGAACTACTCGCCGAGGTACTCGAGCACCCGTTTATTTCAACTGCAGAGGTTTGTTGTTCAAGTGTTTGAGTCGTCTAATTGGAATCTTGGAACTTTATGCACCACTTCTTTAGAGAATTGAAAAATTCCACCATACTATATATGTATATTCCAGTTCACGATACAGTCATTATATATTAGTAGCTGTCCTTGCGGTATCTCGTGTTTAGATCCTCTCCTTATTGTAGCCTCTTGATGTAATAGAAAAATAATTGAAAATACATATAAGCATATTCATTTTAAATTTCATTTCAATTTATATTGTGGTATAGACTATTAAATATTAAGCAAGTACTAATAAAAGTTAAAAAGTACGGACTAGTTGGGTCAGAGCTTCCGCCCAGATACAAAAAACACCTGACCAGCTAGTACTGTTTTGTAGTATTGTTTCCTTATAAAATGAACACAATTTTGGTCTTTAATTGGACAACCACATCCATTAAAACTGGTTACGCGTTCCACAGGGAATGCTGAAAGCTATCGGCGCCCGGCTCCTGGCTCTCTACCAATTAATAGCACTTAACTGCCCCAAAGTCATTATTTAGTACACAAATTCGATAAATCGACGGTTTTGCCAATTTCTAATACCTTATGCCAGCATAAGTGCAAACGATATTCGATTTTCCACTTTTGGTATTGGCTTCAATGGATATTATTGTACGAAGTTAGTTGCGGAATCTATCTAAGCCGACCCCTTACTAACGTTATGAAAAAATGCAAATGTGAGACCAAGAATCGTAAAGCCTGGGTTTGGGAAAAGCACAAGAAAGCTCTACTGTGTGATCGTATAGGCGATTAAAGTCCAAGTTTGTATCGTTTCAGATGGGTTATGTCATGTGTGAACTAGCAACTCGATGCGCAATTTGCATAACCGGACGTGTCACGAATAAAATGGAAATCGGTTAAAAGTAGCCGGCGCTAAACTGCGCTCAATATTGCATGTTAATCCCTCTGCTCTTAATGTGTTGCGACTTAAATATCTCAAGTCTCTGTAATCCTATCTAAAAGGTGGAGGTAGGTATTGAAATTTAAAAATCCATTAATTTGTATTAATTTATTTACTATCTAATACCATTGTTCGCTAATCTAATCTGCTACCCAGAGTCGATTGCAAAAAATTCTATAATTTTGTGACGGAACAATGGTTACAGATAAGTAATTCAGCACTTTGACCAAACGCGAGTTCTTAAGTAATTTAAGCTCACTTTTAAAACTGTGAAAGTTAATTATCATCATTGTATAATTAATGAGCCTCGGGTGATCCTCCGCACGAATGTGCTACTTTATGACACATCTTTACCGACCCTCGCCAAAGTTTATAAATTATGTATTTCAAGTTTTCCAAGTAAAGTAAATTGCTCTGCGACAAAATACTATTAAATCCTATGAATTGAATAATACCTGGAAATGTATTGAATAATGTATGACACATAGGAGTAATACTTGTGGAAGACTCGTAAAGTAATGTAGGGTTTAGTACCACCTACGTCAGGCCTAATCCGGGTGTTACGGCGGGAAGGGCTTACCCTAGAAAATTATAATAATAAAAACTAATCAACTTTTCAAAGGCAAATTAAAAAAAAATGCTTTTTTTGCATATCACATATGCAATTGTTATTTACTTGTATATACCTTACCGAGAGTGACCCGGCTCACTAATTATTATATATTATATTCTAGGTTACATGTAGCTTAATTGAAATTATAAAAATACATTCAATATTTTACAAGCAAACTAAACACCGTATATAAGATTCATGTTTTAACCAGTGCTAATGGATTCAGCTAAGTCTTACAAATTCTTATCCTCCAACAAATGAGGGAGAACTGGGGAGTTGCGATTATTTGCATTTAGATGGGACAAAATTAATGATAACATTGTGAAGGGCCTATTACTTGTCGTAGTATTTAACTTAATTTTATACTTTATATATATTCACAATTATTGAAACTAAAATTATATATCGATCTGCTTTTTCAAAAAAAACCCTTGTATTTAGCTTATCTCAGATCTGTAGGTCCACTTTAATTGCGATACAACCTGGGATTTTGCTTGTTTGTAAAAATTATTTTATTTCGACGAATCTACTGGTACATTTGGTATACGTTATTATAAATATACCATTACATTGGTATCTCGAAGGTTACTTAAACTTTACAATTGATGACGCTTCATTTTGAATGCAAACACCAAGCCCTTTGCTATAAAAACTTTCACAACTCAAACAGTTGAGGCGCGTCATATACACAGGTGTATTGTAAATCTTTGTCAAACATAACTGTTGTGGAACTTAAGTTCCTCTCGATTTATATTTTGACTCTTAGCATTCCTTACCATCGCTGTCCATCTCTGATATTGTTTTCATTTCTATTGCCAATATATACATTTATTTAAATTCATGTAAATTGCTATATGAGCGTTTTGAATTCTTCCAACTGAGCTACAAGTTTTGTCAAAGCGCCAAATCACTGTTAGGAAGCGAGGCTTCCAGAATCAGAGTAGCCATCATGAACCTCCATAAGAAGAAGAACTGAATTGTATCGTCTTAGGAATTATATTCACACCAAGACGGATTGATAGTGTGAAAAAGACTGCAGGGGTGATTTGTCTAGGAAACTGTTGGGTGATTAGTATCGTATAATCGTCTGAGACGGCTTCTATTTGTAATTGAGTCTAATCTACTTATCCTTTATAGGGTAAAATGTGATGTTGTACTTCCCAACTAAGTTCCAATGCTTTTTTTTTCAACCGTTACACCATATCTATTGAATTATGATTTCAATTGTTTTTTGCAAAAATGTAATTGTTAAAAAGTATTTGACGTTCCTAACAACTATCGTACTAAAAATATGCCACCTTTATTAAGACACTAAGATGTTTTTTAAACAGTTTTTATGAGAAACTATTAGTTTAGCACATTATAAAATGTATAAGTTACGTCATTATACGGTTGTCTATATTTTTTGATCATAACAAAAAAAATATGTAAAAAAACAAGAACATACCTAAACCGCTAAATAAGTGAAAATGTCTTTTCATTGTAAAATATGAGTTATATTTTATAAATAATCCTTAATATCTTTTTTTTAAATCCCCTAAGACCTGTAGCCGAAAAGCGCGCGCCAGTAATAGTGGGCTCTCGTTTATTCCCATTAAAATATACAGAGCCCCAACACGCCAAATCCTTTTTGTGTCTTCAGATTCTTAAGACGTCTCACAAAACATGAGACTCATATTTTAGGTTTCCCACTATATACAATCTATTAATAACATTTCTCCTTTGTATAGGAAACATATACAACCTTATGTTCTTATAATTAGGTACATTGTCAAGACCCTTCAGTGATATTGAGTTAATGTTACAATTTCAAAGGACTGAATTTAATACAAAATGCAAGGCGCAAATTAAATTTCATACAATTGCTCTTCTACCAATTTGAGTCTTATTAAGTGACATTCCATATACGAGGATATCTATTTTTGTATAAAATCAGGTGTATTAATATGATTTTGTTTTATAAATAATAACTTATTCATTCACATATAATTAATGTGTATTTTTATTACGAACATCAGATGTATTCATTAAACTATTAAAGGACCTGGAATTTTCATTATTTTTAAATTTAATTAATTATTATTAAGTTTTGAATTTTTTCAAAATCTATCATCTTACATTATATATGAAAATATGCATTGTTTTTCTATATGTAAACTATGTGATGTATCATGCGCATAAATAATTTTATTATAATTAAACATTGAGGCCTTCAATACAAATAACTATTACTAACTATACTTTATAATTTCTTCCGGTGGAATTTTAAAGACTGATACGCATTTCTATAAACAGTCTTTCCATTCGAATTAAATACTTTGGATAAATTTGGAAATTTACAAAGGTTTGACATCGATTCCTCTACGGCTGTTACCCTTATAATACCTACAAGCACTTGAGATATTTTTTTTTTGACAATCACGTATTTGCTGTTATAACAACAACTGAAATACATAGTCTGTGAAATTTTCACGGACTATGTAACTATCACGTTATAGACTGTCTAACTATAACGTTTCATGAGACTAGTAATGAAGTCTGAGTAATAGGTTTTCCATTTTTACTCTTAGAAAATCCTAATACAAATACTTACTCCCTATAGTAAGTATTAAAAAAAATCTACCCAATTATGCAGTGAAAAATTTACATTACTAAATTACAACCATTACATATTATGGACATATATTTGTGTCCTGTTTATTCTCTATAATTATTTGGAAACGCGTTTAAGAACTCATCTGTATGTACATCTGTGACTGTATTGTATGTGTGTAAAGATATATTTGTTGTTTCTTATAACAAATAAAAATAAATAGACGTCTCTAACAAAGTATTGATCAAACCTGTGTTTAGCGATTTTGCAATTATTAATTGCACTCCAAAACACTATCGAATATCAAGGTACTGACCTTGTGAAATATGTCAAAATTAAATGTACTTTACATTTAAAGAATTGACATTTAAGATGTAAGTAAAAATGCAAATAGGTATGTATTTAAATTGGAAAACGAAATGAAACAATTTACCTCGCAACCCGCCTTTGCCAGTCACGAGGGTGAACGTTTTTTATCCGAATACGGTCCTTTTGACATTTTCAATTTAGTTTCGTTGTAAGGAAATGCAAGTTTCCTCACATTACTTACTGTTTTGTTTTTATAGGTGCTTTATACAATGTACTTCAGATTGTGGACCGTATACAAATCTGTTAACGTTTAATGCACGCTAAAATAAGGCATTTATTTAAATTTACCTAAATACAATGCATTAATTTAAATAAAGTCATTAATCAGGTAGAGAGGGCAGAGGGGTATGATATCTATCGCTTTCGTCTAATCAAAATGCGGCCACTGCTCAATATTCGTCTTTATCAGAGCGACCTTTAAAGGGCACTGGTTTGTTTCACTTAACCTTCACTATAAAAGACTTATTGTACGACTTTTTATTAATAAATCTATGGTTGACACTTCTATCATTTATTATATTTCGATACGCACCGTGTAATGTCAACTTTCATAAGTCTGTAGGGAATCATGAAATATAGCGCATATATATAATTTATATGATATTTCAAAAATGCTTAATTTATATATAAATTATAATGATTATGGAGATTATGTTAATAATTTTAATAATTAAATTCTGTAAAAACATTTTCTATTACCATCCATTTGTACGATACCAAATCTGTTAGTTTTAATGGCGTTCTATACTTCGAATATTTTTCTGCATTTAGTTGATGTATATAGCGGTTTCCATTACGAGCAAATATTAGTTCATTTGTTAAAGCTTGGTCGCTGATGACACTATAGTGACATCATTCGTTTCAGAAATAAATTGATGTTATAACGAACCGATGTTCTCAATTCAAAAGTTCAAATTGAATTTACTCCAGACAAAAATTAATTTCACGAGATATGTTCTGAGTATTTTCTTTGTACAGAGTATTATATCCAACGAGATTGAAAGCTCGGGAATTTCCTTTGTTCTAAGTGCGTCACGTGCTAAAGCTTTTTATTATACGTGCTCTATCCTGAGAGCTGTACACCGCGTGTTCTCAAGAGTCGTTTCCTTGCAAATGAAGCCCAGAGCTATCAAGTATACCACATTATCATTTTTACAATAAGTACTTTAAGGACCATTTATTCCTGCCCTAGTTGCGTGAAATTACAATTTTAAACTAGAAAAATCGGATTTTTATGTGTCGCACAAATGAGTGTCGTTAGGCCGACTGAATTATAATGAATTCCATACGAGGTCACGGAAATGTGACACAAATCCCCTTAATAAGTGAGACGAACCACGATTGTGATGAGTTCGTCAACGAGATATATTCATCTATTCAGACTTTACGTTACAATTTTCTTACTTATTGTCCCATTTTGTTTTGTTTCTATGAAAAAAAGGCAAACATAGAATAGGTCCATTAAAACAATAGTTTGAAATTAAACAAAACATATTTTAATATACTTTATTGTTTATAAACATTGATACAGAAAACTACTGTATTACGCGAACACAGTTCGGTTGGCTGCACGCCAACATTTTAAACGTTTTATCTTTTGTCAACAAAAAAATAAAAACATTAACATGGTATTTGTAAGCGATGACAGCGATTTTATTAGATTTATTTACCAAACACTATTATTTCAGGTTCCGTGCTCGCGGTAGAAGTTCACTTTGAAAACAAAGACAGTGGGTTTTTTCTAAAACACACGGCGAGATGGAACGGCGCTGGACCTCCACCTGAGCCCATGGGGACGGCTCTACCCGGTGCTCTTCTTTCTCTCGACCGTTTTACAGTCCTCCAAGGTTCAGCTCCAGCATCTGTTAGAGCAACTTATGGCCCCTTCTCAACGAAACAAACCGTCCCAGCGCGGTATGCGGTCCCCGACCCTTTGGAACCACCTCGGAGGAACGCTACCTTACTGGAATTGCAAGACGCAACAGCACATAGGCTTGACGTTTCCGCCCACCTCGTTTTTAAGGAGTTGCCTCGGGACGCTCCCGTTTTACGAGTACTCTTCCACACTGGGGGTGAGGGAGGTGCACGAAGAGCTGCTACAAGATTGCGGAGAGTTTGTATAACGTTACATGCTAGTTTGGGTTCGAAGACGCTAACAGCAACATGCGGTCCAGAAGGAGAAGAGGGGGCTTGTCTCGCAGAGTTGACTGTACCAGCAGCATGGTGGCCTGCTGATGGAAAGGGAAAGCGACCACCACGAACAATTAAATTAGCGTATAGCGCTGCGGAAGCGAATAGTGGAGACAGTGGAGAGGGAGTCTGTGGGAAGGTTTCCGTGCAACCTGCATGGCCGTTGGGAACTGTGACGTTAGCTGGTGCTAGGGCTGGATATAGAGAAGCGAGGGCTGGAGATACTGCTTTACTATTACCTCGTGCACCGCTCTATCCTCATTTCCGCCTGCACATACCATTTGTTGTTCGCCGTGATGCTGGCCACACCATCGGCCACGTTGTTATAAGGTTAGATTAAAATTTTATATTGCGTAAGATTTAATATGTTTATGTATCTGATTCGCTTCTGAATCACATCCTAGTTGAAAATCATAACTTCCTCTTTTACTCAAATGAAGTATAAATCAATACCAATCATCGTTCCTAAGTTATTACGACGGTGTAGTAAAGGGCCCTCAAGACTTGACATTGACGCGCAAATTGCTGTCACCATGAAAGCCTCTCAGCGTTGTCATAACGACCGCCTACTCACTAGTCAAGTGTGAACTAACAGTATTTAGTATGTACATACAGTACCTAAAAAGGTAGTACATCCTATATCATTTTTTTAATATTATGTTCACTAGTTTTATATCTTCATGAAGTATATTATTTGATATAAAATATAAACTAAACTCTTCGAACGTAATCAGACCATTTCAAGGGTTACAGAGGAAAATTGATGTTCCATGTCAAAATAGGTAAATAACGATTTTCAACTACATTTATCGTTGGGTGCTACAAAGTTGATGCTGCACTAACGGAGAGCTTTAAGCACCGCTTGACTTTTCGTTGAAAATCAGGTCAACTTGTCAGTGGAAACTAACGTGTGGGACACGTTAGTTTCGACCATTATGAAAATGAATTAAATTCCAACGTGAATACAAATATCTTTATTTCTAGAACTCCAATCCAAATATATGTTATGATGTGGCTATAATTTATTACCAATATTACTAATATAATATAATAATTATTAAGGTATTGTAAAAATACGAAACGTTAATTAGTAATCCTTTAAAATTGCATTTTATGGTATGAAAAAAAACTTAAATTCATAGCAAAAACTTAAACTCGACTAGAACTTGAAATTTTTATCTCAAGACTTGTATTCTTCTGATTAAAGCTAGTGATTTCATTTGTTTCGATGTAAAATTTCAACTTATTAGTCATACTAGAACACACACATATAAGTTTATAAGAGGTCAGTAGTATAGTAATAATAATAATAATAAAATTATTTTTATTATTACTATACTACTGACCTCTATATAATTAAAATTACTTTATTGCACACATAAAACAGAAAAGAAACTTATAGTAAACTTAAAAACATAAATAAAAATAAACTTATTATGAACTTATAATTAATGTCTGTGTACAGACAGTATTATATAAGAGGAAAGTATTTTTTCGTTTTGCTCTCATTCAGTGCTTATTAGTTATATAAAGAATCTGTATTCGGGGGGAAAAATCTTTTTCTTCCAGTATGTGGGCATCTACCAAATAGTTTATTTCAGACCTTGCCTTGTAAGACAGTTTTTTTTTTTTTTGCGTTGGTTTATAAATGTTATACATTGTTTAACTGTTAGGGTGGAGGAGAAGGAAAGAAGCGGCTATTTGATACCTTCTTGTTTCCTTCTCCTTTACATTGGTATGGTAGTTTGTTACATATGGTGTTTTAACCAAGGAGTCGCAGGCCTTGTTTGAAAAGAAAGTTATACAATACTAAGTGAGATATTATTAATTTAAGCAAGAATTTGTGAAATAGCATACGCAGATGCTTTTACTACATTTTAAATTTAGAGAATCAAAAAGAAAAAAGATGAGGTGAACAGAAATATGTTGAGTTTATACATTTAAATTATCTTACATTAAGAATTTAATTGGTATTCGCAGATACCCGTGCATTTATCTACTTTAGTGTAAATACTGAGTTTAATGAAAAAAAATCACAGATGGTGATATATTAATTAGGCTTAGCATTCGCAGATGCTATAAAAAAATGCCTTTTTATTATTTAGAGACGGAAATGAGAGTAAGAGTATTCTTGTAAGACAGTTAAAATGCATTTACCTATATGAAAATCGATAGAATTAATACTACGGTACTTTATTATGTTTATAGGATGAAAGTCAAGTCGGGATTAAGACTTGTGAGTGTTAATGCTGCGAACTCCCACTGGGCGATCACAGCTGAAGTCAAGCCTAGATCTGCAACTGTTACAGCCTCACGATTGGAACAACCACTGCGGGATGACGATAATCTTGACTTGTAAGTACTTATTATACAGTGTTGACTTCTAACATTACAATTGTTGGGTTGTCGCATAAAACGTCGTAATTACACAGACAACTTAATTATAATCACTTCGCCTGTAGTTTCAAAAGCAAAGCCCCACACTCAACCACTGCACTCAAGGGAGACCACACTAGTCAGTTCTTCAAGATCACTGCTTGCTGCTTGTTATTTAAAGAGCGCGGTAGTTCAATATCGATTGCTATATTACGGTGAAAATGTGATATGTTTTCTTCTTCTTTTGATGAGATTTTCTATAAATCACCTAAATTGTAATTCCTGGAGTTACATCTGTGCCACGGCTGGAGTTACTATAGGTTATACTATAGGCTCATCGTTTTCTAGTATTTTATATGTAGTTATGAAACAATTTCAATAATAAAAATATCAAAAGACATTTTTACACACGGACGGCTAGATCCAAAGTAAGCTTACTAACAAAGATTATTTATAACATTCGGATCACTGCCAATGTTGACCGTAGCTGGGATTTTACCCGGACCTTCTGGGCTACACTCCGACATTTGCGCAAATTGGTTCGTCAAAATAAACTTTTATTTATTTCTCTTAACCTTGTTTTTTAGATTTTTCAATTTCTACAAATGTTTGATTGGTTAGATATGTTTTATATAACTTTTTTGGAATAATACGAATTGTATTTATATGATTAAAAGTCGAAAACGCAAGGGATCTCGTATTCGACCAAAAGTTAATGAAATACTGTTGTAAAATTGTAAAAAAATTAAAATAAAATTACAATTTATAATTCTATTTGTAAAGAAAAAAGTAATTAAAATAACATATGCAAATAAGAACTCTTCCGCTATGGGAAGAGGCGTGCTAATATAAAAAAAATGATAAGGTAAGACTTCACTTACAACATCAACTTGATATAAAATACAAAGTTGGGCAAATCTCGAGTAATTTCCCAAAGGCTCCATTAGAGATACCTTTTTGTTCACTTTAATCCTACACGAAATGAAATTGCGGCTCAAATATATATATATCACTTTTAACTTTTACAATTTCTTACGCTTTATAACCGATTTCGAGACTCACATCATACGGCAGCAACTACACGTAGAAGCAAAATTTAACAGCTGTAAGGTGAATATTTATATAACTTTCAGAGAACTGTTCACAAGACGTGATTGGAGCGAATTATGTTTATATTATACAATAAAGTATTTCGACTTGACATTTTAAGTTCTTAGGGCCTCAATATTAATATTCGCGTTTAGAATTCACTGGCCTTATAATTATATTCTATTAATATTCATAACAGTACTGAGTAACTGTGTTGAATGAATATATATCTCTCGATAAATTTAATAACACACAAAAAGTAGTTTGGTATATAGATACGGATAGTGTGATATCTAATATATAAAATTCTCGTGTCACGCGGTTCGAACTAGAACTCCTCTGAAACGGCTTGACCGATTCTCATGAAACTTTGTGAGGGTAGGAGGTCTGAGAATCGGCCAACATCTATTTTTCATCTCCCTAAATGTATTTTTTAGACAAAATTTTTAGTTTGTATTTATGATACAACATATAAAAATACATACAATCCTAAATTTTCACCCTTCTACGATCAACCCTTATTTTTTATTTATTAATTGAAAATTGACATCATGTGTATGGCAAAACAAGGTTTGCCGGATCGGCTAGTTTTATATAAACTTTGTGTATTGATATCCTTGTGTGTATTACTCAGATTATTGAGTTATGCAGAAAATGTAAAAGAGTTCACTGCCCGGTCACTTAATATTATAAAGCTGGTTGTGAATTTTTTTGTTCGTGCAGCCTCCATTGAAAGAAACATGTTTCCAATCTCGTGTGCGATTTGACAACCGATTTGCGCCGTGAACAATTTTTTTTCTTCTATTATTTAATACATTTAGAAAAAACAAATACATTTTTCAGGCACCAAAAACCACTGTGTGCTTTAACTTGCACCTTCAGAGCCATACCGCGATACATTATGTAAGCAAAATGAAATATAGGCTAAATAACAAAATAATATTAAGTAAAATATATATGTACGAATAATAATAAACATGGATAAAATACACTTAATAAATAAACACAGTGAGAGATTAAATTATTTATTAACAAATAAAAAATAGTTGATTTCTTTAAAGAGCCAAGTAATCCCAGAGTTTTGTTGAAAATGAAAAGCTCTTCTTTATAAAATTGGTGTAAATATATTTTTAATTTACAAAAAACGTAGCCATGAATTACAGTTTTATTTAATGAGAAAAATTCACTTTTTTCCCCTACACAAAGCAGTTTGCTAGCTCCTGACTAAATAGTCGAGACATTGGTGTACCATGATCCTCTTGTCTTTCATTGTTAAATGAGTAACGGATGTATCAATTATCCGAACAATAGTTAATTAAAGGAACTGGTTATTAACCCGTCATGAGAAAAGATCTTTTATTGTAGCGTTAGGTAATTTGAACCTCTACCATGTGGTGCTATTACTTATATTAAGCTATTACTATAGACTATATAATTCTTAAAACTATCTGAAATTTTAAATTTACAAATTTGTACACGATGCATTTGTTATTAAAATTTTATAATAATTGGGAGGAGATTTCACACAAGAAAGCTCCCAACGGACTGACACTACTGTATCAGTAGATACATATACAATTTTTTTATAATCTATTATTTGGTGAAAAATTAATTAAAACCATTAACAAAAGTTATCAAAAGATGAGAAGCGAACAATTCATAAACGAAACAGATATATAAGGTTGGATCGGCCTTTGCTTTTGAAACTGTCTCGCCGTTACAGTTTCACAGAACAGTTAGTTTAATCTCTCTTTAGACTTAATAGGTCAAGGTTATAAATATAAAGGGCGCGCAAAGCGGGTGCGGACACAGATAACTATTAATTGGAATTTGCAATTGAGACTAGACTAAAGAAATTACGAGCTTCCGAAACTTGAATGGTGATTCGAACTTTGTGAAATTTACTTTTGACATGTGAACGTTCATTTAGAATTCTTTTAAATTTTAAGTTTGTAATTAAAATATTTCATATTAGATTAAGTTTCGAAGTAAATGCTCTCAAAGAGGGTGACATAACCTTGACCGTTTTAACACTCATTCAAACTGTTCATTAAAAACTGTTAGCTAAAGTGAGCCTTCATATTTCGTACAAGCAGTTTAAAACATTTGTATTCTTTTTTTTGTTGAATCGTTTAAGCTTTGAATTTATATTTCTACTTGTTAAGAACACTAAGTTATTTCTTTCAAATCGTATAATACACTTCTTTTTCACTTTTACACTGCTCGATTTTTCTGCGAAGTTCCTCGTCCGCACGAAATTATTTCGCTTTTGTATGATCCGTCGTAATCAATAGAAATGTAATAAATTATGTTTTAAATTGTAAACTAATAATTATCATTCCGTATCTTAAAATAAATACAATATAATAATATTACACTATTAACGGCTCACCGTTAGCAATACTTCCGTCAGTTCCTGTGATGGCACAGAACAAAAAGTTCAACAGAGTACAAAACTATAACAAATCAATCAAAACACACTCCTATAAATAAAAATAACTAAACAAAACAAAGTCTGGTAACTGTATTACAAATGCTTAAAATATACAGGACAATATCAGAATTAGGACCTTTTTTAGTTTCGATGTTGACCACCAGGCATTAGGACTGTTTTCGAGGTACAATATATTAAAAATTTTAGCAACATTTTAAGTAATCACAACATACTGCATGTAGAATACAATACACTGCAGTATAATATGCCATGGTGAAATTCCTACTGATATTAGAACATCACGTCGTCGAATCGAAATTGAAATAAGTAGTAATAGAACACACACAATACAACAAAATATCGTTTATAGGGAAGAAGATGACAGCGGCGCTGGTGGTCCCGGTTGGGATGAGGTTCTAACCTGGTTGGTTGAAGTCGGGGCAGAGGGGGAAGGAGATAACGACGGTTCTGAAGGAGAGTCTGGAAGAGGCACTGCGAGACTCAGCTGGTCCGCCAAGGTTCTATCAACAGCGAGCAGCTCTTCCACAACCGAAGAAACACCCCAGGAACATAGAGTAAACACTCGGCTTGATATCGAGAAGGACGACATTCAGGCTGTGCTACCGATATCTAAGGTTGGATTTTAATTTAAATTAGTCTCAAACTTACATACTGCTTAGGTTGAGCTAGTTAATATTAAAATAAAAACACTTTTTTAACGGATTTAAGTTATGTATTTTTGGTAAAAATTTAAATATAATTACGTTATTTTAAATTTTTCCGACGTTTCGCGTGCTTTACAGCGTTCGTGGTCACGGTAGGTATGTTATGGTATGTTGTTAATATTAGTTAGAAATAGTGTGGATGTTCACTTATAAGAAGAGCCCAGGCCAGTGTTACAAGGTGTATTGAAAGTGTTAAAAGTTCCGGTTTGTATGTATGACTGTATTTTGTAAAACATACTTGATCTTGATTGATCGATTGAACAAATTATTTATATAAACGATACACGATTATTCGTTTGTCCAAAATTACTATGCCCGATGATCGATTCGTGGTGATCTTCGAATATTAACCTTATTTCGCGTGCTTTTGAGTGGTCAGGGTAGACTAAACTGAAAACGTCGGAAAATTTTAAATAATGTAATATACTTAAATTTTGTAAATTAATTTTGTAATTAATTAATCCTTAACAAAGTGTTTTTCTTTAAATGAGTAATAGTTATGTATAAAAGACAATGTTAAATGAAATTATATTTACAATGAGAATAAGGAATTATCTGTCGTTATTAAAATGAATTCTTATTACTAGCATAAATATAGTTACATTTTTACCGTACTGACGTGATACTTGTACTGGACACACATCTATAGACCACAAGTATCTATAACCTGCTGGAATTTAATTAACGAAATAAAATTCCACAGATTTTATTAATGTTTAAGCGGATCCCTCCCGTGTTTCACTTGTTTCCATGTGATACGAATATAGGAACTGAAGATTTATACTGAAGCGTGACCTATTGTATGAATTTAGGCGTTTTACGCTGACAAAACGCTTTTATTGAAACCACTGACGCAGCTATCGATAGGCCATTCAATCAATGAAATTGATTCGGATTTGTTGAATTCTGGCAATACGTTGAATGAATAAAAATTGCACTATTAATAAGAACATCTAATAAATAGTGTTTGGACAGTATTAAATATATAAACCCAGAGCAAGAACCTTTAGATATATTTACGTCCTTTGTACACATTAATAATATACGTAATTCTAAATTTATAATTATTAAAATAAAACAGGCTAATTCCCTTCAGAAAATAGATTTACAGACCAAAGCAGATGTCACCCAGTTATATTTCATTTACCTTAACGATAGTCGTTAGGGCTGAAACGATCCAGTCGCACGAAATTACCAATTTATTGCTACCGATAACTTAACGAAGTGGATTAAAGGTCCTAGGCTTTGTTGTTACAATTTATTGTTCTAATTTTATATATGACTAGCTGTACCAGCGACTTCGTCCGCATGGATTAGGTATAACAACTTAAAAATACTTATTTTAGAAAACATGTACTATCTACGTCACTAATTAAATAAACACAAATTTACTTTACTTATAATTATTACTTAAAGACAAAAAACGAAAGCAGCAAAAATGAATTACAATATTTTGAATTACACTTCAGAATTTTATAAGTTTTTAATTACGTAATTTTATTTTAGCTTTTTATCAGCGTAGTAATAAATAGACATACATCCGTGCAAAGTTCCATCTTCCTAACACTAAACGTTTGGACGCTAGAGTGAGAACGGGCGAGTGAACGGACATGACGAAGGGTTCCTTTCTGTAGACTGTGGAACCCTAATAAAAGTAGCCTAAGTGACTCCTTATTCCATCAGCTACCAATCAAAAAAAGACTCGTCAAAATCGGTCCAGCCATTCCAGAGATTAGCCGAAACAAACAGATAGGCAGACAGACAGGCAAAAATTTGAAAAAAAATCATTTTGGTGTATGTATCGTACATATTTATATGCATGTAGTAAAAAACGGTTATTTCAATATTAAAAACAGACACTCCAATTTTATATATTAGTATAGATTAATTAAACTATTAATTTATAATACATACTAAACTGAATCTTAGCTGTACATTAAAAATGTAATACAATAATAAATTTAAAACCAAGTCGGTACCAACTCCGGGGCAATAAATACAGATAACACAACCTCTCTGCAGCTGTGACACTTATTTTGACAATTAACACTTTTCGTCTTCAGTCTACCGTGACCATGCACGCTGTAAATCACGCGAAATGTCGGAAAAATTTAATATAATGTAAATATATTTAAAATTTGCAAAAATAAATAACTTAAATCTAAAGTTATGTTAATAAAAGACAACATTATTATTATAATTAAAGAATTAAATTTAATCAAAACATCTTTCATTTGCATTCAGTCGCAGTTCATTGATGAACGAACAATTTCCTTATAACTGATAAATAGATTGGCCGTTTGAACTGGGAGCGTTCTTGATTAATGTATCATTTTAATAGAAGTGCCATTATCTCGTGTTAATTATGAGTCTATAATGTTAGAGTTGTGAGTATAACTGTTTGTCATCGGGGACACTTAATTTACAAGTACGAAGATAAGTACTATAGTCCTTGAGCTTGATTCGTGAGTAAGTTCTAAGTAAGTCTTAATTCAAACCTACTTCAAATGGTTTGATTATATACATCCTAAATTATTATGTATATATTTTTACATTTTTTAAGATTAGATCTTTGTGCATTGTTTTATATATTATTTCGTAAAATCTATCCCAAAAAATAGTATTTTTTATCACGTATAAGCTCATTGTTTTAAAATATTAGATTTTATATCAAGCTGAAAGTATCAATTAGTAATTTTATACAATGTAAAAATGAGTTAGTTGCAAAGTAAACACATTTATTGCAAAAGTAATTGGTCGCCTATCGCCTCGGTCGTTCGACGTGGGGAAGTCACAGTAATTATGAATTACAGCTCCCAATATGGAATGCAAAAATATTTTTTTATCAAATATAGTTTGTTGACAATAGTGGCGATTCATATGTACACCTCTAAAACTAAAAATCTCTAAATTTATGTTTACACCTGTCAAACGTGTGTAACCTTTTCTATATGTTTCTACATTGACAATATAAACCTTATTGCTATCAATTGATGTACAGATGTACAGAATAGATTACGCTGTCTAAAACTGTTTGATAGGTCTAAACATAAAGTTAGATATTTTTAGTTTTAGTATTATTACATCTGAATCGCCACCAATAATATCGACATCTAACTGTGAGTACACACGTCCGTTCATGCCTGTTAAACTTGCTCGGTACTTTTATCGCTCGATTATTGAGAATTGCTTGTCCACGTCTTTTGTTGCTCGAGATCGCGAAGATTTATCGAAAATGTGCGAACTAACACTCTGAATCTGTTAACGAAATACCTTTAGTTGTATACTAAACTAAAGGTATTTCGTTAAGAGGGTAATATCCTAATAACACCAACGTAATAAATATAAACAAAATAAACATTCATCTTACGTTGTCATATAAAAATTTAAAGTCTCTTCACAGGTATTAGATGCGATAAGACCATTAAGACCTGGATTAGTCAATTTGGAATTGATTGAGTTTCCTTAATGTTAAATAATAATAATTTTAACTCCTTTCTCTCATACAGAAATTATGATCTCATACAGATTAGATAGAGCACTAAAATATTTATAAATGAACATTTACCTAATAACTATTTACAGAACTGGGAGGTCCTCAACACTGCAGTATTGACCGGGCGGCAAGTGTCCCAAGCGATGAAGGTTCTAATTGTATCGCAGGCCGGTCAAGTTGCTGACGTCACACTGCAAAGCTCTTGTCATTCGGAGGACGAAAGCGTCCTTAAGGTTTGTCAATTAGTCTGCACCCTTCAATTAATTGGACCTCCAGGTATTCATTTTCTTAGTGAGACATTCAAATAGCTAAATCAATATATGAGCCTACTCTTGGCTTTTCTGTATATTTATTTTTTCGCCCGATATTTAGTACTCATTATATTATCTTACTTATATAGTTATATATATATATATAGTAATACATTGTATATACAACAATATACAATTTATTGATGCCATAGTACCACTAGCAACTCACTATAATGATATATATATAATAAAAGAACAAAAAAAATGTTCTTTTATACACAAGCACAGAGAAGAAGGCCATATACTGTCGTCAAAATGTGATACTATTTTCTAAATTCACATTAATATGCAGGTTCACCTCCAAATTTAATACGTTACCGCTTTAACTACAATTGTCCAAATTGTTCTCGTTTATTACGCAGCAATGGACGCTATTGACAATCAAAATCAATAGGCTAACTTTATGTTTAAGCACACTTTGCCGTTCCATTTTCGTCTCATATAGTCCTTGTGACACATTCGAGAAAAATGATATCTGTTTATTACACACGGAAGATCAATCAGATAGGTAGAGGTCTGTTATCTCCTATCCCTTTGGATATATGACCACTTAATGCATTTTATAGGTATCGTCATCATGCAGCTCGGTATACGTTGATGGTTCAGAGATTCGTGGATCGTCGAACGCGTCTGTGATTGTCAAATATGGGACCTACACAGGCCTCGCTAGATTCACCGTCTGGATGCCGGAATATCCACTGGAAATTGATGTTGATGATAACCGACTATCGCAAGTTAAAGGTAAAGAATGTAATCCTATTTTCACATTAACCAATTTCATTTATTTCAATCAATTATAAAGCTTTTTAAATTGATAAACAACTGTCTCGCTTCATTGGTCAACAGTATCTCCAATCCAATCAGGGCAACGCACGATTCGTCGTTCCGTTTCACGAATTACGGTCATTCGAAATACAAAAATATTTTTAAATTTTCACCCCGTGCTATTGTGGCAATCGCCAGACGAAATATGTGTTGCAAATTGTTTAAAATCTATGTTGTTTGTAACGACTTCTAGTTATAAAATTGTTTTTACTTTTGGAATGTGTAGCATTTAGGTCAAGCATGGTTATTTGTGCTACACATAACTTTTCAAAAATTCATTCTCATTTAATTTCAGTAATTGAATTATGTCAAAATTGCATATATTAAATATAATTTCGTAGATAGAAATCAAATCGTTGTTAAAAATCTAAGACATTAAATTTTACGAATTAGTTTCCCTTTCCTGTTGTATCATTGGTGCCAGCATGTTTACTCAAAATAAGCAAAAATTGTAGCGAAAAATATATAAGACGAAAAACAAAGGCTCGACAGACAAATATTTGAGAAAATTGGATGTTATTTTCGCTGTATTTTTAAAATTAAACTTTATTTTTCTTTTTGAAGAGCCTATAGAAACCAAGATCGTTTTCTGTCATTTGATCTCCAACGTCAAAGTTTATCAAGAAGTTCTTAAATGGGACAAGGCCATACAATCTTATTACGTAGGCTTTTTTAACTTTACAGCCTTCATATAAGCTGTTAATAAGTTTTTAAATATGAAAAATTATAATAATATATTGTTGCTCTATAATGTCTAGAAACTTTTATTTTTTTTTATTTTACCGGAATTAGTTTACGCTTACATTTTTACCAATTTATTAAAAAAGGGGTTACTTTAATGAACCATGCTACTCTGAAAAGGATTATATTATACACAACTATAAAAAAGGATACAAAAAATTAACGCTACTGCATACAAGAAAACAAAGTAAAAAAGGAATCTTCTAAGTTTTGATATCATAGACAACTACTATTCGGAAAAGGTCCACTACAGATCCTATCGAAAGCCAATTCCTAATCATTTATATAATTTCGTATCTAGGTCGCACCGCTATTATTATCAGATTTTAGAGATATTTAAATGATAAAACAGAACAACTTTTCCATTTCTTCGTAAGCATTTTCAAAGTTTTCTTGTTAAAACATATTGTTCGCTGGAGGTAAAAATCGGTATATTTTTGATGTGCAACCTACATTCCATATTGACCTAGAAGCATTGTCTGGCAGGTTGGAAAGTTTTAGATGAAACAAACGCTAAGGACAGATTAAAAAGGTCTTTGTCGTCGAGGGGGTGGGGTGCCACCAGACCCGATGGCCCAAATGGCCTTACTGATCAAAGATCATGCAGACTCCGTTATCAACAAAGCAACGTCGAGGTATGTTTTAAGATTAGCTTCATTGCGAATTTCTATGGCCGTAATATCTATATGTGATGGCAACACTAAATCACCACAGATTAAATATTTGTGCTACTAATAAAAGATCACATTAGAGTGACGTAAGTGGTATGCGATTCGATTCAGGTCACTCTGAAACAATAAAAACAGCTTGACCTAGCCTTGTGTCGATAAATTGAAGTGAGCATTTCTAAATAGGTTGTATTGTGTCCAAGATTGGATAGAACTTAATTAGCGTTTTCTGAACTAGACTT